>LZPO01055110.1:124698-147191 GCA_001675575.1 Neotoma lepida | reverse complement strand
CAAATTCAAGACAGTTCATATAATGGTAATGTAGTATATTTTAAAAAACATCCCACAGAGATTTTTTTTTTAACTTCCTTGTAGATTCTTTCACCAAATAAATAAATAAATAAATAAATAAATAAATAAATAAACTCTGATTTTTAAGGGGACAATATTTCTGGTAAATGGAAATTTAGTTTTTATGAAATACATGAGTTTTATCAGAAGTGCTTGGGACCAGATGTGTTTAAAATGTTGGAGTCTTTCAGAATTCGAAATATTTTGCATGGCCTTTACTGACAGAAGTAGCAATAGAAGTTGACATCTCTCATCTAAAACTTGAAAATGCTCCAAAGTCTGAAAATTTTTTGAGCACAACATGATATTCTAAAAATATTCTAGATTTGTGAGCATTTGAGATTGTGGGTTTTTAGATTAGAGTTGTTCTACCTGTATTACTACATGAATGAGTTCTGCGCATGTCTATATTGAAAAGGGGTGTTTCGGGGAAGTCAGAGTTAGAAGTGCCTTGCAATGGAAGCCTATTTACCATGTATGGAGAAACCTCCCGGAGGTCCTTATGTTGGAATGGAGCAGCCCAAAGGGGATGAATTAGGAGTTGTTTGTATGTCTCTGGGTGGTTAACTAACCTACTATATTCTTCAAGCCTGATGGAAGGGCTCCATCAGGTTCGTCTTTGACCCGTTATTGAAAGCTTAGACTTTTCACTGTGAGTTAGGTGGGTAGCCGTTGATTCTTGCAACCTGACATGTTCTAATTAGTTTTGTTTGTTTTTTTTGAAACAGGTTCTTATTCTTTTTTTTAAAAAACTTAATTTATTTTATTACACAGTATTCTGCCTGCATGTATACCTGCATGACAGAAAAGGGCACCAAATTTCATAATAGATGGTTGTGAGCCACCATGTGGTTGCTGGGAACTGAACTCAGGACCTCTGGAAGAGCAGCCAGTACTCTTAATCTCTGAGCCATCTCTCCAGCCCAGGGTCTTATTCTTGAACCTAGTCTGGCTTTGTATCATCTTGCCTCAGCCTCTCCAGTATTGTCATTTTATTGTCTTAAAAAAAGAATCTCTGGCAAGTGTGGTGGTGCATTTGGGAAGTGAAGGCAGGAGGGTGCTGAGTTGAAGGTCATTCTCAGCTATAAGCTATATAGCAAGCCTTTATATGCAGCCTGGACTGCATAAGATCATATGTCAAAGGGAGGGAAGTGGAATTGCTGTGACTGAGTGGGAACCGGGTAGCAAGTTGGCAGCCACTAAGAACCCACATGTTAGAATTGATGGTTGATTGGATTGAATGATAAAAACTGATGATTCTGTATCCTTATATACAGAAAAACATCCTTTGACCCGATAAATTGTGTGTGTGTGTGTGTGTGTGTGTGTGTGTGTGTGTGTGTGTAACGGGATTGAATCCAAGAAGTAGTTCCTGACTGTATTTGCCTGTTTTTGTTACTGTAGAGTAGGCTTTTATTGTTGTTAAGCTCATACTCTGGGAGGTTCAAGAATTTTATTTATATTGTTGCAGTATGGGAGTTGAATCCAGGACCTGGTGTTGTTATTTAGGTTTTGGAGTGAAGACGGGGTGAGGGAATTGTGTAGTTTTTGAGACAGGATCTTTTATGTGGCCATATCTGACTCCAAATTCATAATGTATCTAATCTAAGGTTGACCCTGAACTACTTGCCTGTCCCAACCTCCCAAGTGCTAGGAGCACAGGTGTGAGCCAGCACATGGAGCTTTATTTAGTGTATATTAATTAGATAGATTATCATTGTTCTTCTAATTGTATTTTATTTTCTCAGTCTCTAAGAAATAACAGACGTTTTTCCTCCAAACATTTCCTCAAAATCAAATTTCAATTGTACTAGGAGCATCATCACATGATTTCAAGTATGGTTTGATGCCTGGCACTTCAAGTGATTTCAAGTATGGGTTGCTACCAAGTACTTCAAATGAGTTCAAATATGGATTGCTACCGGGTGCTTCAAATGAATTCAAGTATGGATTATTGCCAGAATCTTGGTCCAAACAAGAAACGTGGGAAAATGGCAAGTATTATCAACAAATACAAATACAAAATTCTAAATTTTAGTAATTAAAAGCTTCCATATTCTGAGTTTTAAAAAATAAGTAGCTGTGTTAACAATTGCTGTTCTTATGGCTTGACATAGAAGTATTAATAGAAGGTTTCTGCTTAATGATCTATTTATATTAAACAGTACTTTTTTTTCCCCCTTTAAGGTGACTCATCTCTAATCATGAACAAGTTAAAATGCCCTCATTGTAGCTATGTAGCCAAATACAGACGAACACTAAAAAGGCACTTGCTCATTCATACTGGAGTAAGATCGTTTAGCTGTGACATTTGTGGAAAGCTGTTTACTAGAAGAGAACATGTAAAAAGACATTCCCTGGTAAGTGTCCTTAAACCCAGTGCTGATCATGGAGATAAGGGTTTTTATGCCAGTGATGTTTCAAGCATTTTATTTGTAAATTTAAAGGATGGATAAGTTGCTTTGAACAGAATTATTTTTGAGCTGATACTATACTTCATAATTATCTATCCATTCATTACTAAGTATGTGCCTTAATTTGAATGGCTCAAATGTGTTCTTTACCTATACTGTCCTTATTTTGGATTTTTCTCCCTTCAATTAGGTTCATAAAAAGGATAAAAAATACAAATGCATGGTGTGTAAGAAGATCTTCATGTTAGCAGCCAGTGTTGGAATAAGACATGGATCTCGGCGCTATGGAGTGTGTATGGACTGTGCAGATAAATCACAGCCAGCAGGGCAAGAAGGTGTAGATCAGGGACAGGATACAGAGTTCCCTCGGGATGAAGAGTACGAGGAGAATGAAGGAGGAGAGCCCGATGAAGAGCTAGCTGAGAATGGAGAAGATCAGAATGATGCGACTCGATGGGATGAATCAGGAGATGTTTGTATGTCTCTGGATGATTAACTGACCTACTATATTCCTCAAGAATGCTGCATTTGGACATACTATGAATCGACAATTTGGATTGTTGAACTTGAAGGCTTGCAAAATATGGTACATGCTGGATGGTAGTTATGTTGCTGTGAAAAACTGTAGGGTTAAAGCCTTATAGCAAAAAAAATTTTTTTTATATTTGCACAGGACTGTACAGCAAACAACCATGTGGTTGGATACATGGAGTCCCCACATATTCAGTCAGTTATCAAAGTAAAATATTTTTTATTTATAGGATATACAGTTAACTATTTGGGTTCTATGAAAATATAATACTTGTCCTTTATAGAGCTTACATTCATGTGCCATTTGAACATGAATGAAGAAAATCCATTTATGGAAGTACAGTGACAGTTGACCCAATCACTCTGTCAATCAAACCACTCAGGCTAGTTTATACTAGTAGAGTTTTGTTTCTATTTTTATTTTATTAATTTTATTTTTTTTAATACAGATTTTCAGTGAGGGGCTTTTTCAACCCCATTGGTTCTATTTTCTTGTATTTTTTTCCATTTGCTTCATAACTTAAACCAAGTCTCTTCTAGTCTTAGATATTATTTCTTAATTTTGTGCTGATAGGCATATGTTTATAAGAACTGGAGAGGTAATTTATTGGAATGAACTAACTGACTCCCCGTCCTCCCTTCCTTTTTTGACATGAATTTTACTACTTCACAAATGAAGAATGATGTTGCGAAGTTACCATGGTGAAGCTGACAAATACCACTAAAATGATTATGACTTAGAAGTGACTTTCTCCTGCTGCTCTAAATCCGATAAATGGTTACTATATGATGTTTTTTGACATGGTTTTTGGTTTTGGGTATCTGTTACTTTGGCACTATTCTTGTTTGCCTCTTACATTTTTGCCAGTGTACTATACCTCAGCCTTATTTGAGATACAGAAATCTAATTGAAGAAAAGTCATAGAAAAATACATAAAATGATTTGTTTTATAATTTATCCTCCATGTCCAGTTTGGTTAGCTTGTAATGCAATATAAGTGAAATATCAGGTTTTTTCTCCTGTGCCCTTTTTTATCATTAAAATTAACACAAAATGTGCATTCTCTTTTGTTTCATACTTACCGGGATATTGAGTGTTTTTTAAATTGTGACTGATAATTTATTTTTCCATTCCTTAAAGTCACCACATCTTGATGAAATCTTTATAGTCACCATGATTCAACAGACTGCAAAAGTATTACAAATAAAATGTTGAGAGCCTTTATTGTTCCATTATCAAAATTCTTTAGGAGTCAAAGAGTGATTCATTCAGTTGAAATTGTTAGATTTATTTTGCCTGGTGACAGATAAATTAGCTGATAGTGGAACTCTGAGCAGCTTTTTACATGCTAACATGATGACATGTATCAGGAGCATATTGTATATTATATATGATTGAGAGACAGCATATTTTCAACTTTCTTTTAAATACAAATTGAGTATATTTTCCTATTTTATATCAAGTAACTAAATTAGGCCAGTTGTGTGGAAGAAACCACCGAGCTGCTTTGACAGACACAATTTTTTTGGTGCTCCGTCTGGTCAAAGTTGAAAAGTTGATTTCCATTTAAAGAGACAAACTTGATCATTGCCTCTAATTTCGGTAGAATGATGGTTTGATATTGGACAGTGATTTTCTGCGTGGGTAGAGCAGAGGTAAGATGTTAGCGTTCCGCTGTGAAATGCACCGTGGCCCTCTAAATTGTGTGGTAGTCTCTGCATACCTGGGAGCCTGGCAGAGGAGTAGTTTGGGTTTGATGTTTCTTTGAAATGAAGAGTACACCTTATTCTCAGTGTTTGAAACAAATGAGTGAAATGTAACTCTAGTAAAATCCAAAGTAGACATAGTTGGGCAGAAATATTATGAATGAAAAAGTATTTTAAACGTAAAATGTTCTGCTTTGTGAATATGTAAGTATAGTATAAAGATTTCTTTCATCCCATTTATCCCCTTCCTTTAAAATAAACCATAGTTTACAATTGGTAGATCTGTCTATATATAAATATATATTAAAGAGCAAATATATATATTTAAAAAAATCACCTAAATCTGCTTTATTAGACAGTAGTTCACTTATTGCATAGAAACTGGACTTGGCTTTACATTCTTAATGTACTTTATTTTACTCAAGAACAGTAATTTACCTTGAAACAGAATTTCTTTTATTACTTAAATCATTTATGTATATCTGGTAAATTATGACCAAATTTTTGTTAGATTGCATACAGTAAATTGAAATACACATTTGGTACACTACAGGATTGTTGTGCTTTTGTTTTGGTTTTCGTTGGAAACAGGTTTGATGTAGATGACTTATTACTGTTAATTTAAAATATTCTATATTTGTCCATTGCCTTTTATGTCGTGTTGTGACAGATTTGGCTATATTTTTAGTCATCTGAAGTATACTTTAAAAAGTTTGTTTTTAGGTAATCCAAAGGAAACAAATGTTTATACTCTTGAATATATATTCGCCTCAGCCTATATAAAAGTTCCTTTGAAGTAAACACTTTACCAGAAACAGAATTGACGGATTTTTCTACTTGCTGACTGCCTAAGTTATTTTGTTTCATGATCTTGAGGGATTGCCTTTTTCCCTTCTAGATCTTTTTTTAAAAATAGTTTTAGTACTAAGGTATACTACTGGACGTTTCTATTTTTTTAAGTATATTCCTTTTCTGACAATACAACTTCAGGAAGTTGATAAATCGCTTAAGAACTTTTGATTGGTCTCGGAAAGGTAATGGATTGAATACTCATAATTTTGTCTGGAAGTCTGGCAGAGTTATGTTGTACATTTGGTGAAGTTTTTCTTGTAATTTATATTTTAAATAAAATATTTTTAGAGTTTTTAATTTTAATGAAGGGGAAGAGCATACACTTTCATATTCCACAGTGGTAATACCATGTCATAAATTCAGATCATGTGTTATTTCTCCCAGACACACTTCCATATGGTCCCTCATTTGTCATGGTTCCTAACTCTCATTTTTTTCTTATTTACTAGACAAGTTGCTAAATTTTAGCACCCTAGGAATCAGGAGCTTAGGGGTGTGCAGAATTGGAAGAAGAAACTGGACAATAACCAGTAGTTTTGAATTGGGGGCAAAACCACCATCTGGCTTAAGTGGAGCCATCCTAAAGAAGAGGGAGCTAACTCATTGCAGTTCCAGAATACTCGAGCACACTAAGTAGTTTAATAGTAGATGTGAGCCAAGAGAAAAAAGTAAAGCTCGTAGGAAGGGAGAAATCAGGAATTTAGAGGACTGGATGACAAGTATAAAATGTGGGGAAGTAATGACAAGCTCTGAGAACTTAAGTCTGTAAGGTTTGTCATTTGAGCATTCTCTGAACATAGCATGAGAGGTTTAGAGTCATTCTCTGATTCATGACTCAAAAGCTCCCACACTTTTTTGGTATGCCTACACTTTTGTGTTGTCTGCCTTATTTTTTCTAGTCTCTAGGTGCTATTCTATTTTTCAGATAAAGGCTCAGAAAAACTCAGACACTTGCCGAATTACCACAGCTTACCAGGTCTGGGTTTGGTCAGGTCTGATTCTGAAGCCCTGGCTCTTTTTAGGAGGCTCTGTCAGTGCCTCATAAAACAACTTTTTTTGTAAATTTATATCCTCCCTATAAAATGGCTACATTAGGAATTTTGTGTCCTTTCTGCCCCCAGTAAGCATTCTTACCACACTTTTCTTCTGGTATCACCTTGACTTAAACACACCTCATTGTAGTTGATGTTATTAGTGGACTGTGACATTTTCACTTTTTAAAAGGATGGTTTTTTTAATCTGAAGAACTAGATGTAAGCCTCAGTTTTTGTGCCGTTCAGTCACCCGGATCCTTAAGCTTAAACAATGGTACCTAATCTACACAGTTAGAACTAACAGATGTTTTCCCAGTCAATTTAGGATTTAAAATAGGATTATTTATTTTGTTCCTTCCCTGCTGTATCCCTGTCTTCAAGTGAAGTTGAACCAAGGTAGTTTAAAAGATGTTAGGGATAAGCACACTTTCAAAGATGTTTTCTAGCCCTGAATTTTAGGATATTTAGGTACTAAATTTAGAATACACTAGCTATTAAGAACAGAATTTGGGGTTTAGGAAAGGGATGATTGAGGCCATTATGATGTGGGAGAATCAGCATCTTAAACACTGTAAACAGAACACTTTCTTCTGCCTGCTGTTTGTAAAAGCTCTCTGGGAAGATCTTTTACAGAGACCAATTTTTTTTTTTTTAAATGTAATTTACCTACCTAATATAAGTGTCCTGAGACATGTATGTAAACCTCCAAAACCTGTTTGTCTGTGTATTTAGAAAATACACAAGAATCTTTATCAACTTAAAATATAAACTTGTGAGCACTAAACTGCTTCTGGCTTTGTGAATTTTATTAATACTTAATTCTGATTTATTTGCAGGTGTGCTAGTTTAGACACATTGGGTAAGGGGAACACCTTTGTAAACTTGGGACATTCAAATACCTTTGTACTTCGACTTTACAAGTTTGAATTGTAGAATCTGATGAGGTTTTTCTCTTTGTCTGTTTTTTATATGGAAGTGCATAAATAAGACTACCTCCTGTCCTCTTGCAGGGCCGCTTTCATTAATAGACAGCAGTGATTTGTATGCGTTATACATACCTTTTAGAATTTTTGTAGGATTTAGAAAACATCTAAAAATTCCCTGTAATTCACATTTGTGAATTCTCCTGGAAATGGGTTGAAAATCAAAGGTGAAACACTATCCCATATATACTGTATATTAGACAAATTGATTACAAGTAAATATATAAGATTACAAGTTTTAAGTCTTTGAAATTTATTTATATAGAAAATGCATACACCAGTTTGTTTTTTTGTTTTGTTTTGTTTTGTTTTGGTTTTTCGAGACAGGGTTTCTCTGTGTAGCTTTGCACCTTTCCTGGAACTCACTCGGTAGCCCAGGCTGGCCTTGAACTCACATAGATCCGCCTGTCTCTGCCTCCCGAGTGCTGGGATTAAAGGCGTGCGCCACCACCGCCCGGCTAGAAAATGCGTACACCAGTTTTAAGTTGCCTCCTCCTCTGCTTACTGGATGGACCTCGCTGTAGTGTTGGCTAACCTCAAACTCTCAAGGTCTTTATTTATGTCCCAGCCTCTGAATGCCAGGATTACTGCTCTCATCCCCTACACTCGACTTCCCAAGTTAGTAATAGAGAGAGGAACCCGGAATAGCCACATAACTCCAGTTTCATAGAGAAATGAGTTTTCAGGTTGGTGATAGGCAAAGGAAGCGGGGAGGCAGGGAGCACAGTTATAGTGAACTGTCAGGCACAGAATTAAGATGTGTTCTATGTGGTTCCAAGAGGGAATGATTATGAACACTTTACTCAAGATTAAAGAGCAGTTTTGAGTTTTCCAAAGATGAAATGGGGCTGCTTGGGGGTTGAGGGATTCCACCACTGAATATTCTAGATGTATAAAAGATTAGTTGCCAGTCATCTTGGCTAAAGCAGTATTAGCCAAACATTTTTGTTTCACAGTGAGTCTTGTTACTTTTTGAAGAGTTGAGACCATCATAGTTGACAACATTTTATCTCCTTGCTCAGTACATGAAGTAAAATTGATAAAAAATTGTGTACTGTGTGTGCAAATATTTAAAGAAGCTTGTTTTGACACCAACAGACAATTTGGAAATCAGTTTAGCCTTATGAAAAACTGCTCTGTAAGCTTTCTAATATAAATCATTGTGATAGACCAGGCTTTGAGAGCTGGCAAAGAAGATTATTGGATTTATGACTGATTGGTCATGAGCCTGGGATGGTAGCTCATNACTTTAATTCTAGTATCCCTGAAGGTAGAAATAGGAAGATCTCTGTGAGGTTGAGGCCAGCCTGGTNTAAATACCAGGTTTCAGGGCAGCCAAGACAGACCCTGTCTCNAAGAACAAGAATTCTTTAGTTTTAGAGTTTAGTCTTTGACATAATTATCATTCTAAAGTTAGTCAATTCTAGAGGTACTAAAGTGAACTGGAAGACATCTAAAGCAAAGAACTAGGCTCCAGAAAACTAGGCTGCTGTGGTAGCGTGCATCTCTAGCGCATCTCTAGCACTCGGTGATAGAGGCATGCTGGGTACATGGCAAAGCCAGTCTCATTGTCACACTGCCTCCTAACAGCATAGTGTCTTCCTTACTGTGTACATCTTCTCTACCAACCAAATATAGTTCAGTTTTTCACAATATGTCAGTCTTAAATTTGGCAGTAAAAAAAAAAAAACAACTAACCTTTCAAGTATAATTAGGTATCTTTTAGATCTCAGGGACGTTACAGAACACTGATTTCTTGGCACACATCACAGCAGTTACTGAGAGAGCAATAGGAAACCGTTTCAAGAAAATGGGAAAACTGAGTAGAAAGGGACCAGAGTCTATTACAGTGGCATTGCAGAGAATTTTAGGGCCCAGGACTCCTGAAACCTCATTTCAGTATTTACGTCAATTTGTTTGATGTGGACGTGTTGCCAATTGTGAAATATGGTGACAACTTGAGCCTTTGGGGCCCCTTTTCCTAACAAGTGTAGGTTGTGTATGGCCATACTTCAAGATNCAAGGACCAAACCTAACCTGCAGCTAACAACATTTGTGATACACTCTCTTCAGCATTTAGAGTGTTTAAAAGGATTAGCCATTTGCTATAAGACCATTTGACCAGATACTCTAGTTGCCAGTGTTTTGTATTTGTGAAGAGAAATATTGGATCTTGTCATTTGTATTTTGTCATATAAGAGACATAACGTGAAAGTTAAAATGGAGCTTAGTATCCCTGTCTATTCCAGTGTTTTTAATTGTGACTATGGGCACGAATGCTGTGGTCCATGTGAAAGTTTGAGACAACTTAGTGGAGTCAGTTCTCTTTCTGCTTTCATGTGGGTTCAGGGGTTAACTTGGGTCTCAAGGATTAACAAAACAAGACCTTTACCCACCGAGTCAACTCCCAGCACTGTTACAGTTTTTGAGACAGGGTCTTGCTATGTAGCTGCAGCTAGTCTGCGATTTGCTATGGAGTTCAGGCTGGCCTGGAATTCATCGTGATCCTCCGTAGTGCTAGGATGTGCTGTTTGTTTTTTTTTCCTTTATTTACTTTTTTTGGTGTATGTAGCATCCCTTAATATATTTAGCCAATTCCAATCATCAGTGCGTGTGCATGCATAGACTTAGGTATTTTGCTTTTTAGTCAGTATTCTGATCTGTGTAGGAACTAACTTGCTTTAAAGAAACAGGTAATAAATCTCTGGCCATGAGATCACTCCAATCAACAGCATAGACCCAGCTGTAGCTGTGAGCAGATAGGTATGTTCTAATGCTGACCAGCCTAGGCAGCCGGCTGTTTTGTTTTCTCCAGATCAGTGTCTTCTCCCTTTGATGGCACATTGAAGTATGCCATGCCTTCTTAACATCGATGAATCCTTCCTTTCTGGAGTTGGAAATCTGCAAGGGCAAGAGAGTGGCACTATTTCAGCTGACAAGCAAAAGACCTTTACTCTCACAGATTGATTAAGCTGTGAGACCTTAATAGGAACCCAATGGTTCTGCACCCTGATGTCCAGTGTGTTTCCCTGTCTTGACACCCTGGTTCCCAAGAGAGAAATCACACAATACTTCAAGTTCAGAAATTTATTCAGAACTTAATGAGACTTTTACTTGCTGATAAAAAACAGAGACCTTTCTAATATACATGGTTTTGTTGCCACATTCTATCTAATAGGTCTTTAGGACAGAGTCTCACCATAGCACAGTCTGGCCNGGAATTCCCTGTTAGCTCAGACTGTCCCAGAACAGGTGGCGATCCTGTCTCAGCCTCCCGAGTGCTAGAATTACAAGTGTGACCCAGTACACCTGCATGTGTAGGTGTAAAAGCCAGAAGTACCTTCCTCACACACTCATCATTACCTTTTGAGACAGGGTCTCTTACTAAACTTGGCCAGCAAAAGCTTCAGAAACCTGTCTTCACCTCCCAAATACTGGGGATGCCAGTGCACATGGCCTTTTTATGTGGATGTTAGGATCTGAACTTGTGCTTGTGTGGCAAACGCTCTACCAACTGAGCCATCTTTTTAAAAATTTTTATTTTTATTTTATACGCATTGGTGTTTTGCCTTCATGTATGTCTGTGTAAGGATGTTGGATCCCCCAGAACTGGAGTTAAAACAGTTGTGAGCTGCCATATAGGTGCTGGGAATTGAACCCGAGTCCTCCGGAAGAGCAGCCAGTGCTTTTAACCACTAAGCCATCTCCAGCCCTGAGCCATCCTTTTTAGGTCCAGCTATGATTGAGTACTGTACTGCTGACTTTCCATATCAGGCTTTCATTAATATCTATATTCATAAAAAAAAGTGTCGGGGCTGGAGAGATGGCTCAGAGGTTAAGAGCACTGACTGTTCTTCCAGAGGTCCTGAGTTCAATTCCCAGCAACCACATGGTGGCTCACAACCATCTGTAATGAGATCTGGCGCCCTCTTCTGTATACATAATAAATAAATCTTTTTTTAAAAAAAAGTGTCACCACTAAATTAGACTTGCCATCTTGATAGAGCTTGAGAATATAAGATTGTGAGTCAGTGTGTGACCTGCATATTCTGTCCAGCTGCTGAATGGATAAATTCCCAACACTAAAGACTATTAAATTGAATCAGAACTTTTTGTTTTCAGATGTACTGATCTTCCATTGTAAGCCAAGAACACTCATTCTGTGATGCTGTCAATAAATACATGCTGATTTTTTAATTCTTTGAGACAGGATCTTTCTACACATTTTCCATTTAAAACACATTTCAAAACCATGCATGGTGCATGGCCAGTAAACCAGAATGAGGGAGGTAGAGGCAGAGGGATCAGAAATCCCAAGTCATTAACTACATGAGTTCAGGACCAGCCTGAGTTACATGAAACCCTGTTTCAAAAACACTAAAACTAAACCATGTGATTCAACATTGGTTAGAATTGGTCCATGAACTCTTCATATTAATACTACATTTAAGGACTATGGTTTCTTTTCAGATTGTATAAATCTTCTACCCTTCTAAATTTAGGGAATATAGATGTAGCGCAGTAAGGATTACTTGGTGGGCTGGAGAGATGGCTCAGAGGTTAAGAGCACTGGCTGTTCTTCCAGAGGTTCTGAGTTCAATTCCTAGCAACCACATGGTGGCTGACAACCACCTGTAATGAGATCTGGTGCCCTCTTCTGGTGTGCAGACATACATGCAGACAGAACACTGTATACATAATAAATAAGTCTTAAAGAAAAGAAAAAGGATTACTTGGCTTACATGTACAGGCCCTAGGTTCAACCCCCAGAATTTCCATCAGTTTGGTTCTAAAGGATTTACTAGAAAGTTCTGTTGTTGGGGCTGGAGAGATGGCTTGGTGGTTAAGAGCACTGGCTGCTCTTCCAGAGGTCCTGGGTTCATCTCAGCACCCACATGGTGGCTCACAACTATAACTCCTGTTCCAGGGGATCCGACACACACGGACATACATGCAGGCAAAACATCAATGGACATTTAAAAAATGGAAAGTTCTGTTTCTCTTCCATCTAAGGAGACTTCCATCAGGAATGTCAAATGTCATCAGAAAAGACAAAAAGCTCCAATAGGCCAACAGCCAGCCTCTGTTGAACTCTTAAGTGCTTACCATGTCATTTATCTGAAGTCTTCCTTGAACTGAGTCAAGCAGAAATCTGCCTTCTTAGAACCCACCCAGGGCCGGGCGGTGGTGGCACACGCCTTTAATCCCAGCACTTGGGAGGCAGAGGCAGGTGGATCTCTGTGAGTTCGAGGCCAGCCTGGGCTACAGAGTGAGTTCCAGGATAGGCGCCAAAGCTACACAGAGAAACCCTATCTCGAAAAAAAAAAACAAAAAACAAAAAACAAAAACCCACCCAGGAATCCTTCCTCCCAGTTCCAGAAATCTGTATTGGAGGCGATGTTTTCTCATGTGTGTAACAGAATCAGAAAGGAGGAAGAAGGTACAATGTACTGGAGGCATGCTTGTGGCCTTAGCTGCACGAGGGAGAACCTGTCTCAAATAAAATAAATAAAAATACGGGTTAGGAAATGACATGGTGGTAGTTTCCCCAAACGTGCTTCACAGGATTAATTGCACGCCACTTGAAAGACTGCCACAGTCTTCATCTTTGTCTTGTCACAGAATCCAAGGCTAGGGCAAAATCCAGGGCAAACAAAAGCAACTTGAGGACCATGTGGCTGGGTAGATCATGATTTTCACTGCTATTTTCAGTAGTTTATGACTCCAAAAGAAGCAGGTTTTTGTACTCAAGCATTCACAACTCACTGAGACAGCAGTTGGGTTTAAGTTTTTTTGTGTTTTTCTCAAGTTCCTGCCACTCCTTGATTTTAAGTTCTGTGTAAGCCATTTCTTCAGAATATGGTTGCATCTAGCTTGGAAGTACATATATTAATATGTGTAAATATATATATATATATTAATACCCTGTGTACTGACTGGTTTTGTGTGTCAACTTGAAACAAGCTGGAGTCATTAGAGAGGAAGGAGCCTCAGTTGGGGAAATGCCTTCATGAGATCCAGCTGTAAGGCATTTTCTCAATTAGTGGTCCATGCAGGAGGGCCCAGCCCATGGTGGGTGGTGCCATCCCTGAGCTGGTGGTTCTGAGCAAGCCATGGGAAGTATGTGAGTGCTGCACCTGCAGCCTCTGTTCTTTTTGATACACCATTTTTAAAAAAATATATCTCTTACTACCTTTATTGACATAATTCATTTGAGGAGTATCTGGTATTCAAAACATTTTGGGGGGATTTTATTTATTTTATTTTATGGGAATTGGCCTGTTTGTATGTCTGCGTGTGTGCAGTCAGTGCTTCCAGAGATCAGCAGAGGGCGTTGGATGCCCTGGAACTGGAGTTAGAAATAGTTGTGAGCTGCCACATGGGTGCTGGAAACCAAACCAGGTCCTTTGAAAGAGCAGCCAGTGCTCTTACCTGCTGAACCATTTCCCCAGTGCCAGCAGCAGGCATTTTAGGTGTTCTAACAAGGTCATCAGTTTTATTTTTAACCACAAGCACTCACAGGGAGCAAAGCTTAACTGTGTATTAAAGAAACATTTTAAGCAATCGAAACCAAAAACTAACCCTTCCTTTAACTGAGCCTTATCATAGCAATTTTAAAATATTTCACCCTGGGATTAATAATTAGGATGTAGCACATGTTTAAGGCCTTTATATCTCAGGGATGAAGGCTAGCAAAAGATTTCTAAGAATAGTCTCATTCACTGGAAGAGAATATGTGAACATCTATTGGGGATTATTGGGATTAAAGGCATGTGCCACCACCGCCTGGCTAAAGTTAAGTTGGCCTCCTCTGTAATGGTCTGGTTCTGGCATTTTCATGCACATGTGCCATTCCACTTTGCTCTAAGTTTCCCCTCTGTCATCACATGAGGTTGGCTGGCCCCTTCCCCCACGCCAGACAGTCTGCCACCTCTTCTGCTTTCACATCCCTTGTGCCCTTCGTCCTACTTTTCATGGGGGTGTTCCAATCTCAGTTGGTGAACGTGGCAGGTTTTCATGTTCATCTTGCTTGTATCAGTATCATACGCTGAGTAGTTCAGAGAAAATAAGAGCTATATTCCATGTACAGATTATGATATTGCCACTGTTACACAGTTGTAAGTTTATTTTCCAAAGGATATTTTTGTTTCTATGAAGTATCTTTTTCACATAGTTACTATATGGTAGCATCAGGGAGCTACACAGTACGTGTTTGCATGGTTTTTTGTTTTTTGAAATTCAGGACTTCTTGACTGGTGTGCAGTACATCCAACCCCAGCACTTGGGAGGCTGAGCAGATGGGTCTCTGTGAGTTTGAGGCCAGCCTGATCTACATGTTGAGTTGTGGGACAGCCAGGGCTATACAATGAGAACTTGTCTCAAATCAAAACCACTAGCAGAACTTTTAATGTTTAGGCTTGGATGCTTCAAGGAACAGTAGCTTAGCAATATCAAGAGTAAAGCCAGTTGGGCAGTGTTGGTGCACTCCTTTAATCCCAGCACTTGGGAAGCAGAGGCAAGAGGATCTCTGAGTTTGAGGCCAACCTGGTCTACAAAGTGAGTTCCAGGACAGCCAGGTCTACACAGAGAAACCACATCTCAAAAAACAAAAAAACAAAACAAAAGACTAAAGTCAAGTCTAGTGGTCCAGGCCAATCCATGTCCTTTAACTCTGATGGCTAAGTCAGCAGGATCCCAAGTTCAAGACCTCCTTGGATGGCAGAGTGAGTTTAAAGCCAGGCTTCGTAATCCAGCAAGACAGCTTCTCAAAACAAGAAACTGGACGCGGCTTAGCAGTAGAGCATTTGCCTAGCATGCCAGAGGCCATGGATTTAATCACCAGTATCTCAACAAGACAAAAATAAATAAAAAAGATGGGTGATGCAAAGATACATGCTCAACTATGTTCATAGCAGCATTATTCATAATAGCTAGAAACTGGAAACAACCTAGATGCCCCTCAACTGAAGAATGGATCAAGAAAATGTGGTACATATACACAATGGAGTACTACTCAGCAGAGAAAAACAATGACATCATGCAATGTGCAGGCAAATGGATGGAACTAGAAAATATCATCCTGAGTGAGGTAACCCAGACTCAGAAGGACAAACATGCTATGTACTCACTCATAAGTGGATACTAGATGGAAATCAAAGGACAATCAGACTACAACCCACAGATCCAGGGAGGCTACCTAGCAGGGAGGACCCTAAGATGACTGTGGCTTATAATAAGTTTTGATTTTGCCCAATCACTGGGCATGCTTTAGTGAAACATTTCGCTATTAGGATAAGAATTTGTACCATATCAAGCTGATGAAAGGATATGTTGGCTGTACTTTCAGGAAGGGAGGCTAAAATCTATTTAGATTATAGAACAAACTATAGAAAAATGTCTGCTGTAAATCAAACAGTGAGGGGGAAGATGAATAAGAATCTCACTTACACAACTTAAATAACACATAGCTCTCTGAAAAAAAAAAGATGGGTGATGATCCACGCCTTTTTTTTAAAAAGAGAGATTTGTTTATTTTATTTTATGTGTATGAGTGTTTATATATGTCTGTATATCAGGTGCATCCTGGGACTACAGTTAGGGATGACTGTGAACCACCGTGTGGGTGCTGGGAGTCCAGCCCGGGTCCTCTGCAAGAACAAGCAGTCCTAACCACTAAACCATCTCTGCAGCCACTGGAGCATGCCTTTAACCTGAGACCTTGGGAGGACGAGACAGGTCTGCTAAGGTAGTTGTAGTGCAAGTCTGAGGCCGGCTTGGTGACATAGTGAGTTCTAGCTACAACTACATAATGAGACCCCGTCTCAACAGGAAGAAATCCAATCAAATCTAGGTTTATGTTTCTAAAAGAAGCAGATGCAATCGTGTTTTTCTCAAAACCTTTAACTGCTACCAATGACCACTATTGCAACCCTGGCATCATCTTTACTGTCTATGTCTACATTCATGGAAATCTTACCTTAGGAGCTCTCCATTGGCCTTTCTATCTCTACTTAATGTGAGTCCCAATTACAACTCTATGTGTAATTGAAAGAATAGCTCTGGTCGTCTTCCACAGCAAGGTAAGAACAAAACATTCCGGTTTTCTCCTATGTGATGAAAGTAAAACCGAGCAGAAAAAATGGCCGGCACTTACCTTACCTAGCAACCACAGGACTTGCCCATGGTCAGCAGGAGGGACTGTAAGCTGTCTTGAAGAAGCACAGCTTGGAGCACTGTCAGAGGGTCACTGTGTTCATCACTGTGACTCATCCCTGGTAGTGCTGGCCAGCCATTCCTAATTTCACACACACACACACAAATTAGAAAGAGAATTCATCAGAAATAGCTTTTAGGAAGAAGCTTTTTATCCACAGAGAACATCTTAAGACACATTTCAACATTTTTATGAACAAGAATTTAAAGGATTCCATGGCAACGGTCATATGAGGTAATGTGTACACCCATGAGTACTTTAAAGGGAGGGCAGCCATCCATTTAAGGAAACCTAGATTTTAGTGCCAGTCTTCAACAATAAGAAAAAATGACACGATTTTTAAAAATGTTTTTAAAATGATAAACTTCTTGCTAGCACTCCATATATATGAGATTGGAAAAATTGGGTGGAACTGACAGGCAGTTTCATAGCAAGTTCCTAAATACAGCCTTGGGCCTCTTTGAGCGTCTGCAGCAGTAACTGCCATGAGTCATGCGAAGTCTTGCACCTAACAGGAAAAACTTTAATTGGACCCAACTTTCCCTGGTAAGAACGGGCACAGCCCAGGGACTTCTGGCAAGAGCAGCTGAAAATCAGCTGGGGGTTGGGTGTGTTCCTTTTCAAAACATTTGGGCATTTACTCAACCCTATGGCTATGCCGTTCTTGGGCACAGAATCCTGGTAGTGGAAAACATGACGGTTAATCCAACCACTGAAGTCTGGATGCTGGAAACTGGCTGGCTTACCTAAGCGGAAGTTCTCTGGCCTTTCCCTCCACGCGCTCCCCTCTCCCCACCATGTCTAAACTACCAGGTCTCAGCATATATATGTTACTTTAGGTCTTTCGTCCACCAGAAACAAACAAACAAAGCCTACAAAAACAACTAATCTCCTGACACTGTATTTACAGCTATGAGCATACAAATGTGTGTGTTACGAATATAGAAATATAAAAATAAAACTCCTGTACTGAAGGGTTGTCAGAATGAGGATGACACAGTTAGGGAGTTTTATTTTTGTGGACAACAAATAACATCACCATGAAAAACTTCGTGGAGGATTCCAGGGTAGGTGTGCTGGTTTTCTAGAGCCAACACTAGAACCAGCACGTGGGAACACTCTGGATTTGGTGGCACTTCCTAATCAGACGCACAGGATCCCAGATGTGGGTGTGTCTGTCACCTGAGAGTGGGAGATGAGCAGTCCTCTTCTTCAGGCCCACATCATGGCCTCCACAGCACCCGCTCCTCAGGCAGCACCAGTGACGGCACGCATGCAATGCTGTTTCTGCTCTTAGCCTGGCCTGCCTCGGGTGAGGGGTGCACCTGGCTACCCAGGCTTCTCTTAGATGTTGATTGACACTCACAGACTCAAACCCCAAACCTCTTGTGCAAGTTACTGACTTGATTTTAAATCTACCTTTGATCATTTGTAAAACAGGAATAGAAGAAATACTTAATCTTATTGAGTCCTTTAAAAATTAATGTTCAAACATATGGAAAGTAGAAGCTGGAGCATGGATACCTACAACAGCACTACATAGTATTACTTCTATTGATATATGACATACCAGTGCTCTTAAATTAGTGACTTTTGCTTTTTGAGTTATGGTGCTCAGCGTGGGCTCAAACTCAAGGCAACCTTTGCCATGAGTTGGGATTACAGGCATGCATCACTGTGCCTAGCTTTAAAGAAAAACAAAAAACAAAAAACAAAAACAAAACCAGTAAGTTCTGGAGTCCGCAAGCATAACAAGGGAGATAAACGCCAGGCTGTAGTCACCGAGGCTTGGCTGAAGGCCCAAGCCCCACCTGCTAGGCTGCAGCTTANCCTACACCCAGCTAGGCCAGAGGCATCTTCAAAGAACCACTTGGGCCCCACAGCAGCCTGAAAATCCCCGCGGAAGGCTATTTAGAGGAGAAACACCGCTCCTCTTTTTAGGCTGCTCTGGGTTTGTTAGCCAGTTTCGGTTAAACAAGAAGGTCAGGGGCAGGGCAAGACAGCCGAGGGAAAGGCTGAGAGAACGTGCCAAAGAGGCAGCTCCTGGAAGGTCTGGCAATTCATGGCAAATGAGAATAAAATGTAAACATGGAGGTAAGTTTTGTCCGGTAAGTTTGAGTTCCAGCTCACTTTAGGCTCACGTGAGAACCTGGGAGATTAACTATGCCTTTACATCCAAGCCTGGTTAGATGTACTAAAAAAATTGGGCTGGGGAAGCAGAGACTGGTGGGTCTCCCAGAGTTCCAGGATAGCCTGGTTTACAAAGTAAATGTAAACCAGCGCTACACAGTGAGACCCTGTCTCTCTCTAGTAATTACAAACAAAAGCAAGTAAATAAATGATCACCAACGATCAATTCCAAAAGTTAGAAAGCTAAAGTAGGAATTCTAAAGTGAAGACAGAAAATGCATGGAATATACATCACGCTCTACTACAAAGAGGGAAAAGGAGATGCTGGAACAAGGTACAAGCTTTAAAAATTCAGGTGTGGTAGCACAGGTAATCCTAGCACTTGGGAGCTGGAAGCAAGAAGGTTAAGAGCTCAAGGTCATCTTTGGCTAGTTTGAGGCCTGCTTAAGATGTTAAGACTCCGTCTTAAAAACAAGACCAACAAAGCAAACAGAAAAGAAGGTTGGAAGCCAAAGTTTCTAACTCGCAAATGTGATCTGGAAGGTTTCAAAATGAAGCCACAGTTAGATCTGAGCTGGCTTTACCTCTGTTGCGAAGGTAAATTTGGTGACTAGTTGAAGAATGTTTCGTTCACTGTCCAGACCATTTGTATATTATGAGAATACTATTGCTAACAATTGTATTTCTTTAGCCCTCATAGAAACATTTTATTTTTCATCAGTAAATATTGATCTAAATTTATATGTATGTACATTGTCTTTTACAGTGTCTACACAAATAATTTTTGTAAATAATCTACATAAGTTATTTGTAATGTGACTTTTATTTGAACAGGGTCTCACTATGTAGTCATGGCTGGCCTAGGACTGTGGGCAGTCACCCTGTCTCGGTAATACTGGCATTTCCAGCCAAGATACCAAGGCTGGCAGTTTGGAGGTTTTAGTTTTGGGAGAGGAGGATTTCTGAGTTCGAGGCCAGCCTGGTTGGTTTACAGAGGGAGTTCCAGGACAGCCAGAGCTACACAGTGAAACCCTATCTCAAAAAACTAAATAAGAAAAGAAAAAAAAAGAAAGAAAAAGAAACCACAAAAATGAAAAGGAGAAAAAAGACCTTGGGGGGCTTGGTGACACATGATATCATCCCTGCCTGCAGCAGGATTGAGAGTTCAAGGCCTGCCTGGATAGCAGGTGGAGTCCCTATTACAAAGAAATAAAATGCCATCTGGAAAAAACATACTACACGATCAGGATATCCCCATCTTAGGGACTGATAAAAGCCATCATGGTGGGAGGTGTGGAGGTGACAATAGTGTGCTTCCTTGAAAACCTGTTTAAAATGTTAAACTTCACTAGAATCCATCACGTGTTTCAAAACATTTATAAGCAAAATGAAACTATAGCACTTGCCATCAAAATTTGATTTACATGCAAATAACAAATTCAGGGTGAATAGTCTCAAATGTAAATTAAAACTAGGAAATGAGTTGTGCTATTGTTCACAGTTCTAATACTCTAAACTTGCAAATGTGAAATGAAAGGAAAATAGAGATAGTTGGCAGAGACCAGGGAAAGCAATTGATACTATCACTCAAGTCCTTCAAATGTACAGCCAGAGCTTTCCCAAGGTAGAAGATTCTAACTCTAAACTTGCAAATGTGAAATGAAAGGAAAATAGAGATAGTTGGCAGAGACCAGGGAAAGCAATTGATACTATATCACTCAAGTCCTTCAAATGTACAGCCAGAGCTTTCCCAAGGTAGAAGATTCTATACAAAAGCGTTCTTCAAAGTATTATTTATGAGAGAAAATATTTTTAATTTCGTGGGTATGTATGTTTTGTCTGTATGTATGCCTAGACACCATATATGCATGGTGCCTAGGAAGCCACCAGAGGAATGTCAGGTCCCCTAAAACAGGAGTTACAAAGGGTTGTGAGTTGCCACGATGGTGCCCTGATTTCACTAAGTAGCTGGGGATAACTTTGAACTCTGACCCTCCTATCTCTGCCTCCTGAATACTAGAATTACAGATAGATACACATCACTGTGCCTAGCTCAGTCACATCTTTTTATGATAGTAAACTTGTGAGTCTGTCCGGGCATGGTGAGGCACACCTGTAATCCCAGCACTTGGGAGTCAGAGACAGGAAGATCTAGAGGAGTTCTAGACACACCTAAGCTATGTAGGGAGCTCAGGGCCAACCTGAGGTCACTCAGCTAGCAGCTGCAGGAACTGGATTTAGACCTAGGTTGAAGTCCTCCAATGCACTGCTCTGAAGCAGTGGACCCTCCACACCTGTGGCTTATCTGCCTTCTGCAGGAAGCAGTTTCTGGCCCTCAGTGGAAACCTCCTTAGAGGTTTCTCTTTGCAATGTCCATGCCCCATTCAGAACAAACAAAAACTCAGAATGAATAAAGCTCAACCAAATAATTACACTCAGGAAAGCCTCAAGTAGGTAGGGTTGTATTTCCCTGTAATATAATACATACACAAAAACCTTTTAGTATTGTTTTGTGGTCATTTGCAGGATGCAATTTTTACATAATCAAATCACTTTGTTTCTTTATGATTTATTCTTCTGATGTCTCACAGAAGGTATATTCCTTAATCCAAAATTATTGGAATAGCCATCCGTTTTCTTTTCAGTATTTCCCTTTAGGTGACTCTGGGAGCCATTTGTGGGACGCTTCAGTAGTTTATTTGGAGGCAATCCATGTCAGAGGGTCTAGGCTTAATGTGCTTCTGCTTTCATGTGAGTATAAGAAGTTAGATGACAATTTTGTCATGACAGTCTCTTCTCCATTATGAATCTTGACATCTGAATTGATTGCGTTCAACTTTAATTCTGCTTTTCAATGGATTCAGTTGCCCAGGAAGCTGTTTTGTGTTTATTAACTGCAGAGAAGCCATGGACAGGGAAGGGAGTTCCCACTGCTAGACATCAATCTCAAATCACTATCTAACCAACTAGCTAACCCTGCAGACAGTGTGTTAACTGCTCTCTTCTGAACACCTCATGAGAGATGTAATGTAATACAGAAATGGCCTGTTGTGTAGCCTTTCTGGGTGTTGTGACCCACTAATGGATGACCCGCAGGCTGAGACTTGAGTCTCTGAAGGCCCACTAAGTTGGTTATCTGTTTGTGTGATTGAGATTTATAGTTCGGGCACTCCACCAAATGAGCTCTGTTGCTTTATAGCTGCATNTTGGCCATGAAAACGTCATAATAGCTTTCTTCAAAATTTTTTTTCTTTGTGACCCAAAGGTGCTTTGGTCTACAGCCTTCCCTTTTGACTCAAGGTGAAATGTCCTAAGTAGCCAGTTAAAAAAATTTGACTCCACCCACACTTCCTGTGGGAAATGCAGACTCACATGGTTTATAGGCAGATAAGGAGACCAAGAGGTGTATTCAAGTGACAGCTGTCATGAGTTTTATGAAAAAGAGGCAAAGCAAATATTGAAGAGATAAACCCTGGGCAGATAATGGCTGCACCAATACTAAAGGGGTAAACCCTGGGCAGATAATGGCTGCACCAATACTGAAGGGGTAAACCCTGGGCAGATAATG
>LZPO01055110.1:108428-124558 GCA_001675575.1 Neotoma lepida | reverse complement strand
CTGCACCAATACTGAAGGGGTAAACCCTGGGCAGATAATGTCTGCACCGATCACTTCTGTGTGGCGGGGCTATGGATGATTTACAGCTTAGGCTTTGAGGAGTTTTAGCAGTTGCATACATTACTTTCAAATTACAAAATAAACATGGGGGAGACGTTCACTTATGCCCCATTCCTGACACTTAGGAGAGAGGACATTATTTGATGTGTGTATAGTGATTTTATTTCTGAGTAAAAAAAACATAACAATGAGATGACAGCTAAATATTTAAAGGAATCATCAAGCCATTTGCTTACTCCGTAGCACTGTAGGATGAATAGGGAGATGGACAGGAAGCTGACTGCTGACTGAGAAGTGGTGGGAAGACATGTTCTGAGGACTGCTCACATCCCTCTCCTGTTTAAAAAGACTGTGTCTGAGATCGAGAGGAAAGTATAAACACCAGAAGATTCCTGCTGTTAGCCAGTGAGGTAGGAGGTAGCATGACTGTTAAGTTGTGCACGATTGGGGGAGATGAGTTGGCATGTGTAGGCAGCATGAGTGGAGTCATTCCAGACCCAATGAGCTTTACAGACCTCCAAGCATGGCACTTGACTCCAGGATCTTGAGGGTAGTTATATGGGTGAATCCACTATGTAATCATTCATCAAATTCTATATTGAAACTGTGTGCGCTTGTCTATGTGTGTTATACTTCAATTTTTTAAAAAAAGGAAACTTGAAAAGACCAAAACAAACCATCCTTCCACATCTCTGCTTCTGTCTTTCTGCAGCATTCCATGGTGGCCACTGTTCCGTGGTGGCCACTGCTCTGTGGCGGCCACTGCTCCGTGGTGGTCACTGCTCTGTGGTCACCACCACTTTGGATTCCCCAGAAGAATTCCTTCTACCCCTGGTTTGGCCAATCATAGCAGTCCATCCCCAGAGTTCAATGATTGTGGGTGTGTCTTAGGGAGAGCCATTCAGAGTCCTGTGTTACCTGCCCCCCCCCCAAAGGTGGGAGGAAGGAGTTGGTATTACTATGTTAATCCCTCTGTACAATTTTCTCTTTAAATCTTGGCTGCTTACAAATTTTAAAATCTACAGAGTCAGGCAGTCATCCTTGACTGTTTTGGATCTTCTCAGGCCTTGGTGTCGTGGAAAGCGGGTGACAGCTGCATCCTCCGCCTCTCGTCACCTGGAGTTACCCTTCTCCATTAAACACATCAGGCTTTTTAACCCGAGCAGGGACAATGTCGCTGTGTGTTTCCTCCTCCTTCACAGCATCACGGATCCAGTGAAAGGCCAATTCTTATATAAATTGGAGGAAGAAGATTGTGTTTTTGTTTTTGTTTTTGTTTTTGTTTTTATTTAGAAAGCTTTTATAACTTGACCAATTCCTCAGAGGACAAAATAGCATTCTCCGTATGTCTCTGCATTGTGGAGTAACAACAGGTCTGGGCCATTTCCTAGACCTTCAACCTCTTTGGAGTTTTCTTCTCTAAGTCTCTGATGCTGTTAGATGGAAGCTGAGCATGCTTTACGAGAAGGATAATTATCCCACAGACTAAGATAACCTGACCTTGGCACTCTCTGTAACCTGAAAATGAACTCACTCATCTATGTTGGTCTTGTGTGCTTTCCTGAATCCATTTCAAAAAGTTCACACTATTAAAATAAATAAACCAATACACTGTTCAGTTCTTAGTGCCTTGGCCAGAAGGAAGAAAAAAGAGAGAAAGTGCTGTGTGTATTTAATCCTGTTTATCGTGTGTGTGTGTGTGTGTGTGTGTGTGTGTGTGTGTGTGTGTGTGAGAGAGTGTTGCACAAGCCATAGAGCTATAACCTAGCCCTTAGGTGTATTTAATGTTTTTCCTATACATAAATATACTATTGGCAGTACATGCCTGCATGACTGTAATCCCAGTGCTTGGGACATGGAGGCAGGAAGATCAGAAATCCATGATCAGTCAGGACTACATGAGACAAGAAAGGAAGGGAGAGAGGAAAGAGGGAGGGATAGAGGGAGGGAGGGAGGGAGGGAGGGAGACAGGCAAGGCATTCCACCTAATTTTGGAAGATGACCATCAATCTCTTGGTTTCATTCATGTTTGCTGTGGTGTGGTGGCTTGAGTTGTTTTGCTGGTGTTCTGTGCTTTTGCTAGTTCCAGGGACTCAGACTTATCATGATATGTTTATTTCCCAGTGCATAGGGTGAAAGCCTCATCCAACAGGATGGCGTTAGGAAATGGGACCTTTGAGAGGAGAGTAGGTGTTAATTCATGATTAGACTCCATCCCAGCGAGTGGATTCGGTGCCTTTTCAAAGCAGCCCCAGAGAGACACCTTGCTTCTTCCATGTGAGGACACAGCTACAAGGTGCCCTCTCTGGACCGAAAAGTGGGTCCTTACAGACTCAGAGCCAGGTATGGCGGCACACGCCTGTAATCCCAGCTCTTGGGAGGATCGGGAGTTCAAAGGCATCACCAGCTGCAAGTTAGAGACCAGCCTGGACTACATGAGACCCTATCTCAAAATGGCTGCCCCCAAACCCAGCAAACAACAAGAAAAACAGCCCCAGGAACTCCTGCTGCCTTGAACTTGGACATCTCAGCCTCAAGAATAAATTTCTGTTGTTTTTAAATTACTCAATTTATGGCATTTTTAAAACAGCAGCAGAATGAACTAAGACAGTATGTGATATTTTGTTTAAATATTTAAATGTCATGATAAAATTTAAATGTCTCTGACAAAGAATGTGAAAGTCTATCCAAAATTTGAGGGCTGTGTGTGATGACACACACCTTTTATCCCAACACTTGGGAGAAGCAGAAACAGGAGGATCTCTGTGAGTTCCAGGCCATTGTGGTCTACATACTGAGTTCCAAGCCAGCCAAGGCTACAAAACAAGCCAGCCCTGTATCAAAAAAAATTTTTTTTTTGAAATTACTTTTTTTTTTTTTCCAAGTCAGGGTTTCTCTGTGTGGCCCTGGCTGTCCTGAAACTTACTTTGTAGACCAGGCTGTTCTCGAACTCAAAGACCTGCCTGCCTCTGCTTCCTAAGTGTTGAGATTAAAGGTGTGCACCACCACTGCTTGACTTGAAATTACTTTTAAAAGTGAAGAATCATGATGATTCATATGTGTCTTGCTAAGCGTAAACATTTATTCTGTTCCTTAACTAAAACTGGGCATGGTGCACACACCTTTACTTCCAGCACTCANAAGGCAGAGGTATGTGAATTTTTGTGAGTTTGAGGCCAGTGTATTCTACATAGAAAGACCCTGTGTCAAAAAGGAAAAAAAAATCTATGTTAGTGACTTTCTTCATTTCTGAGTTATTAATATTCTCTGCACATCTAACCCCCACCATGGCTAGGACACATGCGTCTAAATGCATTTTCCTCCATGATTGCCAGGAGCGTGTGCCTCGATGATTTTAGAGAAATTTGAAGTTGATCAGTCCACATTCATCTTAAGCTTCTGAATATGAAAGAGACATCGTGAAAACTTCAGCGAAAAACAAAAACAAAAAAACTTGCCAATTTATGGTACCTAAAGAATTTGGGCTGGGGTTTTGTTGTATAAATTATTCTTAATTGAGCAATGGAAAAAATATGGAGGCATAAAAAATAGATGCAGGCCATATAAACCGACAGGCTACGAAAGAAATACAAACATCTGTTAACTCTGTGAAAATGGCAACTTTATTAGCAGTGACAGAATTGCTACATAATAGAACAATGGGGGCCAGCCAGGTGTGGTGACACACATACTTAATTCTAGCACTCAGGGGGCAGAGGCAGGGAGATCTCTGTGAGTTCAAGGCTAGCTTGGTCTACAAATGGAGTTCTAGGCCAGCCAGGGCTACATAGTAAGACCATGATGTCTCGAAAACAAACCCAATGGAATCAGTATTTGATATTTTCTTGTAAAAGCAGCGATGGAGGATGCTGAGAAACAAGCACCCTCATATGCCATCAACACACCGAAGCACTGAATGCTGAAATTTGGGGGAAGGCAGTCTGACCAGGGGTATCAAATTCATACCTTTTACATTATTATTATTATCGTTGTTGTTATTGTTCTTTATCAAATTAACTGCACATTTTTCCCCCAAAATAACAAGGCTTTTCGGGGGAGGGTGAAACAGGTTTCTCTGTGTAGCCCAGGTTGTCCTGGAACTTGTTCCGTAGACCATGCTGGCCTTGAACCAAAATAACATAGCTTTTAATGACATAGCTTTTCTTGTCCATTTCAACGATTTCTTGGCCAAAACAAGATCTATGTATTTATTTCTTTGAAAACATCCTTTGTTGACCGTCCTAAAACTGCCATGAAATGATTTGCCTTCTCAAGCCAATGGATGTTACTGGGAGCCTACGTCTTCGGTACCACTTTCTCCAATGTGTTCTTCTCAGGCATTTTGTCTGCTGAAGCCAACACAAACAGTACAGAGAGGGACCTTCGTCTCTGCGTTTCTGCTGCTGCTTTGGATGGTGCAGTGGATAAGAAATACAAATAAGACCTCAAACAAAAGCAGCAGCATCACCTGGCTCTGTATGACACATTCCAGAAGCAACGGCTCTGAAGCCCATTGACCAGCCTCCAAGAAAAACACCAGAAAGTCTGTATTCTCCTGAGATCTTTAGGTAATTCAGAACTGCTATAGATGACTTAATTCTGTGCACAGTATTAAAGCCTTTGCAAGCAAATCTTAGGCAAAACAAAACAAACACAAAACCTCATGAGATGCGAGATGGGATGCCAGTGACATTAAATGAGGAAGATTCATATCCCCTAATGCTCCGTATGTAAGAATTATTCCACACACTATGTTCTTGCTAGGTACCAAACAAACAGCATCTGGTAATTTACTTCCAAGAGGTATTTTTAACCTCTGGATGACTCATTTTCACTGTTGAATAATAAACATAAAGTACATTACATTTGAGAAGCAAAGAACATCTCCTCTGAACCACACCAGTGACTGCTGGCACCCAACTGCCCTCTCTCTCTCTTCAGGCAGTGAACTCTTGACATTTTGCTTCAAGGAATCTCTCCTATTGAGTCACAGATAGATACAGATATTGATCACAATGTGATACACAATCGTATAAAATAGAAACAACTCCAATGTCCAACAATCAGAATAAGGAAAATTGAGGCTGAGTGTTTAAGCAAGGTTTCCAGACTCAAGGCAAGTGAAGTATAGAGCTGACTTCAACTCCAGATCTGCCCGCCCTGGTCTTCTCCCTGTGAGCCTTAGATTGGGAGTCCCGTCATCTTTCCTGAAATCTTCCCATTTCTCTCAGGTTCCAGAACTGGGAGTTAGTTTCTAGTTTGTTTTAATTTTGTCTGTGCTTCCTTGTGGATGGCTTTCAGCCCTTCCAGCCTGGGCAAGCCTTGGCACTCTGGGTCCTAGTTAAGATTTCTCTCTCTCTCTCTCTCTCTCTCTCTCTCTCTCTCTCTCTGTGTGTGTGTGTGTGTGTGTGTGTGTGTGTGTGTGTGTGTATGTGTGTGTGTGTTTCTCTGTGTAGCTTTGGAGCCTATCCTGGAACTCTCTTTGTAGACCAGGCAAGATTTCTCTTTTTGAAATTGATTTATTTTGGGGGCTGGAGAGATGGTTCAGTAGTTAAAAGCACTAGATGTTCTAGAGGACCTAGGTTCAATTCCCAGTGTCCACAGGGTGACCATCTGTAACTCCAGTCTCAGGGGATCTGACACCCTCTTCTGGCCTCCCTGGATACCAGGCATACATGTGGTGCATAGACAAACATACAAGCAAAGTACCCATATACATTTGTTTGTTTGTTTATTATGTCTTTTGAGACAGAGTTTCTACACAGCTCTAGCTGTCTTGAAACTGACTATGTAGACCAGCTGGCCTCAGACTCACAGAGATCTGTCTACTTCTGCTTCCTGAGTGCTGTGATTAAAGGCGTATACCACCATGTCCAGCTCCCATATACATTTAAGTAATTGATTATTCTTTTACAGTTTCACATATAGTTGTATCATTCGCTCCATCATCTTCTCTTACCCCATTTCCCCCTCCCACCTAACTCCTTTCCAACAAGTTCCTTCCCACTCTCATGTCTTTGTGTGTGTGTGTTTGCGTGTGTGTATGTATCTATGTGTCTATGTGTGTGTGTGTGTGTGTATATATATGTGTGTGTTTGTGTCTATGTGTGTGTGTGTCACTGCATTTAGTCAGGGTTACCTGAATGAGCATGGGTGGGTGATTATTTACTTGAACAAGAGCACCTTACCATTGGCTACACCACTGAGCAATGTAACTCCCTTCCCTGAGCAGCGCCTCTAGCTCCTCAGGGAGGGATGGAACCTTGTGAGCTCCTCCCCCGCCACGGTGAAATATTGATGGCCTCAGCCCTGTGTGGGTCTTGTGCTGTGAGTTTATGGACTCAATAGTCCTCCTTACCCTTTAGCGAGCTGTGGTGTTCTTCCTCGATGTTCCCAGGGCAATGGAGAGGGTGATGTAGATGTCTCATTTAAGGCTGGCACTCGACAATCACTTCTCAACACTTTAACCAGTTACAAGTCTGCATTAACCATCGCCCACTCCAAGTAAGATTCGTTGGAGGGTGAGGAACACAGTGCACTAGTCATGGTAATAAACAGCAAACCCGGACCCTGGTACTCTGTGGCCATTGCCATGCTGGCTTTCGTTCTCCTCAGCACTAGGGTGAGTT
Organism: Neotoma lepida; assembly: GCA_001675575.1. Classification (NCBI taxonomy): domain Eukaryota; kingdom Metazoa; phylum Chordata; class Mammalia; order Rodentia; family Cricetidae; genus Neotoma; species Neotoma lepida. Next base: position 117,869 of record LZPO01055110.1, on the reverse strand, counting down.
AGCAGTGGACCTGCGATGGTGGACCTCTGAGTCTTGAGCTCAAGGGGAGCTTAACCTGTGCTGTACCATCAAGACGAGCTATCTCAAGAACACTGGTACTGAGAATCAAACATCACCCTCTCCAGGACCCCTACACACCCCTTCTGACCTATTAGAAACCAACAGTGATGGGCCGGCCACTGAAGAAAATGAAAAACCTTGACTGGAGCGCCTCTGCCAAATCTACTGACAGGGAGGCACAAAGGGTGACCATTTCTCTCCACTGACAAAGAGATACCACAAGCCTTGGACAGGCTGGATTTTTTAGTTTTGTGTTATCTGAGTTGGTTGCAACATCTGAATAAGCCAACCCAAACATTTTTTTAAATTAGATACCAGCTAGCATCCATTGTATACATATATTGAATTATTGCATCATACCCTAGTGAAGTGATTCTCAACCTGTGGGTCATGGCCCCTTTGTCAAATCTCCACTCCAAAATATTTACATTATGATTCATAACAGTAGCAAAATTACAGTTATGAAATAGCAATAAAAATGATTTTATGGTTGGGGTCATCACAACATGAGGAACTGTATCAAAGGGTCACAGCATTAGAAAGGTTGAAAACCACTGCCCTAGTATGTTACAGTAATTATGTAAATATAGAAAGTCTTGGGCAGGTGAGATGGCTCGGTAGGTAAGTGTATTTGCCACACAATCCTAATGACCTGAATTCAGTTCCTGGAACCCACAGTGGAAGGAAGGAACGAAGTCACAAAAGCTGTTGTCTGACTTTCCTTGTATGCCATTGCACATGTGTGCCTGTACACAGTGCACAAGCGTGCACACAAACAATAATAAATACCAAATTAAAAAATTTAAAATAAATATGAAGTCTTGGGGAAATGTCAGCTATATCTAATTACCTTAACCATTGACTTCCTGAGTGGGTCCGGGTTCCTAGATACTTGTTAAAATCCAAGTTCTTGGGTCTCTCCCAAACCTGTTGGATCCACTGGTGTGGAGGGTGAGCCCAGCTGTCTTTGCCATGTCACACCCACAGTGGGTGCTGTGTGCAGTCTGAGGGCCACTGCCCCGAGAGACACCCGGAGCCTGTCTCTTCACACTTTGCAGTATTGACCCCGTCTGTACCGTAAACTGACCTGTCACTGAAGGAAGGGAAGGGTGAGTTCTTTCTGTTGGTTTCACTCTGTTGTTTTTAGATGTGGTTGCCACATTCTGCATGGTTTGGTCCTAGGAATCTGACTGGGGTGACAAGGGAATGGAGAAAGGACAGACACACTGACAAATGTACAGTGCAGCTGAGATTAGCTGGGCCGTGTGAGATCTGATGGAGCACCAGCAACAAAAGCCTCCTGGAAACCCAGTGAGTTTATTTTACATATCTCAATCGAGGAGGCAGGTTTACTGTATACAGCTGAACAAGGAGGCAAGCTTTGCTGATCTTGATAGGGGGTTCTCTGTAGGNGAGCAGACTCAGGCTGCCATTACCCCAAAGAGGAATCTATGGTTGATAGATTTTGCACACACTGGAGGGTTGTTTGCCATTCCTGAGCGTCACTGGAGAAGGCACCGAGGTCCTTGACATAGCTGTGCTTATGTAAACAACACATGCTCACTTAGGGTTTCCTCTGCCCCTAATGCGGGATCTCACCATGTAGCCCTGGCTGACCTAAAACTCTCCATGTAGATCAGACTGGTCCCAGTCTTGGAGAGGCCCACCTGCCTCTGCCTTCTGAGTGCTGTAATTAAAGGCGTGCATCACCATACCAGTGTGCTTTGGGTCTTTATAAAAGAATCTCCCTGCATAGCCCAGGCTGGCCTCAGCCTCAGACTCATGATCTTCTCGCCTCAGCCTTCCAAGTAAGATTACACCATGCTTGGCCAGGAAGGGTTTTTTTGGTTTTGTTTGGTTGGTTGGTTTGGCTTTTTAGAGACAAAGGTTTCTCTGTATAGCCTTGGCTGTCCTGGAACTAGCTCTGTTGACCAGGCTGGCCTCTAACTCACAGAGCTCCACCCGTCTCTGCCTCCTGAGTGCTGGGATTAAAGATGTGCACCACCACTGCCTAGCTGTTTTTTTTTTTTTAAATTACTTATTGTCATTGTATATGTGGGGGTGGAGGACCCACGTGTCTGATATTCCTGCATACTATGAAATTGGTTCTTTTGTTCCAGCTTTTCATGAGTTCTAGGGATCAAACTCAGGCTTGTGTGGCAAGGCCCTTACCCACTAAACCATCTCATACACCCAGGAAGTTGCTTTAAAGGATGTCTTTGGGGGCTGGAGAGATGGCTCAACCATTAAGAGCATGTTTCGCTCTTGCAGAGGACCAGAGTTCAGTCCCTTCACTGACATCTGAGGCTTGAAACTGTTTACAACTCTACTTTAGAGGACTAGATACCTCTGGCCTCTGTGGACACCTGCACGCATGTGCATATATACCTCCTCGCCCCAATACACTGTTATACACAATTAAAAATGAAACCTAAAAAAAGAGAATTAAAAATAAAAAAAGTATGTTTTTTTCTGAGCCACAGTTTGATGTCAGGCAGACTTCTGAAGACACACAAAAAGCCAGCCACAGGTTTTCTTACCCTGAGATACCAGTGACCATAAGGTATAAGATTTCCATAGTAAATAGTTCAAGTGGTGCAAGACAGTAATTGACCACACTTGTAATTATACATTTTAATGTTATGATTAATTCATGGCTAATTAGCAAGCAGTGTGAAGGAATGGAATATTTATGGCTAAACAGGCCTGGAAGACTCCCTTGGCCTCAGGCTTCTTGGAGTGAATTCTAGGAAAGGGGGTGGAACTCATGGTTCCTCCACCTCTTTCCCAGTTGGTGTGGTGTGGGCAAACCAGTGATGTCTACAGACCGTGGTGTTTCTCTTTGCTTTGCAGTGACTGCTTGCCAGTCTGGAGTCACATGATGACTGATGCCGGCTGGGCAGCTCTGCACCTGATCCTGAAGAAAACTTAGAGTCACCTATTGTCTACTAGACTTTGCTCCTGGATACTTCTGTTCTGGGGTTGGGATGCCTCTATTCAATCTGAATCTGTCCAGAGGAAATGAATACGAGAGGGATTGTGGGTACTGAATAATCCCCAAGGCTCTGAAGAAAGGAGAAGGAAGCAGAGAAGGGAGGTGGGTGAGCCCTAGGCAAAGACCTGGGAACTTCACACACACACACACACACACACACACACACACACACACACACACACACACACATGCCTACACACATGTAAAAGCACATACCCACACACATGCACCAGTGAAAATATTGTATAACCTAATACACAATGCATTTCAAGTGTTTGCTGCAGTGCCTGGTGCATAACCAGTTCTAATTAACGTTACAGTAATGATTCCTCTTTTCCCCTTCCTGCCTCTCACTCTAAAGCCCATTTGGAGTACTATGGAAGCCCTCTCCGCCTCTCTCACCAGCATGACAATGTTCATTATTGTTACAGTGTTAATTGTGTGTGGTCACTCACACGATGTTATGCTATGTTATTTTAGTTATGATGCTTCACATATTATGAAATGTATCAAGACCTTCCACTGACTCACAGTTCCATATTATTTAGCCTGGAGCCCATTAAAGTTGGGCCCCAGCCATGTTTAGTTCGTACACACAGCTCTGAGTGTAGACAAGTGAGTCACTCATAGTGCTTTACATCCAGCCAGCGACTTGGATAAGACTCAACCCCTCTGTGCCTAGGCCCTCAGATCTTCTATCACTAAGATGACAGTGCTATGCTCCAGAATTCTGGACCTCCGGCTTTGCTTTGCAGTCAATCCCTGGTTCTTGGAAGTAGCATTTTAAAAAACAAACAAAATTTTTATCATGGTTAAAAACAAACAAACAAACAAAAAACCAAAAACATATAACACAAGATCTACCATCACAAGCCTTTTTACACTCTCCATTCACGGTGTTTTGCATGTTTACATTGATGTGGCCACGTCTCCATAACCTTCTCATTTTGCATATCTGAAGCTGGTACCCAGTGAAAAACGAGCACTCTTCCCCTGCTATGTGTCTTCACAGAGAGCTCATGCACAAGGCTTACGGACAGTTCTCTGTGGTCAGGGCCTCTGAAAACATAAAAATTGTAAGAAGCAAAGGGAGCGGGGATCTTGTCCCCGTTGCCCAGTCAAAATGGCGGGTGTCCAAAAGCTCACTGGGTGACTTGAGGTCCCAAGCAGATGACTCTGGCTTCTAGTGCCACCAGGGAGGCGAGACACCTTTGGCTTCTTTGGGGGGACATCTAGAAATGGGTTCTAGGAGATGAAAGGGCTTCGCAGTGGACCCTAGGCTGCAGATCTCTCCCTCACAGCTTGCATGGTGCACTGCTGCGTTCTCAGTACCTCTGGTATGGGTCTCTCAGGCCTGGAGAGCCATGTCCCTTATGGTTTCCTCTCTGCCACTACACTGCATGGGTTTAAGGACCACTGGGGAGCAGGTCTCTGGTGTACTTGGAAGTACTGGTGCTGCCTAGCTTGTCTGTAGTTTTTCTTCCACCACTCGGAGTTCACCTTCTTGCCAGACACGATGGGAAAATACTATAACAATTAGAATATGTGACAATTGAACCTACCATGTCATTCTCTGGCCAGCGTGCCTTGGAGCCAAACGTGGGAACTTCAGACCTGTGGCGAATGGAAACCTTCATTTGATTGATGTTTTCCCTCAGTCTTGCTTTGAATTTGTCTGTCCTGATTCTTTGTTTATGTGATTCAGGGACAGCTAGCACACCCCTGTCCTTACAAATATCCCCCAGCCTTGGTACCGAGGTAAGGTACCATGCAGTCCTCCATGCCCATGTCAACAGCACACATTCATTCAGGACTTCACTCACTCAGGGCGGCTCCCTACAGAAAGTGCTGAAGGAAAAGACCTAACTTTGACATCTAGCTCTTACCCTCCCATGCACGAGCACACACGTACCTGCGACACATACCTGCACGCACCCACCCACACATACACACACTGTGCCCCCACACAATGATGTTAAGAAACTGCTAACAAAGAAAGAAACTGTAAATCAGAACCACTACTGAGGACATCCTGAGAGAGCTGAGAAGAAGGGAAAATCTTCCTGAACAATGTCAGATTCATATATTCTGAAATATATTGACTTTTTCTTTTGTTTACTATTATTGCTATTGTTGATGCAGAACTGAGGACTGAAACTACATACCTAGCTCTCTTTTTACTTTCTATTTGAAGCTCGGCCTTCCTGACTTATCTAGGCTGACAACTTGAAGAAGTCGGTTCTCTCCTTCCACCCATGTAGGGGGCCTCTGAGTTGAACTTGGGTCATCAAGAACCTTTACCAGCCGAGCCGTCTTGCTGGCCCAAGACTTTAATTTTGTCAGAGAAAAGAGCAGCGTGTGCTGTTTCTATATCGAGTTGTCTAGTGTATCTCTGCAACACTGAAACTTAAAAACAATCTCCACCAATAGTTGCAGCATTTTTCACTTCAAGGAGTATTTCTTAACATTTCAGAGTGAACTGTGCCGGAGAGTTGAAGATAACTTGTTTAGGAGACTTTGTGCTGCCAAGAATACCAGAAGACAACACAAATAATAAAGAAGTGGCCCGAGCTTGGCTGATGCTCATGATAACCGTGTTTCTCCAGCACTGGCCTTTTGAAGTTGTTAACTCTATGCTTTGTGGTAGCAGCTTTGTAATGTTCTCCATGCATAGAACTACTTTATAGAGAAGTCTGGAATATCTGTGTGTGTGTGGACATAAAACTGAGAATGTCCCAGTCCCCATGGGCTTCCCTTTCAACCTCAACACAAGGCTGCTTTTCTCCCCATTCCCCACTTCATCCTATCCTATTCCTTAGTTGTCTTGTTCCTTCTATTTCTTTGTGTTGTCTTGTTATCTGGGGACAGGATGTTACTCTGTAGTTGAAGCTGGCCAGGAGCTCTCTACATATGCTAGGATAGTGATCACCTTCCTGCCTCAGCCTCCTGAGTGCAAGGATTATAGCTGTCTCTTATACACATCTAGATGTGTATAAGAGACAGGTTACTATGCAGTTCTGGCTGTCTTGGAACTGCTATGTTGATCAAGCTGGCCTCAAACTCACAGAGATCCACCTGCCTCTGTCTCCCGAGGGCTGGGATTTTTCAGGCATATGCCACCATACCAGGCAGATGTTTGTTTTTCAATGACAAAATAATCTAGGCTTTCTAATACATAAATCTACATGCAAGATGATACATTGTTTTGAGTTCTAAATAAGAAAGATTAATTCCAACATGTTCTCAAATGTTTACCCCAAATGTTTCCTTCACTCCTTTATTGCTTGCCCAGCTGGAGTCAAAGGGCCACATCAGAAGGCTTTTCTGGAAGACTCCCTTAGAAACAAACGTTCTGAATCCAAGCCAATGTGAGGTGGTTGTATAAGTGAGCCTGTCTCTGGTAAGCTTATGTATCTGATGCATTGATACCTAGTCATAAACAAATTGTATATTACGGCAAAATGAAATTTGTGAAATATGAAGAAAAGAAAAACAATCTACTATTTCCCAGATATACCACTGTTAATATATATATTTCATTGATTACTTATTGAATATGTATGCAAAGCTGATGGCATCATTTCTAATAGTGAAAATGGAAATAATAACATCCACAAGTAAGTAATGATTGGGTAGTACTACAGTCATAATGTTAAGACATATTCAAAAGAATCAAGAGCAACCATGATAATAGACAGAAGAAGGTTAATCATACTGTCAGTGCATAAGTTTAAATGTTTCAGAACTACATATATAACATGATCATATTATGTTTAAAATTCATATAGGAAAAATATTTGAAATTTTATTAAAAAGTAATTTATTCTTTGTGTCTTTTACATCATGCATCCAGATCCCACCCATCTCCTATCCCCCTGAATCTTCCCAAAAAAAAACAGAACAAAATTTAAGATTAAAAAAAGAAACAAAAAAAGGAAGGGAAAATCTTGTCATGGGAGCTGCAGTGAGTCACGCAGTAAACCCCTTTATCCATACATCCTTACATGCAGGCGTTCATCACAAAGAATCATTNCTTTGGTTCAAGGCCCCTGGTCTCTGCTATACTATGGACACTGGACCCTCACTGGGACTCTTCCTGGACATCCCATTGCTGCCCTTTGTCATGGAGATCCTGTAGCCCTGGGTCCTGGNACTTCTCTGCAGGACTGTTCCCCTACCTGTGATCTAGCAGATCACAGATGGGGTGGATGTTGGGGTGGGCCAACACTTAACCCTGGTAGTGGGCCTGGGTAGTTTCAGGGTTGGTCAGCCTGCCAACTCTCCCTTGTCTTTACCACCAGGGTGAGTTCTCCAGCATTGCCCTGGCTAGTTCACCCCTTGTAGTGATGAGCAAGAGGTGGGGTCAGCTTTCTTGCTTTCACATCCTCAAGGTTGGTTCTCCCACACCTGCACCTTCAGGACCAGCTCTACTGTGTTACCTAGGCGAGGTGCTGCAGCTGATGAGGGGCAGGAACAGCTCTCCCACTCGAGGGGGCTGGGGGTGAAGATCTCTCCCCTCCCCATGCCACCACATGACAGATAAATACTGGGGACAGCTCTCCAACCTGCCTCAGGCATTGATGGGGGGTCTCCCCCCCTTCCCCATGCCACCACATGACAGATGAGTGATACAGACAGCTCTCCCATGCTCACAACTTTGGGGCTGGCTCACCTATGCCTCCTCCAACAGGGTCAGCTCTACTCCGCTGCTCAGGCAACGTGCATGGTCCACTTTCCCAAGTGCTGCAGCTGGTAAGGGGGAGGAGGATCAGCTCCCTTGCCTACAACAGGTGCAAGGGGCAAGGGGGCTAAGGCATCTTTCCCTCACTCTCACCACCACATGGCAACGAGGTGTGTGTGGCCTGCTATCCCACACTCACAACTTCAGGACTGTCTCACCCACACCTCTGCCAACAGAGTTAGCTCTGCTGTGCTGCCCAGGTGAGGTGCGGGTCCTGTTCTCCCGAGTGCTGCAGCTGGTGAGGGGTTGGGTCAGGTCCCCCACCTGTTGCAGGTGTCGAGGGGTGCAGGGAGGAAGGCATCTTTCACTCACCCACGCTACCACATAGCCTATGAGACGGGCAGGACCTGTTCTCCCATTCTCACACTCCCCAGGGCCAGCTCTCCTATGCTCCTGCAAACTGGGTCAGCTCTACTGTGCTGTCCAGGTGGGGCACTCTCTTGAGTGCTTTAGCTGTGAGGGGCAGGGCCAGTTCTTCCTAGTGTTTCAGCCAGTGAGGGGCGGGGCCAACTCTGTACAGCACTATTCTTTCTGCCTTTGTTGATATCAAGGACATTTTACATCAACACAGACCATGGCTGTATCAAGGCCATGAACCTAGGCATCGACCCCAGCAGCAGGCCAGGCCCAGTCATCATGGTGTCATTGAGTGGCAATCAAGCCACCCACTTCAATCTGTTCCTCATCACTTTCACTTCTTTAGATATGCCTCTGTCCATAGGAAATGAACCATTCCCTCTCTCTCTCCTCCCATCCCCCATAACACACCATACATTTGCTCACCATAACAGTGCCCCATCTGCCCAGCGCCACAAGGCGGGTCCATGTTTTCTTTGTCCTGCTCAGTCTGTCATGGTGCCAAATATTTGGATTTTTATATGTTATCCAAAACTTATCTCCTTTGATCTCACATGGACATGACTGAATATTTGGAGCAGTGTAAAAACACTGTACTGGAGAACAATGGCAAGTGGCTATTGACTTGCTCAAGACATATCCCATGATTGATAAAGGTTGAAAACCCACATTCATGTGTATCGTGGAAATCTGTCCGGTATTTAATGTGACTACATTTACAATATTTCTTATTATACAGAAATTTATCAAATTCTAGCAAGTCATTCTCTTAGTATGACTAAGCTAAAAAAATGAGGTAGATGAGATGAACTGAAGATACAACCAGAAAACCTCTAACGCAAGTTCACGTATGTCTAATTCCTGTTAAGTTGGTATCAATTAGAAAGATGTGCAGGAACATCCTGTTCCTATATAGACATGGTCCCCCCCCTTTTATATTACACACTTTCTAAGAGCTATCAGAATCAGGTGAGACCTAGCTTTCTTCTTCCCTTCATGTACTGAGATATCGTACATGTCCTTATTCGTGTTATTGACTTGATCATGATATTAAGTTTCTCCCAACAGTAGTAGTGCTGCCACCACCACCACTGATGCTGTTTGGTACTTCCTCTTTCTTGTCTTCTTTTCTGACCCTGAACTTGTAATCCCCCTGCCTCAGTCTCCTGAGTACTGGGATTACAGGTGTAAACACTGGCATATTCTACATTACCATTGACTACCATTGGTTACCACGACTGGCATATTCTACATTACCATTGACTACCATTGGTTACCACGACTGGCA
>LZPO01055110.1:36868-62155 GCA_001675575.1 Neotoma lepida | reverse complement strand
CTAACTCATTTCCTCTCTCCACCAAGTTACCTCACTTCCTGTCTGTCTGCACAGACCTCTAAAACTCTATGGCTGATGCTGGGATTAAAGGTGTGTACCACCACCTTCCAGCTTATTCTCTAATGTGAGCTCAGACTCACAAAAAAAACAGATGGATTAAGGACATGTGCTAAAACTGCATGACTTTTGTTTTACTACTAGCAGTTGGCTGACCATTTTCCTCCAATCCTCAGATAAATTTCATTAGGGGACACAAATAAAATATCACCACAGTGTAACAGCCNTGAGTGTCCTGGAACTCCCTTTGTAGACCAGGCTGGCCTCAAACTCACAGAGATCCTCCTGTCTCTACCTTCCAAGTGCTGAGATTAAAGGCGTGTGCCACTACCACCTGGTAGCATCCTGGCTCTTTATTGTCCTGCCCCTGGAGTAATATATTCTCACTTGGAGTTCTCACTCACAGTGATGGCCCAGACTTATCATATAACTAGAATCTTTCTACATGGAATGCTGGGAAATGTAGAGAGAATATAAAGATTTAGTGAACACTGATTTTGCCACAATCACTTGGTTATAGGGCATCAAGGAAGGATATGAGTCAATTTGAGGAGGTGAAAGTGGAGTTAAGATGGAGTCTCACTATGTAGCCTGGGCTGACCATGTTCTCCATGATCCTCCTAATTTGGTCTTGAAAGTGCTGGGAATATAGGCATATATCACCTTCCTAGACAGAATATGAATTTCTACCTTGTCTTTCATCAGAAATTAACTGCTGAGTGAAGGACCCTCACTCAAAAGAAGGACCCTCACTCAAAAATAAGACCAAACTAACAGCTTCTGCTTGAACTAAAAAAAGAATAGGCCTGAATTTTAAGTTTTGAGCTTCCCAGGAATGCTGACAGAGGCTCCAGGAATTGAAACAGTACAAAGTCACAAAGTCAGGATGCCCAGAGGGCCATCTGAAAGCAACTGATTAACCACAGAATATCCCAACGCTGGATATAGTCTATAAAAGAGGTCTTGTGACAAACAACAGGTCTAGCTGAAGGATCAGATAACTCAGGAACTGTAGAAATTCCTAAGAGTAAGCAGAGATAAGCCGATCAAATGAAGGATGAGATAACTCAGGAATTGTAAAAATTCCTAAGAGTAAGCAAAGATAAGCCAATAAAAAATGAACCCGTGCTAACCCTCCTCCCCTTTGAGGAATTTTGTGGTTTTTGCCTTTAAAAGTTAAGCTCACAAAGAAAGAGCAATTCTCCTCCCCGCCTCGTTGTGATGGTGCTGTGGACGAGAATTCCCTGCTGGCTTGTACTGCGCACCTTCAATAAACCTTGCTTTTGTATTCTGGATTTCTNNAGTCTCTGGTGGTCTCTTTGAAGGTCTTAACCTGGGCACAACACTGAGGACTGCTGTATGCAGGGGTTTCACTTCTATTCCAGTGTTGCATTTAAGGTTTAGACAGACAGCAATTCCAAGGTACTAAGGAAAAGTCCCCGAAAGGGCAGCAGGTGACTTGGCACTTCTATTAATAATTGTCGTGCTATTGACTTACATTTTTGGGTGGCTAGACACTAAAGTGCATAGTTAGAAATAAGCACAAAGACAATCACAGATTGTGGTACAAATGTCATTTTTGTTTTGTTTTGTTTTTTGAAACAGGGTTTCTCTGTGTAGCCTTGACTGTCCTGGAACTCACTCTGAACCCACGACCCTGAGATTAAGAGTCTCATGCTATGTTTATTAATAAGACTGTTTAGAAATTCATCTTACATTACACAGAGAAACCCTGTCTCAAAAAACAAAAAAAACAAACAAACCAACTAACCAACCAACCAACCAGAGTCAGGATGCTGCTAGGAATGGTGAGTGGAGGCCCAGGCCTATAATTCGAGCACTTAAGCAAGATGATTAGCTCAAGTTCACCACTAGCTAGAAGTGTATAGCTACATAGCTAGACTTCTGTGTATGTGGGGGGTGGGGTGCAGAATGATTTCTACATCTCTCTCCTTCCCTGAGTCAGGGTACTTCCTGCATCATTTCCCTGACTTCCTCAAGGCCAGGTGTTTAAGTTGGTGGGAGACAGATAGCCAAATGCACCAGACTGTGTGTGAGAAACAAANCTTTTGAGTTAAGCCACTGGTATTTTAGAGTTTGCCTTTTGGGGTAAAGCTGAATCATAGCCAAGACTATTCTGACAAATACAGGTATACAACCAGAATTAGAAGTTTGCCCTTTGGCCATGGAATTGAATAAACTGAATTGACATGAATAGGAGATGGCTTCATTGTTTTATTATTATTATTTTTTTATGATGCTGGGGTACCCAGGGCCTCACANACACTAGACAAATGCTCTCCCACTGGCTGCACCTCCCAGCCCCACTGTGTCTATTTGCTTGTCTTGTTCTAACATTACTCTTAGTCAATTTTAAAATTAGTTAATTTTGTGTGTGAGTGAGTGCATGCATGCTATGTGGTGCATGTGTGGAGGTCAGAGGGTAACTGGTAGAAATTAATCTTCTCCTTCTATCATGTGGGTTCCAGGGAGTTGCTGGTCTTGGTGGCAAGTGCCTTTACCCATGCGCTATCTTGTTGCTTTGTTTTTGACACATGATCTCATTTAGTCCAGGCTGGCCTCAAACTCTGTATATATATAATTACCTTGACTTCTGATTCATTTGCTCCTGTCTTCCGAGTGCTAGGATTACCAGTATATCCCACCATATCAAACTCACTTGCCTTTTTTTTTTTTCTGTGACAGAGTCCCACTGTGTAGCTCTGGCTGTCCTGGAACTCACTGAGTAGATAAGGCTAGACTTGAACTCACAGAGCTCCACTAGCCTCTGTCTCCAGAGTGCTAATGAAGGAATTTGCCACCATACCTGGCTTTTTGCTTGTTTTTAAAGCAAAGGTGTGGTTGGCTGAAATCAAAGCATATAAAATCCGGAAAGCGTTCTAAATATAAACCAGATTTCTTCATACGTAGCATAGGTTTGAAATGTCTGATCCAGAATGCTATCTGTATCCCTGGTGTGATTTCAGTNCACCATTGGCTGTTTAGTTAACCCTACCACCTTGCCCTCTTTCCCCACTCCTTACTGAGACTTTTTCAGTCTCGGCATCCTACATTCTACTGCCCCCTCCTTCCTCAAGGGACCTCTGCATTAGTGGTCTCTTTCTAATTTTCTGGCTTCTGTAGGTAGTCCAATCAAACACACCAAACCATNAGTGTGAAGCTAGGGCTCATGGAGAAGGGCGAACATGTGGTGTTTGTCTTTCTAGATTTGTTTTCCTCCCTCGGTATGATTTTTACTAGTTCCATCCATTTACCATCAAATTTCACTTTTTTCTTTCCAGTTAAATAAAATTCCATGGTGTATGTGCAACTCATTTTTATCATTGACCCATCAGCTGATGGACAACTAGGCTGATCTCATTTCCTGCTTTTGTGAACCGAGCATCAATGAGCATGGCTGAACAAGTGTCACTATTGTAGAGTGGAATGTTTTGGGTATATGACCAGGATGGGGACAGCTGTGTCCTATGGTAGTTTTCTAGCTTTTGAATAATCCTGCACCAATTTCTGTAGTGACTTCTCATCTACAAACACAGAATCATTGTTTCCCACAGTCTCAACAGCATTTGTTGCTTTTTGTTTTCTTGATGATAGCCATTCTGAAAGGACTGAGACGGAACCCCAAGGTGCTTCTGATTTGCATTTCCCTGATGGTTATGGTAGTGAACAGTTTGAAAACTTTTTTTTTTTCAAGACAGGGTTTCTCTGTGTAACAGTCCTGGCTGTCCTGGAACTCACTTTGTAAACCAAGCTGGCCTTGAACTCACTGAGATCTGCCTGTTTTTGTCTCCTGAGTGTTGGGATTAAAGGCATGCATCACCACATCTAGCTTTTAACGTTTATTTTTCTTATTTTCTATGTGTGGGTATTCTGCAGGCTTGTGTATCCATACACTATGGGTGTGCAGTACCCCATGGAGACCAAAAGAGGGCATTTGATCTCCTGGGACTGGAGTTGCACATGGTTGTGAGCTACCATGTGGGTGCTAGGTCTCAAACCAGGGTCCTCTGAAAGAACAATCAGTGCACCCCTGGCCTTGATTCCTAAAGGAATAGAAAGTCCTTACCTGTGCCCATAGGTTGAAGCATGCTTCCTATATTTTCTTCTAGCAGTTTCAGAATTTTAGGTTTACACTGTTCTTTGATACATTTAAAATTGGGGGCATCTGATTTTCCCAGCACCATTTGTTGAAGATGCTGTCATTCTTCCAATGTGTATTTTTGGCATCTTTGTCAGAAATAAGGTGGCTATAATTATATGAACGTAAGTCTGGGTCTTCTATGCCATCACTCTGCATGTCTGATTTCATGCCAGCACCAGGCTGTTATCACTGTGACTCAGTAGTATGTAAGGGTAAGTGTGGTGACCCTTCCAGTGTCATTCTGTATGTTCAGGGTTGCTTTGGCTATATGGAATTCTTTTGTGCCTCCATGGGAATTTTAAGATTGTCTTTTCAGGGGCTGGAGAGATGGCTCAGTGGTTAAGAGCACTGGCTGCACTTCCAGAGTCCTGAGTTCAATTCTCAGCAACCACATGTTGGCTCACAACTATGTATAGTGGGACCTGATGCCCTCTTCTGGCATAAAGGTATACATGCAGATAAAGCACATAAATGTATTTTTCTTCTGTTTCTGTGAAGAATGTGGGATTGCCTTGGATCTGTAAATTGCCTTTGGTAGGATAGTCATTTTCACATTATCTATCCATAAGTATAAAAATTATTTTATCTTGTGTCTTCTGAATTTTAAAGGTTTTTTGTTGTTGTTGTTGTTGTTTTGGTTTTTGTGTTTGATTTTGTTTTTTGAGACAGAGTTTTTCTGTGTAACAGCTCTGGCTGTTCTGGAACTCAATTTGTAGATCAGACTGGCCTCGAACTCACAAAGGTTTACCTGCCTCTGCCTCCCGAGTGCTGGGCACCGCCCAGATTAAAGTTTTAATTATAGGAGTTTTTCACTTCCTTGGCTAGGTTTATCCTGAGGTTTTTAGGAAAAAGCATCTTATTTATTTGTGTGTCTATGTGTGTGTGCATGCTTGCCATGGATCAAATTAAAGGTCAGAGGACAACCTGAATGAGTTGGTTCTCTCTTTTCATCCTGTGGGTCTTGGAGGTTGAATTCAGGTCGCCAGGCATGGTGGCAGGTGCCTTTATTCACTGAGTAGCCTACTGACCTAAGGTTTTGTTGTTGTTTTGTTTTTAGGGTTGTTATGAGTGAGACTGTTTCCCTTATTGTTTTCTCAGTGTGTTTGCTATTGGTATATGGGAAGGCTACTGATTTTTGTATACTGATTTTGTTTCCTGCCACTTTCCAATTGTAGGGGTTTTCTGGTAGAGTTTTGGGGGTCTAGTATATTCAATGTCATATTATCTGCAAACAAGGGTAATTTGACTTTTTCTTTTCCTCTTTCTGTTCCTTTTATTTCCCTCTCCTGTTCTCTTNTTCTAGCAAGGACTTCAAGTACTAGATTAAATAGGAGTTGAGGCAGTAGATGTCCCTGTCTTGCTCCTGATTTGAATGGGATCACTTTGAGTTTTTCTCAGTTTAAGATGAAGTTGGCTATGAATTTGTCGCATACCTATTTTACTGTGTTAAGGTATGTTCTCTTCAGTCCTATTATTTCTAGGACTGTTATTGTAAAGGGATATTAGATTTTTGTCAAAGAACTTTTCTCCTTTTATTCAGATGATCATGTGATTTTTTTCCTTTAAGTCCGTTTCTGAAATTTATTACATTTATTGGTTTGTGTATGCTGAACCATCCCTCATTCACTGGAATACAGCCACATTGATTATGATGAATGATCTTCTTGATGTGTACCTGTATTCAGTTTGCAAGCATTTTGTTGAGAATTTTTACATCTGTGTCCATCAGGGGTGTTGGTCTATAGCTCTCTTTTTCCTTGTTGAGTCTTTACTAGGCTTTGGATTAGCATATACTGGCTTTTGAAGCAGGAGTGTGAAAGTATTCCTTCTATTTCTACCTTGTGGAATAATTTGAGAAATAACATTTTAGTTCTTCTTTAAAGGTCTGGTAGATTTCTGCTGTGACTCCATCTGAACCTGGGCTTTTATGGTTGGGAGATTTGCACTTATAGTTCTGTTTAACTTACTGGTCTCATTAAGTTTAACTTTGGTGGTCAAATGTAGCTAGAAATCCATCAGTTTTTTGTTTTTAGGTTTTACAACTTAGTGGAATACAGGTTTTTAACGTATTTCCTTAAAATGTTTTGAATTTCTATATTTTGGAATATTTCCCCATTCATCTCCAACTTTATTAATTTGGGTCTTATCACTTCTTCTTTTGGTTAATCCAGCTAAGTGTTTGTCAGTCTTGTTTATCTTTTCACAGAGCCAACTCTTCATTTCATTGAGTCTTTGTATTGGTTTTGTTTGTTTTCATCTTGTTAATTTCTTCTCTGGTTTTGATTATTTTTTTATCTGCTGACTGCTTCTAGATTTGGACTGTTTTGGCTTTTCCAGACTTTTGAGTGTGATCATTAAGTTACATGTGCTCTTTCTATAGGCACACANAGCTATAAATGTCCCTCCTAGGACTGTTTTCAGTGTATCTCNGAGGTTGTAGTATATTGATTTTCATTTACTACAAATATTAAAATATTTGTATTTCTATCTTTATTTACTCAGTGATCCACTCATCTTTTAATAGTGTGCTGTTTAATCTCCATGAATTTATATTTTCTATGATTCTTTTGTTGTTGTTTTTGAGCTTTATTCCATTTTGGTCAAATAAGACATGAAGAATTATTTCAATTTTCCTATATTTGTTGAAATTTACTTAGTTTTCTGACATATGGTCTGTTTTAGAATTTGAGGCCAGCCTGGTATACAGACTGAGTTCCAGGACAGCTAGGGCTACACAGAGAAATCCCATCTCAAAAAACCAAAAATTAAATTAAATTAAATTAAATTAAATTAAATTAAATTAAATTTGAAATGTGTGTGCCCTGAGTTTGGTGTATGTTTAAGATTGTGATCCTCTAGATGGGTTCCATTGAGCAGAGTGGTGTGAGCTTTCTTATTTCTTTTGGTTAGCTTTTGTTTTAAGCTGACTTTCTTGGATATTAGGACATGGCGATACCTGGTCCCATTTGCTTCCTGGTCCCATTTGCTTGGAATATTACCCCCCTTATTTCTTCACTCTAAGGTATTATCTATTCTTTCAGGTAAGGTGTATTTNTTATAAAAAACAAACAGAAAGATAAGGTCGCTTACTAAATTTGATCAGCCTATATATATTTAAGACAATCTATTTTATGTATATGAGTGTTTTGCCTACATGAGTATGTGTCCCACATGTTTGTCTGGTGCCCACAGAGACCACTAGAGGACATTTGATGCCCTGGAACTGGAGTTCTAGATGATTGTGAGCCTATGTGGGTGCTGGGAACCAAATCCAGATCTCTGCAAGAGCAACAAGTGCTCTTAATCACTGAGCCATCTCTGCAGCCCCCAGACTGTGCCTTTTGACTGGAGAGTTGGGGCCATAGAAGTGTTTAATATTATCTCAAATACAACCTGAAAAGCTATCATTGAAAGCCTATGTTGATGCTATGGTTTCATTGCTTTTGTGCTGTTGATTTCTCAGTCCTACTTTACATGCTAGTTATCATAGCCTCATGCCTCTTGGCTTTACTCCTTTCTTTCTAGTCTGAAGTACTCCAGTATTTTCTGTGTGGTTGGTTTGATGATGGTTGATGATGGACATGAATTCCTTTATCCTGTTTATATCAATAAATGTTTTCTTATCTCCTTCAACTACGGCAGATAGTTTCATCAGNTATAGTAGCCTGGGTCGGCATCCGTGATCGTTTAGGACATGAAATATATTACTCTAAGCGCTTCTGGTTTTTAAAGTTCCCATCAAGAAATCAGCTGTTATTCTGCTGGGCTTGCCTATATATGTGACTTTTGGATTGTCTCCTGTAGTTAAGAGCACTTGTTGCTCTTGCAGAGGACCCAGGTTCTAATTCTCAACACTACATGGCTCACAGAGGAATTGGGTTGTTCAAACAAAGGAAAGGATGAATTTTTGAAACATGTGAACAGAAAATGCAGAAACTTAAAAAGACCAAATCTATGAATTACAGGCCTAGCAGGAGAATAAATCCAGGTCAAAGACACAGAACATATTATCAATAAAATCACAGAAGAAAGTTTCCCACAACAAAGGAAAGAGTAGCCTTTCTAGGCACAAGAGGCATATTGAACACCAAACAGATNAGACCAGAAAAGAAACTCCCCATGACCCAATTCCTCTATCTTGTTTTCAGGCCCTGAAAATCTGCCTTCTCTTTGATCCATTTTGTTTGCAACATTCTCTACTGAGTTTATTTATTTTTTATTGTTTTGAGATTTATTTGTTTTTTATGTGTATGAGTGTTTTGTCTGCAAATATGTCTGTGTGCCGCATGCATGCAGTGCCCATGGAGGCCAAAAGAGGATGTCAGATTCCCTGGAACTGAAGTTACTGATGGCTGTGAGCCATGTAGTATTGAGAATTAGAACCTGGGTCTTCTGCAAGAGCAACACTGCTCTTAACTGCCAGGCCATCTCTCTCTAGCTGTACCCTGTTGCATGCCCCCCCTTACTGTTTTAAAAGCAGGGTCTTGTAGCGCTATTCTAATTGGTCTTAATAATAAAAGCCTGGAGTCAGATATTGGGATAAATGCTGAAAGATCAGAGAAGTAAAGGAGCAGCTAAAGTCACCTCTTACCTCCACTACTCCTCAGACTGAAAAAGGGGAGCTCCTGTCTCCATCCACCTTATATTCCTCTTTCTGCCCAGCCACTTCCTGTCTCTTGTCTGTACAGACCACCAGACCTCTATGGTTAACTAATGGCTAGCGCTACCCTCTGATCTTCAGGCAAGCTTTATTTGTTAGAGCACAAACAAAATATCATCACATTTTTGTCTAAAATAAAAAAAGGTTATAACTAATATAAGAGAAACTATATACAATAAGTACAATAACTATATACAATGCATACAGTCAAGAATTACATTTACAATGTTCAGCCCATTAGCATTTGACAAATTCAGAGAAAATACTCCATTATCTATGCTATCTTGGTAAGTGCAAAAGGTTGTATCTATAATGGAATTTTCCCAAGTTCCTGCCCTGAGAAAGTTCCCTCTCAGAGTGTTAGGGAAGATGCTATGTCTGGTGTGAGGGAAAACTGAGGGACAAGAATCTATGTTCACCTCGCTCTTACTTTATTTCTTTAAGACAAATTCTATCTACACAGCTTCAGTTCCATCCTGACATTCAGATCCTCTCTGTACCTACTTATTCTGTCTTCTCATAGTCCTAACTAAGCTCCTATGCTTTCAACCTCATCTTCATTATCTGTTCCTTTGTCCTCCATCTCTTTCTTCCTAGCTCCTTACTCCTGGCTCTGAGAAAACTCTGCAAGAGATCTGCCTTACCCTCTACAGAATATCTGTCTTCTTCTCTTCTCTCTGGCCATGTGGCTCTGTCTCGCATCTGCAGAAAACTGTCTTGTCTTTCTCTCCTGGCCATGCGGTTCTCTGTCTGCCCAGGAATCCTGTTCCACCCTTCACTCCACATGGATATGCAGAAAACTCCTTTTCTCAGTCAGTTGCTCTGGAATGCCACTAGGCCTGAAGGCAAAGGATGGTCTCATCTCAGCTTCATTTGCACAAGAATCAAAGCTATTCATCTATAGCCTGCTAGTCTCCTAGGCCTTGCAGGGAAGTTAGTTATCTAGTGGATCAGTGTCTGAGAAATTTACATTGTTTGCCAATATGGTCTGGTAGTATTTGGGCACAAGAAGAATTTCATAGCAGAAGACAGCTGAAATATTAAAAACTGGATAATACCAAATATTCCATGATAAATGACTTCCTTTAGAAAAATACCTTGAAATTTCTAGGTATAGCTTTAATATCCAGCTGANTCTCTGTAATATATTCCTGTGGCCCACAAGATACCTAATGCACTTTCTATTCTAACTTGAATTACCAAAACTATCTTTTCATGTCTCTCAAACCTATACACTTGATACCTCTTTAGTGAATTTCTTTTCTGAATCTGGTAACAAGGAAAACAACTATAACTATCTAGTCTTCAACTTCATCAGAGACCTGAGAACGAAATAATATTACCTGAGTAAGCAGGAAGTGCAAGCAAGTGACTTCCAAAAATGTGAGAAATGATAGAAACAGCTGGCTGCCTGGACAATCATCCAAGATTCCTCTGCAACATTGGGTTATCCATCTTCAACCTACAGCCTTAGCATACCTGACAGACTTTTCTGTGAAGCAGGATATTCTGAAGGGCTGTCCTACCTTGTCTTGGCAAAGTTTGGCAGTCCTTTCTTTTGTGTTCTGTTTGTCCAGTTTGGAGAGCAGTCGAGGCAAGGGCACTTTCTGGCCTAGTGCCTAACTTTTGCCACAAAGAAAGTAAGCTCCATATGAAGTTTCTTTGATGCCCATCATCTTCTCTGAAGTAGATTGGTGCTGCCAGGAGCAGACATGTCTCATAGTCATAAAAAAAGAAAAAAAAAATCTATGTTATTAAAACAACTTAAATGCCGTTTTCTGTAGGTCTCTGAAGTGTTTGAAGACAACCAGTCTATCTAAAATATATCTTGGTTTGACCTCGAAAGCATATGTAATATGACTATAAGTTTGATTGTAATAGGTAACTAACTACTAACCTGCATTTCTTTATTATCTTAAGTAGTTTGTAATAATAACTTTCAAAGACTAGAAATTTTCATTACATTGTTAAATGAGCTGTATAGGTACAATACCTTGAACAAGAGTAGAAATGTATATACAGTATGTTCTAACAAAAATAACCTTAAATTTGTATTAATATACAAAGATCCATATCAATGTAAAATATTTAAAACAAATAGTTGCTTTTTAAAAGTAGATTCAATAATCTACTCTTTTATCTTATCATAGCTATATTCCCCTTTTTTCTTTTCAGAGTAGATTCAATAATCTACCCTTTTATCCTATCATTTCTGTATCCCCCTTTTTTCTTTTCAAAACCAGAACCCTGAATTTCATCTTTGTTCCGCTTTTTTTCCTGACCATTACCAATAACAACTTGTAACCAACCACCCTAAACAATGACAAATATCCATACCCCACTGAACAACCAAAAACCACCCACCCCACCTCTTGGGAATGTGGACATCATGTTCTTATAATTACTTCCTGCTGTCTGGGGGTGACAGCATCTTCAGGGGATCCTGAAAAGAAAAATTTGGGTTAATTGTCAAGTCCTGGGAGAGGTAGCTATATCATTTGTTGTCCAGTCTCTGTGTAATGGGAAAGTGCAGGGCTTGTCTCAAGTCCTGGCTAGAATAGTCTGTGAGGCTAGATCATCTCAGCTAGCCATCTCAAAATTGTCCTGAGCAGTTTGTAGTCCAAAGCTGATCTTTGGGTGGTGTTTGTTAGCTTAGTGGCGTTATCATAGTGCAAGTGGAATCGCCATTGTGGGATCCCATCATCCTTTTGGAGACTTCAAAGGTTGCTGTTAGGCATGGTCATGATTGACTGTAGAAAACTTAAATGTCATATGCAACAGATCTCAAAGAGGTTAAAGGATCAATATTTGTTATGTACATCCAGAGTACAAAAACTTAATTCCTAGTTACCTGATAGAGACTCAAATCCAAAATCATGTACAGGAAGCTAGATGAAACCTTTTTCTATAATTAGTTAGTACTCTATGTGACCATTAATATCATGACAAAAAGTTAAAATATATATATAAAATTGATCTTATAAATTTTGAGATAATATTTATACCTTAAGAAAAGCTTTAAAGAGTCAAAATAAAACCAAACGATTATGAGATTAATGACAATAAAATAGTTTCTAAATTTTTTTTTCTCTTCTATCCTATATCAGGTGGCTCTTCTGACATGAGACAGAGATTTTGGATTTTACTTTAACAAGCATGCTTGGGTTTAGAGAAGGAGAGAGCCACACTCCAACTCCAAAGTCAGAAATAATTTTCAATTGAACTGGGACTACAAAAAGATCATTTGCTTTATTTGTCTGTAGAGAACAGCAGAAACAAACATTTGGGAAGATTTATGAAATTTTATCTTGTTGGAGGTGTGATATATTAATAGGCCAATTTATTCTTTCTCTTGGAAAATTTTTTCTGGATTATTTGTCCTTTTTCTTCAGATGTCTCATTTGTCTAGGGGTCTTCAGATTCCTTAGCTGGATGCCTTTATTCTCCTGAAAAGACAAAAACAAAACCCTTCCCTAACCCTAATTTTGGGAAGGTTCCCTTATGGCAAGTTATATCTAATCAAATGAAAAGCATTTGTTGGTTTTATAGGTTAGTTTAGATTGAATGGCCATGCTGTTTGATGAACTATCACCTCTTCTAATCAAGAGGTCTCTCTTGTTCAAATCTAATCTTTATCAATTTTGATTGATGGTTTCTCCTGAAATTTTTGTTTTATTTTCTAAAACTGTTCTGTCATCCAGAGCAGTATGGTTCTTTACAGTAGGTACTGGGTCCTTTAAATGCTCTGGGAAGGAGTTTCCCCCATGGTCACAGGAAATAACTGAACCAAATTTGATACAGGGTGTAGGTGAATGTTTTGTCTGGGTCCCGCCAGGCCCCACGGGGTCCAGCCCACCCAGCGGTCCCGCAGCCACTTATAAATTAATAACTCAAAAGCTTATATTAATTACAACTGCTTGGCCATTAGCTCAGGCATATTACTGACTAGCTCTTATACTTAAATTCAGCCCATTTCTATTAATCTATGTTTTGCCACGTATTCTGCGGCTTTACCGGTCTCCGGTCTACAGGCATGTTGTTCCTTCCGGGGTGGCTGGCGTCTCCTGACTCAGCCTTCCGCTTCCCAGAATTCTCCTTGTTTGTTTATCCCGCCTATACTTCCTGCCTGGCTACTGGCCAATCAGCGTTTTATTTATCAATCAATCAGAGCAACACATATTCACAGCATACAGAACAATAACTCCATCAACAGGGGCCTATGAGAGACTCCCCAAAGCATTTCCTGATGACAAAGGGTTACCTTGTCTGTCCCTTGTTGATCTACATTCATTAGTTTAATGTCTGCCTTTGCCATATCTTCTGCATACTCCAGAAGGGAGGGGCATTCTGTTTGGATTATTCTTAGAAAAAAACATTGTTTCTAGAAATGCCCTGTTTATAATCCCTTTTTAGGTGACCTTGTTTACTGTAATTGAAACAGCTGACATTTTGATTTTTCTTCAGACCTCTGGAATTACCTCTCCTATCCAAGCATCTTCATGGTTATAAGATTCAATATTGACTATATCTCGAATCCATTCCTCCAAGGGTGCTGATCTTGCCTTTAATAGCCTAATAACCCTTTTGCATTGTGCATTAACATTTTCAAAAGCCAGAGATTCCATTATTATTTGTCTAGTTTCTGGATTTGGTATCATTCTATTTACTGCTGAAGTCAATCTTTGTAAGAAATCAGTGAAGGTTTCTTTTGGGCCCTGCATAATTTTAGTAAATGGGTTAGTTTTCTTTCCTACTTCTTCAATTCTGTCCCAAGCATTCAAGGCTGCTTCATGGTATAAAGCCAGGGTGTGGTCATCATATAGAGATTGCCTTTGTACATTAGCATAATCTCCCTCTCCAAGAAGTTGGTCTTGGGAGATTTCCATACTTCTAGCCCTACTTTATTGTTCAATGGTCTTAGCCTCATCTTTCTACCAGGTCTTCCACTATAACTGAGGACCAGGCTTCAAGACTGCTATAACCAAGTCTCTCCAGTCTTGAGGGATAATTCTATTACAAGTTAACCTTGAGTTTAATATCTGCTTTACAAAAGATGAGTGGTTGCCATATGAGACTAGTGCTTCTTTGAATCTCCTCAAATCTAACATTTGCACAGGAATCCATTCAGCTCTTACACAGTCTTAAAGATCTCTATCATTTGGCAGTTTCTGTAAGGTTACTGGATAGATTAAGGTTGGCTGTTTGAAAACCTTAGGCTGTTCCTCTGTAACCTTATAATGCAATGCTGAGATTGGATCTCCTTTAAATCCCTGTCTGAGTCTGAATATCTCTATGATCTGTTTTAATAAGTTTTTTTAAAACTTTTATCTTGGTACTCATATTAANAAACTTTTTTAATGATAAAACAAAAATGATTAAACAAATAATATTTATAATTGACATTATGTAAATTCCATCTAAATTAATTATCCTCTCATTTAATTGTTCCATCTTCAAACTGTTCAGTGTATTATCATATAGAAACCTAACTCCCTCCATTTTAATAGTGTCTCCCATTTTTAATGTGGGAAAAATAACTCTCTCTTTTAACTAATTCCTTTCTTTAAGAATTTCTAAGTGTCTCACCAAATCTGCCAGCAATGATGATTCAGATATGAGGCTGACTGCTTCTGCATAGAGCAGTAGAAGTTCAAGTGGGTTTCAAGGCAGCTACCTAGTGTGGCAGCAGCTTGAGGAGGGGGTCCAGGGAAAGCAGAAGCCAAAGAGTCAGGCGTATGCATAGGGGAACGTGTGAAAGTAGCTAACTCCTTCTGTTTTTGGAGCCCAAAAGCCTATGGAATTTGCTGCAGATAGGCTGCAACAAACAAACAAACAAACAAACAAACAAACAAACAAATAAAAAACCCCAACTTGCCCAGAGGCTTGAGGAAAAGAAAGGAAAACTTTAACTGGGGAGGTAGTGACTCCAGTGGGAGCCNCTGCCCTGCATGCAGCTCTTGCACGTGCCAGTGGCTGCAAAGCCACAGGCAAGGGGCTTTTTTGTGAATTCGTGCCACAAAGTTGGATGTTAGATATAGCACAATCCTAATTGGTCTTAATAAAAACCTGGAGTCATATATTGGGGTAAATCCTGAAAGAGCAGAGAAGTAAAGGAGCAGCCAAAGTCTCCTCTTACCGCCACTACTCCTCAGACAGGAAAGGGGGACCAAGCTCCCGTCTCCGCCGGCTTTATATTCCTCTTTCTCCAGCCATATCACTTCCTGTCTCCTGTCTCCAGACCTCTGTCGTTAACTAATGACTAGCTCTACCCTCTCATCTTCAGGCAATCTTTGTTTGTTAGAGCACAAACAAAATATTACCACAGGATCTTATTGTATCTTAGACTGGCCTTGAACTTGCTTAGTAGCCAAGAATGACTTGAACTTTTGATTCTTCTGCCTCTAGCTTTCAATTCTGGGATTAGAGACATGCACTACCATGTCAGCTTTTTTTCCCCCGCTGGAAATCAAACCTAGAGTCTCATGCATTAGAGTAAAGAGCTCTACCGTTGAGCTATGTTCTCAGCCCTGGGAAGGCAAACATCATTTCAAAATATTTATTTATTTTTAATTATCTGTATATGTAGGAGGCAGTGTGTGCACACACAAGTGTAGTTGCCCTTGAAGGCCAGAAAAATGTCAGAATCTCAGGAGCTAGAGTTACAGACAGTTGTAAGCTGCTTGGCATCAGTGCTCAAACTGAATCAGCAAGAACAGTGTATCCTCTTAACTGCTGAGCCATCTCCATAGACCCTCAAAGGACAAACTCTTTATAATAGTGTTTGAAATCTTTGAGAGGCTAACACTATTTCTGGAAAAGTCAGTTTTATCCCACATTTCTCTTCTTGTTCCAGCAAAGCTTGAGTTTTCCACTTTTGTGGAAATGTNCATGGCTATCCTTCTCTCCCTTTTCTAACACCCAAGTCCTGAAAAGGCATTTGTGCTTTAGGGCTTCGGTNAAGGACTTTATTATTTGTTTGTCAATCTGCTCATTCCATATCTCTATCTCTATCTCTTCTCTCTTTCATCCATGTGATGTATATGTTAGCCGAATTTACTAGGTGAAAAAAACACTACATAAGATGGGCATGGTGGTACATCACTGTAGTCTCAACACTTGGGAGGCTGAGGCAGGAGATGTCAGTGTGAGGCTGCTATATAGAAATACCCTGTCTCAAAAACGACTACAATTCTCAGTCTCCTTTGCTGATGTATTGTAGGGCCAATAGGATCCAGGCAGAAACATAATGAGGTAGTGTCTGGCATCCTTAGGCACCAAGAGTGGCTGCTCTTCTCCATCCTTTCCTCCAATGAACATCTGAACATAGGTGTGGCCATCTTTGGTCTTAGGAATGTGCAGTGGTATTGATGGAGCCCAGGGAACAGGGCCATCACCTTGTTTCTGGCTTGGTCATAGTTCACTTATGTGACTGGGAGAAAAAATTCTGTCTTTAGGAGCTGGTGCTATTTTGGGTTTTCTGTCATACAAAGCTGAAACTGATCTTCATTATTATGTCCCATTCATTTTCATCTTGATGAATTTGAACCATCACTTTGTGCCTTTGGGTGCTGATGTCATCATTCAACGTCTCTCCCTTCTCATCTAGCTCTCTGTCATATGTTAATGAAAGCAGTGTGCTGTCAGTGCTCCCATCTAAGCCATTAATAGAAATAGGACCTGAAAGGCTACACACAGCAGCCTCCAGCCTTCTCCAGAGAACACTCATGTATTAGGAACCCTCCACCTTGTTTTTGGACCCAGCAAGGTTGCTGGGGAGAGCCCAATGAGTGTTTGCTAGTGATTAGTGGGTCTCAAGCTTTGCTGTCTCTTGTGACCACCCAGAAGCCTCGTGAAGCATGTATTGCNGGGCCCTATCTCTAGGATTTCAGACTTAGCATGTGTGGAGCAAGGCCCAAATGTATGCAATTCCATCAAGTCTCAGGTAAGATACTGAGTCTCACCATCCAAGGTCCATACCCTGACAACTATTTTACTGGAAGGAGAACAAAACAGGAGAAAGGATACTTAAAAATCATGACTCAGTTGGTAAAGCACTTGAGGTGCAAGCTTGAGTTTGAGCCCTGGCATCCATGTAAAAAGCCAGGCTGGCAGTGTGCACCTATAATCCCAGTGCTGGAGAGGCAGAGACAATAGAGTCCCTAGAGCTTGCTGATCAGTCAGTCTAGCCAATCGGGGAACTCCAGGTCCATCCAGAGACCCTGCCTCCAAATAAATCCAAAAGGTATAGAGTGATTGCAAAGACTGTCCCTGCTCCTCTAAGAAAGTAGCTGTGCAAGACAGGTCCTTGAGGAGCCAAAAGGGATAGGCTTCCGAGCATCAGAGGAGAGTTGGCCTCTGTTGGGACCAGAGCACAGCGGTGGCTTTCAGGGAGCAGACCAGCAGAAGGTCAGAGGTCAGTTCATTTGATTTAGGAAGGAGGCAGGAACTCCTGTCCAGTGGCTCCTAGTTTCTTAGGAAAGAATATACAAGAACATTAGGGGAAGTGTTAATTTCCAGCCATAGAGAAGGATGGACATGGGGAACAACACAGGCACGGCTGAGAAAGGCTTGGAGGAGTTAGTGCATTAATCTAGTGCACTAGTGGCATTAGCTTGTTACTAGAGCATCCAAACACTGACCTGTAAAAATTCAGGGTTTATTTGAACATTCACTGGGATGTCTTAAGGACCCACAAAGTGGGTCCTGCTCACATTTAACAGCACATAAATGTGTGCGTTTCGATGTCTGGCTTAACTTGTTCCCTAGAACAAAACACACATCATCCATTTTTACATGGATACACACACACACACACACACACACACACACAAATGTATATATATTATCACATTTAATGCATTAAAAATAATTTGTGGGGTTTCATCCCCAGCTCTGCAGCAGAACACCTGTGGTAGCCTTCCCGGCTCCCATGCTCCCATCCACTGTGGATCTCACAGATCTTCCTTCTAACCTCCTCCCCAACCCCAAATCATTGTTTTGTCCCAGCCGCCAACCCCAACAGGCACCCCCCTGCTAACTCCCAAGACAACAAGTAGGCTGAAGAAGGACCCACCCCTCTCCTACTCCTGAGATCCAATCCCCCCCCTCACCTCCAGCTCTGTAGCAGGAAACCTGCTACAGTCTCCCTTCCCNGTCTGAAGCCATCCCCAACAGATCACCAAGCTCTTCTCCTCCAACCTTCCTTCCTCAACTCATCTCATTATCCTAGCCTCCAATACCAGCAGGCATTCCTTATGAGCACACCAACTGAACAGGCCAGGAAAACAGACAACACACAGGCATCACACTCTCTGAAAATCCAGCGAGATCACAGAAATCGAGGAACAAAATACCCACTCAACAAAGACAAACCTAGAAATCAGCACCTAGACCTGTAATCACCCCAAACTCCNAAGTCTAGATGCCCAGTAAAAAGCAAAACAAACAAACAAACAAACAAACAAAACAACAACAACAAAAACAGAAACAGAAAAAAAAAAAAGTCAATAACAGCCAGGGCAATATGTCTCCATTAGAGCCCAGCTATCCTACCACAGCATGCCCTGAATATTCCAACATAGCTGAAGCACAAGAAAAAAAATGTAAAACCCACTATATGAAGAAGATAGAGGTCTTTAAAGAGGAAACAAATATGTCCTGTAAAGCAATCCAGGAAGTGGAAGAAAATGAATACAACTTTTAAGACCTGAAAATGGAAATAGAAAAACATCCTGACACAAAACATCCAGGGAATCTGGGACACTATGAAAAAATATTTAAGAATAATAGAAATAGGGAAAGGAGAAGAACCCCAGTTCAAGGGCCCAGAAAATATTTTCCACAAAATCATAGAAGAAAATTTCCCTAACCTGAAGAAGGACATACCTATAAAGGTACAAGAAGCTTACAGAATACCAAATAGATTGGACCAGAAAAAAAGTCACCTCATCACATGTGGTGATTTGAATGAAAATGCCCCTATAGACCTATAGGGAGTGTCACTATTAGGAGGTGTGGCCTTATTGGAGGAAGTGTGTTACTGGGGGTGGCCTTTGAGGTTTCAGAAGCTCAAGCCAGACCCAGTGTCACTCTCTCTTCCNGACGTAGAACTCTCAGCTACCTCTCAAGCATCATGTCTGCCTGTATGCTGCCATGCTTCCCACCATGCTTCCTGCTATGATGATAATGGACTAGACCTCTGAACTATAAGCAAACCCCAATGAAATGTTTTCTTTTATAAGAGTTGCCATGGTCCTGTGTCTCTTCACAGGAATAAAATCCTAACTAAGACAGCACATAATAATCAAAACACTAAATGTACAGAACAAAGAAAGAATATTAAAAGCTGCAAGGGAAAAAGATCAAGTAACATATAAAGGCAGACCTATTAGAATTATACCTGACTTCTCAATGGAGACTCTAAAAGCCAGAAGACCCTGGACAGGTGTGTTGCAGACTCTAAGAGACCACAGATGCCAGCCCAGACTACTATACCTAGTAAAATTTTCAANCAGCAAAGATGGAGAAAATAAGATATTCCATGATAAAGCCAAATTTGAACAATATCTATCTACAAATCCAGCCCTACAGAAGATGCTAGAAGGAAAACTCCAACCTGAGGAGGTTAACTATACCCTTGAAAAGGAAGGGAATAAATAATCTCAGATAAGAAAATTCAAAAGAAGGGAAACACACCATGCACAATAGGCTGGGCCCTCCACCTGTCAATCACTAACTAAGAAAATGTCCTACAGGTTTGCGTACAGTCCAATCTTAACGGAGGCATTTTCTCAGTTGAGGATCCCTCTTCTCTGGTGACTCTAGCTTGCATCAAGTTGACATCAAACTAGCCAGCACATCAACCGAGGCACAAAACCTTTGATCTACAATCTGTCCTGNCTGCAAAATATACTAGAGTAATGGTGGCACAGAACTTGTGGNAGTAGCCAATCAATGTCTGATTTGACTTATTGTCCACTCCATGAGAAGGAACTCATCCCTGATACTGCTTGGATTGCCAAGAACTGGAGACTAGATAGTCTAGAGACCTTCTAGGGTAAAACCAAACACTAGTGGCCTAAAAAAGAAGTATCAATAAAATGACTCCTAGTGACATTCTGCTATACTCATAGATCAGTGCCTTATCCAGTCATCATCAGATCAAAGAGGCTTTCTCAGGCAGCAGATGGGAACAGATGCAGAGACCCACAGCCAGACATTATGCAGAAAGAGAGTCTAAATAAGAGGTCTCCATTAAATCCCTCTCCTCAGAGCTCAGGGAACCCCATGGAAGGGGGGCAGAAAGAGCATAAGAGTCAGAGGTGATGGAGGACACCAGGAGAATGTGGCCCTCTGAATCAAGCAAGGTGCATCTGA
This sequence comes from Neotoma lepida, assembly GCA_001675575.1. Lineage (NCBI taxonomy): Eukaryota > Metazoa > Chordata > Mammalia > Rodentia > Cricetidae > Neotoma > Neotoma lepida. The sequence continues at coordinate 41,900 of LZPO01055110.1, read as the reverse complement.
CCCCACAGAGGCTGAAACATCAAGCTTCTGTCTACATGGGTTTATACCAGGTCCTCTGCATATATATTATAACTATTAACTTAGTATTTTTATAGGACACATGACCGTGAGAACAAGTGGATCTCTGACTCATTTGTCTGTTCTTGGGACTCTTTTCCTCCTATTGGGTTGCCATGTCTAACTTCAATATAAAGGTTTTTGCTTCATCTTATTATATTTTATTTTGTCATGTTTGGTGGTTATCTCTTAGAAGCCTGTTCTTTTCTAATGAGAGACAGAAAGGGAGTGGATCCCAAAGGAAGGGGAAGTGAGGAGAAAACAAACAAACAAACAAAATAATTTGTGGGATGGAGGTACAACTTAGTGGTCGAGTCCTTGCCTTGCATGTACAGTGCCTAAGTTCAATTCCCAGCCCCGTCACATTTTGTTTCATAGGTAGACATTATACAATAGGTGGTTTTTATTTTTATTTGTTTTTTGGTGCTGAAGGTTGAACCCTGGTCCTCACCCAGGTTGTACACATGCTCTAGTATTAAGTTGCACATTGAGTTCAACATGAGTGTGATTAAGAGTGTGCACATCACACGTCTTTGGAGTATTAGTGTACCTAACAAAATACCAGACTGGAAGATGTACTGCACAGAGAGTCTATTGCAGTTTTCTCTTTCTTTGTTTCTTTTTGTTGTTGTTGTTTGAGACATGGTTTCTCTGTGTAGCCCTGGCTGTCCTGGAACTTGCTCTATAGACCAGGCTGGCCTTGAACTCACAGAGGTCCACTTGCCTCTGCCTCCCGTGTGCTAGGATTAAAGATATATTCTGCCACAGTCCGGCTTTTTGTTGTTGTTGTTGTTAGTTTATTTTTGTTTTTTCAAGACAGGGTTTCTCTGTGTAGCCTTGGTTGTGCTGGAACTCACTTTGTAGGTCAGGCTGAACTCAACTGCAGAAATCTGCCTGTCTCTGCCTCCTGAGGGCTGAGATGAAAGGCATATGTCACCCACTGGCAGTTTTGTCTTTGAGGCAGGCTCCTATTTTATGTGGCCCAGGATGGCCTTGAACTCCCAAACCTTCCTCAGCCTCAAATACTGGGGTACAGATGTATGCCATCACATCTGGCTTTGTTTTATCATTGCTGTTCCGAGTGACAACAGCAGGCAGAACTCACTTTAGGGTTTTGGAGTAGTGTCAAATAGTCACATGGCCCTGTATCTGATGGAGACCAGATTTGGATATTTGGTCTCTGTGGTCATTTGAAACNCTTGGTAACTTTTGGACAAAGGTCCCTCACATATGCTCATTCTGCACTTTATGTAAAGTCCACCCACCAGGTAGGAAACTCTAGTTTTCTTCTGTGTGGCCTGACGAGAGACGGCTTTTTTTGTCTCCTTTTTCTTCCTTTTCTCTCTTGCCTGCTCTTCTCTCTTCCACTGGCTTAAGTTAAACTTCTGCAAGGCGATGCTTTATCTGTTATATTTTTAAAAGGCCATTTTCTATCACAAATGGTCTTTTTTTTTTCTTTAAAGACCTGTTCAAACACAGCATCTTCACCCTGGATTGTTTTTCTCCCCTCACAAAGTACAAAAGAAGGGATAAAGTGTTGGCCATGCTCAAGGGACTGTGGCTGAGAAGGAGGAAAGTCAGCTCAGAACTGCATCAAATCAGACCATTCAGCAAAGACGAAAGGGACTCATTGGCAGATAAGTGAGAAGTGATAATAGCAGGCACTGAGCATAGTGACATTGTAGGGTGGGTGGTGGCCTGGGCAGGGTCCATGGAGAAATCTATCTAGAGCCCAGCACAGTTTTAATTCTCTGTAAGCTATTCCACCTTCCCTCCTGGGAGTTAAAATTGTTCTTCTGTAACTGTCTTAACGGGATTGGTTGGTGCCTCAGGCCTGCGATCTCAGCATTCGTGAGACAAGAGGTTCTCTTAAAATGAGTTCCAGGCTAGCCTGGACTACTAGACCCTGTGTCAAAACCAACAGTCTTACTGGGGTACATACTTACTCGTTGGTTGTTCTAACTGTGGAAGGCAGGAGGGACAGAGCTGTGCTCAGAGCACAGGAAATACTCATCTTGAAGCATGAGACAGGCTGCTGAGCTGGACACAAGCTGGCCAAGGTCACTTTGGGAGGCTAGCTGAGCTTAATAGAGCTTAATAGTGTCCACACGCTGACTGTACCCTGCAAGGGGAAGAAGTGTCCCCAGGGATCCGGAGGGCATTCCTAGGGAGGGTGTGGCCTGCTTTGGGAGACAAACTCCATTCCCTCATCCCCTAGGGATAGAAGTCTCCACCCAAGAAGCTTGTCATCAGCCACCTCAGCCAGTGCGCAGAGGCAGTGCCCTATGGGGCGCTGTGTCCTAGGCAGGAAGTGTAGGGCCTGCTAAGGATGGCCCCTTTCCCTCCCTGTCTTTGAACGGGTATAATGTCAACATTGTACGTGGAATGAGGCAACAAATGGGGAGGGGAACTGGAGACAGAGGTGCCGTGCCCTATAACATGCTCCATTCCCTACGTATTCACTTTCCACATTCACAGGACGTAGGAAAACAGGGTTCAGAATCACCCTGTGAGGCTCTGGATAGAACTTCTTGACCTTCTCAGGTGGAGAAAACAAGTGTACTGTGAATCCAAACTCCGCTATGGCTGGAAAGCATACTTTTAAAGCTCAGAAACCTTGGCAGTGTGTGCTTGGCTCACCAGTCATATTAAACAAGTGATGAATGACCTCTAAGTAAAGATGCAAAGAGGTATAAGCAAGTTCCAAAAGGGCTGCCAGGAGGTCTAGAGCAGTGGTTCTCAACCTGTGTGTCTCGACCTCTTTGGGGGTGAATCACCCTTTCACAGGGGTCGCCTAAGACCATCAGAAAACACAGATATTTACATTATGATTTATAACTGTAGTAAAATTACAGTTAGGAAGTTGGGTTGAGAACCACCGGTCTAGAGCAAAGCCCTGGAATCCAGTCTTCAGGTTTCTTTCCTGCTAAAATGTCCTTATGTTGTAAGCTGCTCCTTTTCCTTTTTGTTGTTTTTGTTTTCAATATGTCCTTACTGCAGTGCCCCCTCCCCCCACCCCTCCCATTCCCACCCCTCCCCCTCCCTTTTTAAAATTTGGTGTTAATGCCATTCAAATTCAGAGCAGGGCTAACTAGGAAATTGTTTAGCTTAAAAACCACATTTATTTGTCTGTGTCTGTGTGTATGAGAGGGGGAGTGTACATGTGAAGGTCAGATGACAGTTTGGGGTAGTAGTAGGTTCTCTCCTTCCACCACCCGAGTCCTGGGGAATCAAACTCAGGTCATCAGGCTTGGTGGCAAGTTTCTCTACCTGCTAATCTATCTCATGAGCCCTGGGAGACAATTTTAAATTGACTGTGCTTGTTAAGACAGTTGTAGAAGTAACTTTTATGAAATTTGAAAAAAATATTGGAGTGTTTATGAAGTCAACTCAAGTTTGCCTTGCCAAGTGCTTTATACCTTATGGTAAACACTTTACAGCAAGGCATTTTCTGTTTTTAAATATTGAAGGAAATGCTGACAATGTCACAGTTTTATGTAAGAAGTAACCGAAAGGCATCTGGATGTTGAATATTTAATTTGAAGACTTATGTATATGTTTGTTTTATTTCAAATAACAAGACTTAATTATGACACCAATTCTGCCCTCCCCCCCTTCCCCGGATTTCTCTGTGTAGTCCTGGCTGTTGCTCTATGCCAGGATGGCTTTGAACTCAAAAATCTGCCTGCCTCTGCCTCCCAAGTGCTGGGATTAAAGGTGTGCGCCACCATCACCTGGCTGTAGGACAACTCATACTTTATTTTTGTTTTATGTGTATACACATGCTTCATATGTGGATGCTGGTGGAGGCTAGAAAAGGTGTAGAATTTCCTGGAGCTTGGTGGATTGTGAGCTGTCCAAAGTGGGCACTAAGGCCGTCTGGACGAGGAGTCCATGTCCTTAACCTCTAAGTCAGCTCTCCAGTCCCTTACTCTTATGTTTAAAACAATATATTTGCAGGTCTGGGGATACAGCTCAGTCAGCATGCCTAGCATGCATGAAGCCCTGACTTCAGTCCCCAGTGCCATACAAACATGGTGGTGCATACCTGTAATATCAGAATCCTGGAGGTGAAGGCAGGGGGATCAGGAGTTCAAGATCGTCTTTAGCTATGTATCNAGAGACCAGCCTGAGGTAATTGAACTCTGTCTCAAAAACCATTAAAAAAAAAACAAAACGTAACAATTTTTATCAGAAAATATAATTGAGTGGTCCACCAGAGGGCAGCATTTGATAAAAGTTTGCTAATACCCATCATTCATAGAAATTATACATGCTTCATTTATTGTATTAACAGTGATGTTCATGGAGAGAGCTTCCTTCCACCCACACAGTTTCAGGACGGGAACCTGAGCATGCTTTGTTCCTGCAGGGCATAAATAGTTCTTCAAGTAATGCATCCTGAGTGAGAAATGAGTTTGTTGTATAGTTTTAAGATGAAAGACACAAGCAAAGGAACTCCGAACTATTACGAGGCACTTTACAGCCTGGATAGAGCCCACTGGCTCACTGAAAAAGAGTTCTGTTGTTCTAACTCAATCTCCAAAGCGCTGTTTGCCCTCCCTGGGAAACATCCCAATTTGGCTGCATTCCATGTGCTGGAAAAAGACCAGAGCCAGAGCCAATTGTGGGTTTGAGTGAGGCGGAGAACCAGCCAGCAGCAGGAGGGGCTCAGCTATTCTCCGGGGTTCAGGAACATCACTGTCACACCCACGAGCGAAGTCCTGACTGGAGGTGGCAGGGCCNTTGGCCCACCTCCTCAATAAGTAAATGTCAGTTTCTTTTATCCTCGGGCCAAGTAGCTACTTCCTAGTGGTGGGGCTTAACTTTTCTTTCTTGTATTTCCAATTAGAAANAAAAGAAAAGAAAAGCAACACGTGCATGTGGTAAACAAACAATACAAACTGATATGTAATGAACACATCCTGGATTTGCCTCCAGGTGTAAACGACAGCTGAGACCTCTTGTATGTTAT
>LZPO01055110.1:0-17309 GCA_001675575.1 Neotoma lepida | reverse complement strand
GCAGACAAGACAGGAAGTGATGTAGCTTGGGAGGAAAAAGCCAGGTTAGACAGGAAGTCTCTCTCTTTGCTCCACTTCGCTCCTGGGAAGTAGAGGCAGCATTGGTGAGTGGTAGCTTGCTCCTAATTCCTCTGATCTCTGTCAGGTTTTCACCCTTATTTCTTGTTCCGTGTGTTTATTAATAAGACTGGTTAGAAGTTCTTCTTACACCTTTATTATGTTTAGGTATGTCCCTTGTATCCATAATCTCCCCAGGATTTTATCATGAATGTGTGTTGGATATTGTCAAAGGCAAAGGCCTTTTGTATATCTAATGAGATGATTATATGTTTTTTTTTGTCTTTCAGTTTGTTTATATAGTGGATTATATTTACTGATTTTTTTTGTATGTTGAACCTTGCCTGAATCTCTAAGATGAAGCCTACTTGATCATGGTGGATGACCTTTTTGATGTATTCTTAGATTTGGTTTGCAAGTATTTTATTGAGAATTTTTGCATTTATATTCATAAGGGAAATTGGTCTGTAATTCTCTTTATTGGGTCTTTATGTGGTTTGAGTATCAAGTAGTCTCATAAAATGAATTGGTCAATGTTCCTTCTTTCTATTTTATGGAATTCAAGGAATATTGGCATTAGCTCTTCTTTGAAAGTCTGGTAGGATTCTGCACTAAATCCTTTCTTTGGGGGGTGGGATATTTTTAATGACTATTTTTATTTTTCTAGGGTTTAAGATCCATTTAAATTGCTTATCAGATCTTGATTTAACTTTGGCAAGTGGTATGTATTGAAAAAAATCACTCATTTCTTTAGATTTTCCAATTTGGTGGAGTACAGGTTTTTAAAGTATGTCCTTATAATTTTCTGGATTTCCTCTTTGTCTGTCATTATGTCCTCTTTATTCATTTTTAATTTTGAGAGTTTGGATTATCTCTCTGTGTCTTCTAGTTAATATGAATAAGAGTTTGTCAATCTTACTGATTTTCTCAATGAACCCACTTGTTGTTGTTGTTGTTATTGTTGTTTTTTTGTTTTGCTTTTTTTTTGGAGACAGGGTTTCTCTGTGTAACAGCTCTGGCTGTCCTTGTTTTGTGGACCAGGCTGGCCTCAGATTCACAGAGATCCACCTGCCTCTGCCTCCTGAGTGCTGGGATTAAGCAAGGGTATGGGTTACCACGGAGCAGCTGAACCAACTTTTTGTTTTACTGATTTTTAGTAATTTCTGTTGTTGTTTCTATTTTATTGATTTCAGTCCTGATTTGGGTTATTTCTTGCTATCTATTCCTTTTGAGTGTGATTTGTTCTTTTTGTTTTAGAGCTTTCAGGTGTGCTATTAAGTCACTAGTTTGAAATCTCTCTAATTTTTTATTTTCATTTTTATGTTGGCACTTAATGCTATGAACTTGCCTTTTAGAACCACTGTCCCATCAGTTTGGGTATGCCGTCTATTCATCTGCATTCAATTTTAGATAGTCTTTAATTTCTTTCTTAATTTCTACCTTGATCCATTTTCATGAGTTTGTAAGCTTTCTGTTGTTGATATTCAGCTTTATTCTGTGGTGGAGAGCTAGTATGCAGGGTATTACTTCAGTTTTCTTGTATCTGTTGAGACTTGCTTTGGTCCAAATATGTGGTCAATTTTGGAGAAAGTTACTTGAACTGCTGAGAAGTACATATATTCTTTTGTGTTTGAGTGAAATGTTCTGTGGATATTTGTTAGGTCCATTTGGTTTATAATGTCTGTTAGCTCCAGCATTTCTCTGTTTAGTTTTTGTCTGGATGACCTGTCCATTGGTGAGGGGGTATTATTATCTCTCATTATTAGTGTGTGAGGGTCAATATGTGACTTAAGATGTATTAGTGTTTCTTTTTCTTCTTGGGTACCCTTGTGTTTGGTGCATAAATGTTAGAATAACTATGTCCTCTTGGTGGAATTTTCCTTTGATGAGAATGTAGTGTCCTTCCCTGTCTCTTCTGATTACTTTTGGTTTGAAGTCTATTTTGTCAGATATTAAAATGGCTATGCCAGCTTTGTTTTGGGGTCCATTTACTTGGAATATCTTTTCCCATTCTTTTACCCTGAGGTGATGTCTATCCTTCATGTTGAGGTGTGTTTTTTGGATGCAGCAGAAGGATGGGCCCTGTTTTCACATCCATTCTGTTAGTCTGTGTCTTTTTATTGGGGAATTGAGACCATTGATTTTGAGAGATAGTAATGAGTGGTTTTTGTTGGTTCCTGTTATTTTATTGTTGTGGTATGTTTTTCTCCTCTTTTGATGTGCTGGTCTGGGATTATTTATTCCTTGGGTTTTCTTGGATGTGGTTAACCTCTTTAGGTTGGACTTTTCCTTCTAGTGCCTTCAGTAGGGCTGGAATTGTAGATGAATATTGCTTAAATTTGGTTTTAGCATGGAATATCTTAATTTCTGCATCTATTGTGAATGGAGATTTTGCTGTGTATAGTAGTCTGGGCTGGCATCTGTGGTCTCTTAGAGTTTGTAGAATATCTGTCCAGGCTTTTAGAGTCTCCATTGAGAAGTCAGATATAATTCTAATAGGTCTGCTTTTATATGTTATTTGCTCTTTTTCCCTTGGGGCTTTTAATATTCTTTGTTCTGTAAATTTAGTGTTTTGATTATTATGTGGTGAGGAAACTTTCTTTTTCTGGCCCAGTCCATTTGGTGTTCTGTATGCTTCCTGTACCTATATGGGCATCTCCTTCTTTAGGCTAGGAAAATTTTATTCTATGATTTTGTTGAAAATATTTTCTGTGCCTTTGACTGGCTTTCTCCTCGTTCCTCTATTCCTATTATTCTTAGGTTTTATCTTTTCACAGTGTCTCAGAATTTTTTTAGATTTGATATTTTCTTTGACCAAGGTATCCATTTGTTCTATTGTGTCTTCAATGTCTGAGATTCTCTCTTCCATCTCTTATAGTCTCTTGGTGAGGCTTGCCTTTGAGGATCCTGTTCAAGTTCCTAAAGTTTTCATTTCTACATTTCTCCCAGTTTAGGTTTCATTATTGAATCTATCTCGACTTTCAGGTCTTGAACTATTTTATTCATTTGCTTCCATTGTGTTTTCAGAGATTTCTTTAAGGCATTTATTTGTTTCTTCTTTAAGGACTCCCCTCATATTTATAAAGGCTATTTTAAGGTCTTTGTTTTGTGCTTCAGCTATTTTACAGCTCTAAGGTTTGACAGTGGTAGAATTGCTTGGCTCTAGTGGAGACATACTGTCCTGGCTATTATTGATTGCATTTTTACCCTGGTGTCTATTCATCTGGGTTTGGGAAGATTATAATTCTAGGTGCTGATATCTGGTCTTTTCTTTGTTGGGTGGGTATTTTTTGTTCCTTGCTTTCTGTTGCCCTCTCTTGTTCTTAGGAGGATGTGGTGTCTATGTGTTGCCTGGTAGAGAATTCAGGGAATCTGATAGGTACAGCCACTGAGGGTTCTGGGTAAAACATGTTTCTAGGTATTGGGAGCTGACACTTAGGAATGGGGATGAGCTGGGGGGGGTGGAGCTACTGAAGGGCTCCGCATGAGGGAGGAAAGCAGAGTATTCCACCAAGGTCTGCTTAGTGCCCTGAGAATGGGGGAAGAGAATGAGGAGAGGCCAGCACAGGTGGTCTGTCACAGAGCTGGGGATGAGAGAGGGGACAGGATTTAGAGAAGAGGTAGAAGTGAAGGGGCACAGTTAGGCTATCTCCCTCCCTGGCTCAGGTGGCCTGTGGGTTCCCAAGGATCATGAAGAGTAGGAGGAAGTAAGTTTGGTGATGAAGATCTATGTGATGACGTGGAATTATTAAAATTTTTCTCAATTTGCTAAGATTTGTTTTGTGTCCAGGGATGTAGTCTATTTTAGAGACATTTCCACAGGCTGGTGGTAGAATCCGCATTTTTTGGTGTTTGGGTGGAATATTCTATAGATATCTGTTTGGTCCATACATTTCATGTATGATGTCATTTAATTCTCTATTTTTTTGTCCAGACAACCTGTCTGTTGAAGAACGTAAGGTATTGAAATAATTTACTGTTAAAGTCTGTGTCTTTTGTGCTTTTTATGAAATTGGGTATATGTATGCATGTATGTATGTATGTCTAGGACTGTAGTGTCTTCTTGGTTAATTGTTCCCTTGATTAGAATGAAGTGTCCTTATGTATCTCTTCTGGTCAGTTTTAGTTTGAGTCTGGTTTGTCACAGGACAGCAATGCCTTCTTGCTTCCTGTTCCCATTTGCTGAGAATACTTCTTTCAATGTTTTTATTTAAAAGGTTGCCAATCTTTAAAGCTGAGTTTCTTGTAGACAGCAGTAAGATAAACTTAATCCATTTATTTAGTGTGTATCTTTTGATTGGAAAATTGAGGCCTTTAATATTTAAAGTTATTACTGAGAAGTGTGAATTTATCACACACACTTTTTGTTATTGTTTGTGTTTTGTGTTTCAGTAATAATAGCTTCACTCATTTTTTTTCTGTAGCCTCTTGCTTATGTTTACTCCTCTCTTCAGTCTGACGTATGCTTCTAATAGGGCTGGCTTTGTGGACATGGATTCTTTTAGCTTGTTGGTATCATGGAAGGTGTTTCTTTCTCCCTTAGCTATACCTGATAGTTTGGCTGGGTACAGCAGTCTAGGTTGGTATCCCTGGTCCTTTCAGATTTTGAGTACTTTGCATCAGGCAATTCTGGCTTTCAAAGTTGTCATTGAGAAAACAGCTGTCATTTTGATGAGTTTATGTGTGGCTTGTGTTTTTTTCTCTTGCAGGTTCCAGCACTCTTTCTGTTTATTTAGTGTTTTAGCTATGAAATGCCATGGGAAGTTTCTTTTCTGGTCTTGTCTATTTGGTGTTCCGTGTGCTTCTTGTATCTATATAGGTATATCTTTCCTTAGTTTGGGCAAGTTTTCTTCTATGATCTTGTTGAAGATTTCATCTGTGCCATTGACCTAGAATTCTTCTCCCTTATATATGCCCATAATTCAAAGACTTGATATTTTTGTAGTGCCCTTCAGCTCTGGCATGTTTCTGCCCTGTGTTTAAATTTTTTTTCATATTCTCTGCTTGTATGGTCTAATTCCTCTACTTTGAAATTAGATCTTTGAGACCTGATATTCTATCTTCTACTTGCTCCATTCTATTTGAAAGGCTTTCCCCTGAATTTTCTAATTGGGTTATTAAAGGGGGGAAATTATTAAAGCAACTCCACGTAATTAATACAAGATTTATTTAGGGGTAACTTACAACCAGTAAAGGGGTTGGTTAGAGGATCCAGAAGAGGTGAGGTCCAGTCCAGCGGTGTTCTCTGGAGAACTCTGCTCAGTTTGCCATCCAGTGTCCAGGATCACCAGGAACCAAGAGTGCCAGCACAGACGGATCTCTGGTCTTAAAGGCTCTTGTCTTGGCCCACCCCAGGGGGAGGTCTTAGGTAGGCATGGCAGTTACCGGAAGCCTCACTAGGGGTAGCGCTTCCAGGTCAAAGCTGGAATGGCTACCTCACTACCCATTGGGTTTTTCAATTTCTGTCTCCAGTTCTCTCCAATGCTTCTATTTCATTATTTAATTCTCTTTTCAAATCCTGCATTGCCTTCATAATTGTTTTCAGCTTATGTTTATGTTTATTGTGGAGGCCCACAAAGGTTTCCTAGTGAGATCTGAGCTTGCTTTACCCAGCAGGGCTGCATTAGAGGATTGTTTGACCATGTGTGTGGTTACTAGGTGATTGGAAGGGTCTGCACTTGGCTGTGCTAGGGGGAGGTCTTTTGCTCCACCCCTTGGCATTCCTATAAATAGCCCTTTAGAAGAGACAGAAGGGGCTGGTGGATAAGGATTCAGGTCCTCCAGAGGCTATCCTGTGTTTCTGTTTCTCTCCCTTCTATCCTATTTAAACCTCTTATCCCTCACTCCTCAAGAACACCCTGGGGAGCTGGTCTCCCAGCTGGCCTTCCACAGACAGTGCCAGGAACAGGGACCAGGGTATGAGGAGACATGCCTGATAAGGAATTAAAAATAAAGGCAATGGTATTTTATTCTCGAGAGTGAAAGTTAGGTGGTGGAATGCCAAAGTTGAAAAGTGAGGCTGCAGCATATAGTTCTCTTTATCTAGATTTCTTTCTTTTCTCTCTCTCTCTTAATTTCTATCTATAAAAATTAAGAAAAAATATAAGGTAGAATATATGAATATAGTGTAAGAAGATATTTAGAATAAGAGTAGAACTAAGAATATTGAGTAAAAAGAAACTTAAGGTAAAATAGAATAAGATAACCAAGAAGACAAAGGAACTATGTCCTTGATTTCCAACTATGGGACTAAGAACACAAACTCCTGAGAAGAATCAGAGTCATGAAAAAATACTATGAAAGAAAACAGGCAGAAAAAGATTCCTGTGGAAGCTTTTGGCCTATGGACAGCTTAGATCTAAGAAATAAAATTCTTCACTCTGCTGGCATTACCACTATATGAAAACATCATACCATCAGAATTAATTTCCTCTTGGCCATGAAGTCAAGTTTAGGAAATAGAAGTCTTGGGAAAAACCTGATAATCTTTCTTTGAAAAACTTTCAGTTTTTCAGGTCTTTCATTCTCAAATTTCTTTTCTTTCTGTAAAAGCAAAATTAGATTCACCTGGAAATAACATCTATCAGTATGGGAAAATCACCTGTAATTGCTCTAAGAAAAAACAAAAACCTCTTGGAATATGGCAAATCCTCTTTGCTAGTCCTATCTCTCCTTCAAGCCAGTGAAAACAGCAGCCAGAATCCCCTGTGGCCAGAGCCTATGCCTGAGAAAGTGCAGGTAGAAAGCTGAGCAGGGACACCATCTCTTAGATGGAGCCGTGGCAGAGGCGGTGTGGAACCTGGGGAGGGGCTGCTGGTGTGGAAGCAGTTAGCAGAGAAACTGAGCCTCAGCTAAGGCATCAGGGACTCTCATCTTGGGGGAGGGGACAAGCAGGGACAAGCAGATGGTGTGTCGGGGAAAAAAATCTTTCTGAAAAGCTTTAGGTATTTCTATTTTCCTTCACTGACCAGGTAAGGTGGGAGACAAGCTCTGATCTGTAAGTGCATGTGGGTAGGTGTGGCCCACTCTGGGGACAATGTCAGTGCCAGCTCAGGGAAAACAGAAACCTCTTGTGGCAAAGAAAGCTCACTTGATCTTGATTTTCAGTATGAAAACAAACTGTGTAAATGGAAACGGGAGTGTGGCAGACTCAAAAGGCAGTTTGGGAAATTAGTCTGTAANGTAACAGTGTAATGCTATAGAGAAAAGCAGCTTGGGAAATGTAGCGCATAAAAGCAAGGCGGCATAGGCAAGCAGGCCCGGAGAAAAGGCAGATAGACTGGGACAAAAAACTTGCAAATGTTCCTGGTAACTTAGCAGAAAAATGTCCAACAGAAATACTGCCAGTATAACCCAACACTCCCCTCCCAAAAAATGCCATTTTTTCCACATGCTTTGTTAGCTTTGTTAGCTTGTCTCTTGGGAATGAGAAATGGGCAAACAGCTGGCCTGTCAGGTGTAAATTACTTGCTATGAAAAAGCAAGATGGTAAATTGAACATAAAACAATCATTCCTTATAATCCTCAGGGACAAGACATAGTGGAAAGAGCCCATGGCATTCTTAAGAAACAGCTTTAAAAAATTAAGAAGGGGGAAATTGTACCCTCAGAAGCTTGCTGGCTACCTGAGTTTGGTATGATGCGTGGAACAGAGAAATATCAGCTCCAATGAAGCTCCTCCAGAAGAACTGGAGTAACTTCCAGAATGATATCAAAGCTGACCATAAACTCCAAACTTTCAGAAATAAAGCAGTGTTGAGTTCACTTATAATTTTTACTATGGTAACTCATGATTTGTGTACTCTCTGTCTGGTTGAAAGAAAATAGATTAGTTCTGTTAAGAGACTCTTTCTAGATGTTTGCTAATAGAGTTTCCTCTTGAATATAAATTTGATAAATAGTTCTCCTTAGAAATCTCTTCTAGATATGTGCTAAAATTTGTGAAATAGTCCTATAGAGTTTCCTTTTGAATATAAGTTTGTAAAAAGTGTAAATGTTAAATGTAAGTTCATACTAGAATTGTTTTAATTACTCCATCAATATCTGTCTAGTCTGGACAAATTAGATAACATTAATTTTTAAAGGATAAACCAAATCAATCACATTAGAAGCATTTGAAGTTTTTATTACTCTTTTACCTTCAGATATATTTGAATACTTTTTATGATAGCTTAAAATATAATTTTATGATTTCAGTGGCCTCTGGAAAACTTCAGTGAAGGTGTCATAATAAGGGGAGCTCTTCTGTCTTCTTCTAAAAGTTTCCATTCTTTCTGTTTCTGTTTAGAGAGGGGTAGGCCTACCACAAAGGGGTAGGCCTCTCACAATCAAATTAGTTTATACATAAATTCTACTGCTCTGATAGGGACACATGTATAGATGAGCTACTTAAACAGCCAAAATTGTTTTTATAATTAGCATGGGTTTTTGTTTACTTGAGTGGATACTTTGAAGTGATTTGAAATCACTGTTTTCTCCTGGGAATCAAAATAGTTTCTTGAAAGTTTTATTGAATATGTTAGGACAGAGTTTTGATCTAGGAAAAGGGCTTGGTGAAGTTAAGACTGCTGTAACCTTAGACTCATTCCAATAAGGACATTCCATCTTTATTATCCTCTACTCCTTCATTGGAAAGTATGACAGCTATGGAGATCACTGTGGCTGTTTGCAAACTCTTAGTAGGGACCTGGGTCAGAGCTGAGTTAAGCTCTGTACCCCCTCTTGCCAGAGGCTGGTAGCCAAAGACAGGCAACTTTCTTCTTGATAACTTCCTGAATGTATGAATGTAAAATTAATCAAGAAGGATGACAGGTACAGTCTATCTGAGGAGCCTGGGGGGCCCTTTATTATATCAAGAAGGGGGAATTGTGGAGGCCCACAAAGGTTTCCTAGTGAGATCTGAGCTTGCTTTACCCAGCAGAGCTGCATTAGAGGATTGCTTGACCATGTCATGATATCTAGGTGATAAGAAGGATCTACACTTGTCTGAGCTAGGGGGAGGTCTTTTGCTCTATCCCTTGGCATTCCTATAAATAGCCCTTTAGAAGAGATAGGAGGGGCCAGTAGATAAGGATCCAGGCCTTCCTGAGGCTATCCTGTGTTTCTATCTGTTTCTCTCTCCTCTATCCTTCTATTTAAATCTCTTATCCCTCACTCCTCAAGAGTACCCTGGGGTAAAATGTGGGTGCCAGTCTCCCAGCTAGTTTCCCACGGTTTATGTTTTCTTGAGCATCACTTGTGCACTTATTCAAGTTAATTCTCTTTGTTTGTGCTCTTTGTAGCCTTATTTCTTTAAAGTCTTTGATTTTTTTTTTTTTTGAGACAGGGTTTCTCAAGTAGCCCTGGCTGTCCTGGAACTCACTCTATAGACCAGGCTGGCCTCAAACTCACAGAGATCCACCTGCCTTTGCCTCTCCAGTGCTGGGATTAAAGGTGTATGCCACCACTGCCTGGCAAGTGCTTGGTGTTTATGACTGAGCTTTTAAATTCTGTGTCCTGGGTCATCTAGACAGTTCTTTAGCTCACTGAAGACCATTTCTATAGGACTGGTGGTCTTGTGTGGGGGGGATACTATTTTGGTCTTTCGTATTGTGTTTTTGCAGTGAGACCTGTGCATGTGGATTTTTTTGTTGTTGTGTATCTGACATGGACACAGCAGGCTGGGTTGATGCACAGGACATGTATCCTGGCCCAAGCCTGGAGGTTGGGAAGGTATGGGCAGGGGCCCTCAGACTGGGCTGGAGCACTGGGTGTGGGACCTGGGCTCCATCTAGATAGCTGATTATTTTAAGCTTAATCAAAGGCTGACTCTCCTTGTAGCTCCTGTGTCAAATGTGGTTTCCTTATATGAATAGAACAAAACATCTTTCAATACCTAGTCTGCAGCTATCAATCTCACAAATGCTTTTTTCTTCCTACTTGTCCATATGGCGCACCAGAATTTACTGTCCTCTGGCAAAGCCAGCAATATCACTTTACTGTCTTACCTAAGCTATATATTATTTCTCTATTACTGTATCACAACTTAGTTCTCAGGGATTTTGATCACCTGCTTCTTCCACATGATAGAACACTGGTCTATATTGATGATGTTATATTGATTGGACCAACTAAGCAGGAGGTAGCAACCACTCCGGACCTCTTGGCAAAGCATTTGTGTATCTGAGAAAATAAAATAAATTAAAAGCCTGCCTATGGCTGTTGCTGAGTGCCAGATGTGCCAGCAGCAGACATCAATACAGAACTCCTAATACATTATCACCCATGGAACCACCAGCCAGTGACCTCATAACAAGCTGAATACATTGGACTACTTCTTTCATGGGATGGGCAATGTTTTGTCTTTACTGGAATACTTATTCTGGTTATGGGCTTGCCTTTCCTGACATACTGCTTCAGCCAGAACTGCCATCGATGGACTCATAAAATGTCTCATCCATTGTTATGTTAGTTTACATGGCATTGCTTCTGACCAAGGAACTCACTTCACAGCCAAATAAGTAGAACAGTGAGCTCATGCTCATGGGATTCACTGGTCTGACCATGTTCCCACCATCCTGAAGCAGTATCCTGAAGCATCCTGACAGGACAGTGGAATGACCTTTTTATAAATGGAGTTTCTATGCCAACTAGGTGGCAATAGCCTTGAGTCAGATAGGACAGAGCTCTGCAGAAGGCTGTATATGCTCTGAATCAGTGTCCAATATAAAATGTTTTTTCCTATAGCCAGGATTCACAGGTTTAGAAACCACAAAGTGAAAATGAGAATGGTACCACTCACTATCACTATTTATTGTGGCAATTTATTATTATTATTATTATTATTATTATTATTATTATTATTATTGGCTTTCAAGACAGGCTTTCCCTGTGTAGCTCCTAGAAATCACTGTGTAGACCAGGCTGGCCTCAAACTCAAGAGATTCTCCTGCCTCTTCCTCCCAAGTGCTGGGATTAAAGACGTGTGCCACCAGCCTGGTTCCCATTAGCAAAATATTTGCTTCCTGTCCCATGGCTTTGTGCTATGCCGGCATAGGGGTTGACCAGAGCAGTGTTTATGACAGAGGCACAGCAAACATTCCTCTGAACTGGAATCCAAGACTTCACCCTTGCAGCCTTAGGTTTCTGATGCTCTAAAGTCAACAGGCTAAGGGAGGAGTTACAGTACTTGCAGGGGTGATTGGTCCTGATTACTACGGGGAGTTAGATACTCCTCCAGAGAAGGTAAAGGAGGACATTTGGAGCACAGGAGATCTTCAGGGTGTCTCTTGATTACCATGTTACCATGTCCTGATCTGAAGCCCCGTAAGGTTGATGGAAGACAGCACTGAATGCCGTTTGTTTCCCAAGGCACTTTCAGCCCTGCTTCTGGGCATATGGCCTGCCAATAGTGTTTAACTTTGGTTCCTCTAAAGACATTCTTCACCATTCTGGCCCACTTCCTAGTTGTGTGTGCTTAACTTCTCTGCGTGGGATTATTCCTCTTTACCAGCTACATAAGTACAGTTGGCTTCCCACATCTCTAGCCATTGCTAGAAGGCCAGCAATGAGCTATACTGCAATATCTGACTTGGGATACTTTCCTGTGATGATCTTGGCATGACAGTGCAGCCAGCCAAAGAAAGGAATGGACTGTTCACCGAGAGGCTCTGTGGTGGCATTAAAAGGGGTAGCGACAGACATGCTGACCGTGGGTTGCGTGAAGGATTTGATTTGGGGTCTGCGGCTAGTGTGAGAACAGTTGGCTGTTTTCAGGTTTTCCAGAGTGTACCATCCTTTAGGGGAACAGACTCAGGAGTCAGCCCTTAGGACAGTGTCTTGATGTCTGAAGAGCTATCTGTGCTGCTTAGAGCAGCGGATGTCATCTCTCTCACAGAGGGCATTCAGTGTGACCAACTCTGCTTGTCCCCATTTGCCCCGTCCAAGATACGTTGGTTTCTCAGGTACTATTTTCTGTTGGCTAGGGAATACTTGTCTAGAATTAAAAGATAAAACCAGAGGAGCAGTCACTGCAAAACCCAGACCTCACTCTTGAAAGTGTTAGATCTTAATGTCAGCCTAGCCTCTCTCCTGTGATAATGACACAAATTTTCTCATGACCTTGTTCCATTTACTTTGTGTTTTTAATAGCAGAGACCTATGCTGTTATTTATTTAGAAGCGTTTTCTGTTTAGAAGCATTAGTTTTGTTCACTTATTTATTAAATTCTTATGTGCCAGGCATTTCTACATAGAAATGGTGTATGTAATTCTACATTTTGTCTCCTGTGTTGGGTAATTGTTATGTAATCAATACAGTCATTTGGAGTTGGCAATTCTGAGAATGTATTTATTTGAAAGAACATTCAAAGTCCTGAGGTATAGTAGATGTCTGTGTCAATCTTCAACATGTCTACTTCTTTGCTTTCGGCTTGNGCCAGGCAATGATAGGTTGAAAGCAGAGAGTGTATCTGTCTGAACAGCTTGTTTATTCATTTAGAAATGTGTCGATCACTTAGTAATGTACCACATATGGTGGCCAAGTGAGCAGGAGTTGGCCTGCACCCCTGAGAAAGTTCTTGGGTGGGACTTTTTGAGGCTCAGGAGATTTACATTTTGCATTGGAGGAATTTGTTACGTCCCCAGGTGTTCCCTGCAGTGCCCTTGAGACAGCAAGTACAACTGTTCTTCTGAATCGATGGGAGGCTGGTTCTAGGATCCCTTGGACACCCAGATCCTTAAAGTCCCTTCTATGAAATTGTGTGGTATTTGCATACGACTAAAACACATCTCCCGGAACACTTCAAAACATCTCAAGATTATTTAATATCTAATGTAGATGCTATCTGAATTGCTGTTATTCTATTTAGAGAGTAAAAACAAGAAAAAAAATCTGTACATGCTCAGTACCCAAAGCACTACCCTGCTCCAGATACTTACAACCTGTGGTTGGTTGAATTCTTGTGCAGAACCCCTGGATATAAAGGGCTAGATGTATATGATTTCACACTGCTTTGTAAGCTAGTATTTGTGGCCTAGGACTACCTGGCTTTTCCTGCTTCCTCACACATTAAGGCTTCCCAGCTTCTTGCGGCTGCTGTCTGTTCAGGAGAGCATCCTTGGAGCCCCAGGGGGTTCCTGGAGGATACACACAGGCAGTTTGAGTACTGTTCACTGATATTGATGTTATTGTCTATCCTCTTTGGCTAAAATACAGGCACCAAGTCAAAGGTCCAGGAACAGCTCTTCAGAAGCATGGAGGCCCAAGGATGACAACGCGGTCAAAGGAGAGCTGGCATCATACCTGGGCCTGGCAGATACGTTAGGTTTAGAACAAAAAGCCTCTAGTTATCTGCTATGAATGTAGCACCAAGCTGTCCTTGCCGTGGATTTGGGTGTGTGTGTATGTTTAACAAGAGACAAAAAGATAAGAATGAGCAACAAGAAGAAGGTGGAAGGCCATGGTGAAGTTGGGAAGCAAGAATGGAGTTCAGTGTAGGCCAGAGCAGCTTCAATAGCAGCAAAATCTCAGTGAGTAGGTCTGTATATGACTCACAGTGGATCTTACAGAAATAGGACCTAAAAGCACAGAATGATCATTGGGTGAACTCAGGGATAGAACCTCAATACCCCTGGGCTCTGTGGATTTGAACTATTTAATTACCCTTTATGAATATGAGTTTTAGATAAAAGATGATTCAGTTGCTCTCTTGTTGGATAGGAGTAAACCCTACCCACTGTATATATTCTGTTTCCTTCACACCCCTGATGAAGTCTCAGTTATAGTGTTATGAGACTTATAACAATTATCATAATATACTGTAATTTTCTATGTAAATGTCTTTTAAACAGATTTTATTTTTAATTAGGTGTAGATGTGCAGATTTGTGTGGGGGAGCATGCATGTGAGTGCAAAAGTCCAGAAGAAGGTGTAGATTTCCTGGGGCTCTAGTTATTAGGCAATTGTCAATACCTGACGGGTGCTGGGAATCAAATTCAGATCCTCTAGAAGAGCAGCAAGTGCTCTTAAGCACTGAGCTATCTTTCCAGCCCCTCTCAAAATCTCTTACCAGCCTCCTCGTGACGTGGGATGATAAACTTCTTACATGAGATTCAAGTAAATGCCATAGGCACTGTGATACACTTAGGCTACTGTTGACCTCAGGGTTATTTTAAGGACCATTACAAAGCCACAACAGTGCTAATTGACCTCCACTAACTGAAATCATAGTAGAAAGCTCCCGATGAGAGGTCCCACCATGGTTCCATAGAGCTGTGGTGAAAAAGTTCCTAGCCCTGTTGCCTGGCAATGGGAAGAAGGAAGCAACCTCAGTCCCATCTCCTGCACCTGGCAGGAGAGATTATCATATCCAGGGTTCTCTGTGTTGAAGACAAGGCAATCATGGAGGCTCTGTGAGTGGGAGTTGACTAGGCTGGGGCAAACAATAGGTATCTGTACTGGGCTGGTTTTGTGTGTCAACTTGACACAAGCTGGAGTCATCAGAGAGGAAGGAGCCTCAGTTGAGGAAATGCATCAATGAGATCCAGAAGCAAGACATTTTCTCAATTAGTGATCAATGGGGGAGAGTCCAGCCCACGGTTGGTGGTGCCATCCCTGGGCTGGTGGTTTTGGGTTCTATAAGAAAGCAGTCTGAGCAAGCCATGGGAAGCAAGCCAGTAAGCAGCACCCCTCCATGGCCTCTGCATCAGCTCCTGCCTCTGGGATCCTGGCCTGTTTGAGTTCCGGTCCTGACTTCCTTCCGTGATAAACAGCAATGCTGAAGTGTAAGCCAAATAAACCCTTTCCTCTCCACCTTGCTTTTTAGTCATGATGTTTCATCAAAGCAATAGGAACCCTAAGACAGTACCCAACTGCATCCACTGGTCCTCCACTCAATAGGTAGGGTAGATATGAAACCTGGCCAAACAGCTCGTTCTATTAACTGACTTAAGTACTAATCGCCACATCCTAATGCACATGTGCTATTTAACTAGACAGGACATTTTTATCTTAGAAGGAATTAGATGAAGTTGACACGAGAAGATTCTGGTATTTGAATCAGATCATCCTGAGTCTCAGAGGGCTCAGTATGGCAGAGCATTTTGGCTTCCATCTGTGGATGTGTACCTGGACAGGTGGTGTTTCAGGAAATCCTCATTTTACCCATTCCTCCATGGCTAAAGCCTGAGTACTAAGTCAGCTGTCCAGGAAGTTGTGTAAGAACTGTTCTCAGCCCTGGAGTAGGTTATGAGTCAAATTCCTCACTCACTAAAGCTGACTGGACTAGAAAGAGCTATTGCTTAAGCCAGGCCCATCAACTTTATGATTATCATAATACTTGAAAATTTAAGTATTAAATATTCCAATAGTTCATCTAGCCATAGGCAAAACCCACATCTCTGAGCAAACTGGTGTATCTGGTTTTTGGAGATGGCCGTAGTCAGTTCTAGCGAAGCTGTCCAGTGGAAAGCTGGCTGGCTTAGCACCAGGATGGACACTGGGCATGGTTTTCTTAGCACAGGATCAGAAACATAGGTGAGCAGCTGTCAGTCTGGGCAATGGTTCAAGGTGTAGGCAGCAGGGCTGAGCATGGGAACGGCCCTGATGGCAAACAGTTGATATAACGAAGGTACGTCTTTGCTTTTAAACAGGTTTTTACAACTCTAGGCTAAATTCCAAACCTTCTATTGAGTTTGGATGTGCTTCACAGGCTCATGTGTTTAAACACTAACTTTAGCTGGTGGTCCTGTTTTGGGAAGCTAGATTTGGGAGGGAGATTGGATCTAGCTGGAGGCAGTGGCTCTCTGGTTTTAGGAGACTGGCACTGCTTCTGACTGGAGGACCTGACTTCTGGTCTACTGAGATGTTACTAGCGGTGTTGCACATTTTGGTTGTCATGGACACGAAACTGTAGTTTCCATACCTCCCTACCATGATGGGTTACAGCCCCACAAACCCTGAGCCAAAACCCCCTTCCTCCCTCATGTTTTTTTCAGATGTTCTTCCACAGTATCAAACAAGCAACCAATACACTGACAGCTCTGGATCTAAATGTTAAGCCTTACAGAAATAAATGGCTCCCAAATAGAAGCAGATACACAAAAGTTTTTATTAAGTGGAAGTTAGACTTACTTCATGGTAACTAACCAGTTACAAGTGCATCTAAAGTCATGTGTGTGGACACCATAGAAATCAGAAGGGTCTTACTGCAAGACCCATGTTCTGGCTTGGTTTGTGCCAGTGCAAGCCAAGGGTAGAACCATACACAGAGTCAGTACAGGTTGACGATGACGTCAGACGAGATTGGCAACACCATATTCATTGTACAGCTAAGCATTACAGAACATGAAAGTCCAAAGACCAGAAGACTATTTCTAAAGGGTTCTTACTCTACTCCTTTCCTTCTACTGCATGCTTTGAGGACTGCCCAGCAAATCCTCCTCTCTGGGGGGATGGGCTCCTTGCTGTGTTACACATAAATGGGCCATCGATACTGTAAACATTTGCTGGTCCTCTGGATGCCCATTGTAAGTGGACAGCAGCCATCCCCTTGGGAAAGTGCAGTTTAACTGGTGTGAACATTTTCTTTTGTAAATCTTGAAGCTGCAAATTTTCTTCTTTTCCAATTAGCACCAGTTTATTTTAAAATATTTTTTTCCTGGTGTTAAATCTTAGGAAACATTTTGTAAAACTAACACAAAGTCCAGAACAACAAAGGAAAAAAAAATCGAAAAATGTGTTAGAGAACAGCATTTAGAAATACAACATCATTGGAACATTTGACAAATCTATATACAGTGTGCCAAAAGCTGGCAAGGAGCATGGCTGAGGAACAGTCTCAGAAAAGGTTTCTCCACCTGAACCTCTGTAGGTGGTTTTTACAGTCAGAAAAGTATCAGAAATGGAGTATCAGAACATCTGGATTTGGCTAAAAATCATATAAAAAGACACGTCGCCCCTCCCCCACTAACTTCTAATTAGGTAGCAGACACGTCCAGAATTGCCTTAAGTACAGGGTTTAGAAGCATGTTTTCCCGTATTTTACAAACAGCCAAGAAACCTCAACAGACACAGAGGAGAATCGGAACAGCAGAGAAATGGAGTGCATTTCCTCACTGTCAGCTGGAGGGAAGGATGCTGAGGGATGGAGGAGGGAAGGATGCTGAGAGATGGAGGAGGAAAGGATGCTGGAGGGATGGAGGAGGGAAGGATGCTGAGAGATGGAGGAGGAAAGGATGCTGGAGGGATGGAGGAGGGAAGGATGCTGAGAGATG
>LZPO01055109.1:494269-511656 GCA_001675575.1 Neotoma lepida | reverse complement strand
ATGGCCCCCATAGACTCATGTGTTTGAATGCTTGGCTCATAGGGAGTGACACTATTAGGAGGTGTAGCCTTGTTGTAGTAGGTATGGCCTTATTGGAAGAAGTATGTCACTGTGGGGGCAGGCTTTGAGGTCTCATATGTTTAAAGTGGGCCCACAGTCTCCTTCTGCTGCCTGTGGATCAACATGTAGAAATCTCAGTTCTTTCTCCAGCATCATGTCTGCCTACATGCTGTTATGCTTCTTGCCATGATGATAATGGACTAAACCTCTGAAACTGTAAGCCAGCTCCAACCAAATGTCTTCATTTATAAGAGTTGCCATGGTCCTGGTGTCTCTTCACAGCAATAGAAACCTTAACTAAGACAACTTCCTCCACTGAAGTTCACCATAGGCTTAGGGAAGAGGAATACATACATGTGTGTGTGTGTGTGTGTGTGTGTGTTCCTATTTGCTGATTTTTTTTTTTGAGACAGGGTCTAATGTAAGAGCTCAGGATGCCTTGCAACTCACTCCATAGTCAATATTGACCTTGAACTTCTGATCCTCCTGCCTTTATGTACAGAGTCCCGGGATTGCAAACAGACAGCACCATACCTGCTTTATTCAGTGCTGGGGATGGAATGCAGGGACTCATGCATACTAGGCAGGCACTGTACCAGCTGGGTTCCATCTCCAACTCCAGATTGCATTACTGTCATTTTTGTTTCAAAACAAGAATGAGGAAGCAAGAGACAGAAGTCACAAGTGAGGGGGTGAGCCAACTGCTGCCTGCCCACCTCACCAGGTGTGTCAGTGTGGCGTGGGTCAGGTGGAAAGGCTTCCCTCAAAGAGATGCAGTACATGCCCTGTGGTTATTGCTCCCAAAGAAAAAAGGGGAAGAAACTCCTCCCTGACACTCTAAGCCCCGAGGCCTCAGGGAACACCACTCATGCGACATTCTGCAATAAGAATGGGCAGTGGCAGTGGGGAGGGATCCTGACAACATTGGAGGCAGGCTATCATTTATTGTGGAGGTGGCTAGANAGAAAGACAACATGTTAGGAGAAAAGCTGATGAATGATGAGGATTCCCCAGGTTAGACCACTTATTTGTCAGCCTACCTGTACAGGTGGGACAGGAATAGAGAAACCCAGCCACTGTAGCATTCTTCTTGGACCTCTCTATCACTAAAGGCTGTGGTCCAGCTTTTAGAAATCAGATATACATACAGCTATATATTGAATATATATATATATATATAACCCAGCCACTGTAGCATTCTTCTTGGACCTCTCTATCACTAAAGGCTGTGGTCCAGCTTTTAGAAATCAGATATACATACAGCTATATATTGAATATATATATATATATATATATGTGTGTGAAAATGATACAATGAAACTCATTCCCCTGTATGCTACCAAAAACTTAATAAATTGAAAATTAAAAATCCCATAAAAAATAATAAATCAGATGACTTTGGGGTTCCTCCCACCTCTGTATCCTGTAACTGGAGTCAGTAGTATTAACAAAGTGTAACCAGAGGCCTAAGAAGCCCTGGGAGGGAGGGAGGCTTGATAATACACATCCCAAGGAATGTGACAGTGGCAGTTCCTGGGGAGCAAGCTCCCAGGTATGTTATTTCTGACCAGCCCAGGATACAGAGCTCCAATATGAGACCCCTAGATCCAGGCCCAGTGAGAGACCAGGCAACCCGTCCTTTCTACCAACCCTTTGCATGGCCATCCAACCCTCCAGGCACACTGTAGTTCCGCAACTCAAAGCCTCTCCCAGCCCAATGTCACAGTTAAAGGCCCTATGAGCATCTCCATTCTAGGTCCTTCCTTCAGAAGGGTGTGTTCCTTAGCCACTAAGTGAAAGCTATGATGCAATGCAAGGCCACAGAATAGAAGCAATGTGTGAGAGGGGCTCTGTCTTACTGGATGTGCCTTGCTGTGTGTGTGTGTGTGTGTGTGTGTGTGTGTGTGTGTGTGTGTGTATGCAGGTGTACACCTGTGTGTTCACATGTGTGGTATATGTTTAAAGTAATGTAAAATAACACCAAGGGAAGTCTTACCAATCTATATTAACTTCTTATTTGAGAAACAATAGCAAAGAACAGTCAGGAGTGAAAGTCTCACCCGGAAAGGACCAGTGTTCCTCTTCCCGGACACCAAAGCTGTGCTGTCTATGAGGCTCGGGCATAACATATTNATTGGTTGCATATTTATATGATTAAAATGCAGATAGCTGATGTCCACAACAGGCAGTGTCCCTGCATGGTTTCCAGCTGATGTCTCCCAGCTCAGATATAAAGAAACAGCCCCCTAACAGCAAGGACACTGCCAGCAAAAACATATACAAAAGAAACTCTAGACAGAAAGAACCCTGTCCTATTATGGGATGTTATTGAGGGTGAAGGGCCTTAGACCCTAGTTGTGNATTACCGATAGCACTGGTGCACATATTCCTCATGTCTATGCTGCCTAGTGATTTGGGGCTGAGGCAAAGACCGGTCCTTTCTGTTAATTCTGAAGCTAAACTGTGACTTCACGACTGTCGAACAGGAANCAGACTCACATGCAAGTTCCAAAGATTGTTGTCAGCACACTTCTTAGCCCAAGTTGGCAGGATATAAGCTGTGATGAAAAAGAAGGGAACTCAGCTTTGGAGAGGAAGCCCGAGCCTTATCCAGCGAAGACTCCATGAAGCAATCACAGCTCACACNCTGCTCTTTCTGATGTTGGGTGATATGGGGCCTCTTCTAGAACCTTCACATGTATGAACACAATGAATCCTAACAAAAGCTGCTGGTCTGTGGATTGTAAAAAGGATGCTGAGGCCCTTTGAGGTTGAATGACATGTCCAAGGACACACACACGGGTGATATGGAGCCCAGGCATGTAAGCTCCATACTCCACAGCCAGCAAGCACCTGCCTGCTTTGTCCACTTCCTTGGGTGCTAGAAGAAAGAGTGTGAAAATTAGTGCACATGTGCCTGGTTTTGCTTTGTACGGATGCTTACTAGTCTTAATATGGCACCTGGGAAAACAGGAGAGAAAGGGCTTTAGAAAGAAGGCATATACTCCAGAAGGTAACCTGTNGGCAGCCTCCCTCNCATGCCTCTATAGGGGGCATGGTGAATTCTTGCTATAGGTTGAATAACTTCTCAACAAGTTCATGTGTTGGAAAGTGAATCTCCACGTTCATTTGTTAATGGTAACAGGAGGTGAGGTCTGTGGGAGGAAATCAGAATTGGATGAAGTCACAAGGGTAAGGTTGTTGTTAGTGGCTTGTGAGACAATGAAAAGTCCAAGCTAGCACTCTCTCCACCATGTTAGGAATAGTGTAAGGTACTCAGCGGCTGGCACCATGTTCTTAGATTTTCCAGCCTACAAAACAAAGAAATAAACTTCTTGTCTTTATAAATTACCTTTTAATATTTTATTACAGGGATAGGAAATGCAGTCCAGATCTCCCCATCAGCCCATAGCTTCTCTGACTACATGAGCAATCAGAGGTCAGAGGTCAGCTCACAGAATCAATTCTCTCCTAATACCAGGTGGGTCCTGGAATTGAACTCAGGCCGTCAAGCTTGATGTTAACTGAACCTCCTAGGCAACCCTACTTACACTTCTCATTGGTCACTGCTCCTTATTTATAAATATTTTTTTAAGAACAGAGATTTAATTTGCAGAAGATAATATTGACAGATGTTGCATAGGCAATATCTCAGCAGTCCTTGGAAGTCTCATTCCTTCTCACCTCCTTGAAACTTGAGAATAACTATCTCTTCCCACCCNACCCCCCTTCCCAGGAATCATTCAGAGTCCCTGACCAAGGATAGAGAAACTTTTCAGCCTGAGTTTCTCTGACAATGAACAGTATTGGGCCCCATGTTAGTCAGATTTCTGTCCCCATAACAAAGTACTTGAGACAATTAACTCATGAAAAACATAGGGTTATTTGGACACATGGTTTCAAAGTGTTTCAAATCCAGGATGAGGCCAACCCCTTGCCTGTAGGCCTCTAGTGGGAGCCAAATAATAATACCAGGCAGCATGTGGTGAAATAAGCTGAGTATCTTATTGGCAGGAAGTACAAGAGGAAGAGGCCAGAGTCCCATAATTCCCTTCAAAGGCACACCCTCAAAAACCCCTATGAGAAAGTTTAATTTATAAATTAGTCACACTAAGAGATTAGCATTTAAATAAAGCAATTTTAGCAATATACTATAACAAAGGTTATATGAACATGCCCCCCCTCAAAATATTCCACTGTCCTGTGCTCACTTTCCTTGTACTTATGTGAAATGACACACAGCAATAATTTCCTTGGCATATCTCAACTGCCAGCATCACTACTCTTGTGCATTGGCTGTGCTGTTAAATAAAATGAAGGCTACTTGATCTGCTAGTCAGTATGGCTACCAAGCGATGACTGGGTTAGTAGTGCATACAGCATAGATACAGTGANTAGGGAGGTGAGTCATAGCTCAGCTGAGGTGGAGCAAGAGGATACTACAGTGTGAGATTTCATCATGCACCTCAGAATGGTGTGCAATTAAAAAGNCGTTAATTACTTATTTCTGGACATTTCCATTTAACGTATCTGGAAAGAGAAACCAGGAGGCTGCTGTACAGATTTCCCGAAGACAGAACTCCTTGCTTCAGTAGTTCACTGGTGTACATAAAGCTTCCAGAACAGTGCCCAGCAAACGGAAATCCTTAAAAACATTTGGCTGAATGAATATTTGCCCACTGAGCGAATACTCCAGAGATAGAATGGCTTCAAAGCCAGCTGGTTCCAGATTTACACACCACCNTGCACTTACTATATTTCCTCCTCATAAGTTACTTACCATTTCCCATATTACTCCCTTAATCCTAAAGTAGAAAAAATTCCGGTTACACCAAGGATAGTCTCATGGGTTAAGAACAGTCTATACACAGAGTGTAACAGAGAAGAAGGTACCAAGTACCTCGGCATCTTAGATGCTGGGATTGAAGACCTGAAGTTAAAGGGTCTGGCAGACTCTTCATGGAGCAAAGCACCAAGTGGTGCTGATGAACTTGAAAATGTAATATGTCACACAGCATCCAACATCCCAGAGCAGAGACNGAATCCATGACATGGGACTCTAGCTAGAGTTACCGAAGAAACTTGCCCTTACGTCTGTGTCCTTGTAACAGATGATCATTATTGGCTCACTGTTCTCCTGGTCATTGTTGAACTGAACTCACAGTCAGTTGTAGATCAGATTTCCTCTTACCTCTTCCTAGCTCCCTCTTCCTCCTCCTTTTCCAGCTTGGTGATTCTAGGCCAAACGTACCTAGAGAGTGCATATTTATCCTTAGTGAGAATTGCTTGGCTAAGTTATAGTCTCCAGATATGCAAAGCTTCACGGTTTTGCCTGTGAAGAAGAGAAAAAAGTACATACCAATTGTATGTATATAAATATCCCTCCCTGCAAGATCAAACTATTCCCACCATGTCAACACTGACAGTTTGTTTGCACTAGTATGGCTTAGGTAGAATTTGTATCAGTATAAATATTACTTTAGCTTTACTGCTAATTATATCAACATAAAGTTAATTTATAGTGATAATCACCGTCATAATGTGTTGCTGCCAAACATCCCCACTGATACTTTGCAGCACGATGTACACTCAGCCATTAGNAATCACAGAAATGCACCCATCACTNATTATAATACTAGCTAAAGAATTTCCCTAATTGTCTTCNTCCTGAAGTCCACAGGGAAGCAAGAACAATGGAAGACTGGACAAAGTTCCATCACTTTACTAAAAAATAACTTATTTTTTCACAACATCCTATGCAGCTAAGTCCAGGTTGTGAAGGAGGGCCTGTCCATCCCCCCAGTATGGCACAAATATATTATCAACTGTAAATTCAGTTTGGGACATATTAATTGAATCACAACTGTCACACTCAAATGCCAAATAGCACTAGTGTCGGTGACGCACCACCTCTAAACCCTCATGTCAAGATTTTTTTTTTTAATTTTACTGCTTCCTATGAACTCATTCTATCTTTTAATTTAAGGTGTTTGGATAGAAATGATACAACACATATAGGGTTTGCTACCCTCTGTGGTTTCAGGAGCCATGGAGGGGTCTTGGGAAATAATCTCTGGAGATAAGGGGCACTAAATGTAGACATGTGACATCTGAAGGATTTCTGTAACATGCACCCCGTGCGTGCTGAAAGCCCTTCCCCACTCCACAGGACTGTGTGGGTGAATAAGCTCTTAGAGGAGACATACTATGCTCTCATGTCTCCTTCTATCTTTTAATTTAAGATATTCAAAGTGCTTTTGTGATTCAAGTCATTGCTACAAGTCACTCCTTGGATAGCCGTCTGTGGTAAGTCAGTGGACTGCTGTAGTGTCACCTTTTGCCCACTTTTGCACCATGAGGCACTAGGCTTAACTTTGCATAAGGGATGCCCCACCCAATTCTCAGTATGTATTATTCTCACACAGCAGACTCCACCTCCCCCTCAGGCTCCAGGCATGAAGTATGTGGGCTAGGGTAGTGGAATCTGTGTGCTTACTTCTCCATCACAGTAACCAGTCCATGGGTCAACACAGGAGCCAANCCAGTCAGTCAAAGCCATTGAGATTCAAGCTTAGGAAACAAATTGTTCTCTCCTCTGCACTGGGTAACAGGCTCGGAAGATGTTGTGGGGTCCTACCCTGATGTCAGTGGAAAGGCCAAGTGTGAAGCATCTTTCTGAAAACAGCCTGGGGAAACTGAGAGCAGGATAGCAGGCTTCACGACATTTGAACTTTCAAATAACATTGCTCTTGACACCTGCTCTTTTCCTGATTTTTAAATGGGAAGTGTCAAGAACCTAGTTTGCTTAATGCTGTTAAGGTGTTTACTTGTGACCAAAATAGTCCTGTTGCATGCAGGAAGAAAGTGGGTATTGAGAGGATTGTGCCCATTCTAAGATGGAAAGATGGACAAAAAGACAGGATGCCTCATCAGTCTAAGAGTTATATGGATTAAATACAGAGAATAGCAAATCCTGAATATTCTGTTATGGTTTGAGTACAAAATAGTCCCTGTAAGTTAATGTGCTAGAATTCTTGTTCCTCAGCTGGTGCCACTGTTTTTGGAGATTGCAGAACCTATAGGAGCTAGGACCTCACTGAAGGAAGCAGGTCACTGGTGTGTGTGTGTGAGGGGTGAGGAAGTCTTAGGGGATCACAGTTCAGCCTCATTTCCAGCTCAATGGCTCTCTGCTTCCTGACCCATCAATATGAGAGCAAGCATCCTCAGAGTCCTACTGCCACAGCTCAGAGCTACTGAGATCTCTGCCACACTTCCTCTACCATGACAAGTTTGGAGCCTCTCAAAGCCTGAGCTGAACTGTGCTGTCCCTCTTTGTGTTGCCCTTGTCGGGCATTTTGTCATAGCAACAAGAAAAGTCCCTCGTAGGCATCCCAACACCAAACACTGTAAATACAGAGGAGTTTTAACAACGCTTCAAAACTTGGCCTGAGTTCCTGGTATAGAAACTGATGTCTTTTATTTTCCAAATATTTCTGAGTCTCCACTTGATTCCCTAGCAAAGAAGGCAAATCTCTGGATAGACAAACAGAAGCCAGGAGAGGTGCGAGGAATTGGGAGGGTGGGGTAGTATATGTAGAATTTATGTGANAATCAATTCTAAATTNAGAGAAGTTGAAGAGAAAATATGAAAAGCTAGATTCATACAATCCTCTTGTCCTTAAGAAATTGAGTTGAATGTGCCAAGCTAAATAAGTGTGAGAAAAATCAAATCCTGAGGGCTTTTGAAGATGCCATTTTTCATCTCTGAATCTGTACTCCCAGCACCCCACCTGCTGCTCAGTGTAGTGCCGGGGCATGTTATCTGTCATGGTCCCCCCAATTAGCACTTTGAATGCAACCACAACAATGGGGACCGTGCCCTCTATCTGCCATGGGCGGGCTGGTTTCTACAATTAAGCTGAGGTTNAGGTTTTGGCTAATAACAGGCAAGGAATGTGACGGCCAGGGAATGCTTATTCATTAGCTCATGCTAATGGGTGCTAGAACCAGCCCCGCCACCAGCCTGCTAGTGTGAGAGCCACGCATGTGGTGTCACTCTGATCCCGGAGTGTCTGCAGGTTTATTTCACAACATTGCTGAGGTCTGCCAGTTTTCTGATTCCTACAGTTTTAAGGGAGAAGAAAAGGATAATTTGTTTTAAGTGCCAGGCTTCAGTCTCTGTGTTCTATGAAACGGTCATTAATTATCAATACAAGGCTGATGGTATTATTATGAGGTCTACGTGCTTACAGGGACTGTTCCATGGATTGCACTCAGCCTTTGGTGAGTGTAGGGAAAATAATTATCTTTTATTTACGCAAGGCAAACGGTAATTATCACATCAGTCTGAAGTTTCTAAAAAGGTAGGTCATTGCAAAGCAAGCATTGGACTGACTACAGTCATCGCCCGCTATAGTATTCAGACTCTGGCTTAGATACCACAATCCTCACATGCTCGATAATCATATAAAATGGCACACTGTTGGCATAGAACCTCTGTATAGTCTCCTGCGTACTTTCAGTTGTCCCTAGGTTACTCACGACACCTACTATAATATAAAGGCTGTGTAAACAGTTGTTTTCCTGTATTGTTTAAAGAATAATGATAAGGAAAATGATGTACACATTCAGGATCCTTTCTTTCTTTTTCTTCTTCTTTTCTTTTTTAAACAAATGTTTTCAATCCATGGTTGATTTGGTCCCAAGATGAAGAATCCACAAGAGCGAGCTCCACCTGTNCCACACTGGACAATACTGCATGTGGAAAGAACGAAGTTGGTTTGCTCATGGCTGAAACTACAGCTATTCTCATAGCCATTGTTTCAACNCAGAAGTATTAAGTGCTGGGGTTAGAGAGACAGGTTGGTCAACAAAGCAAGTGCCGTGTAAGCGTGAGAGCCTGAGAGCCCAGAATCCACGTGAATGAACAAACAACATTTTTAATCTCAGTGTTGGGAGGTAGACACAGGTAGTTCCCCAGGGCTCATTGGTCACCCAGTCCAGAGGAGTCAAAGAGTTCCAGGCCAGTGATTACTGCTTTAAAAAAAGAAAGAAAAAAAAAAAGGACACCTGGTTTTCTCACCCATGCACACATATACATTTATATGCCCTTGTACACACATGTATACCCACACCAACATGCCCCCAAACACATATGTACTGGGCACCTACCAAGTGTCAAGCACTCTAGTAGCTGTGTCTTGTTTGATATTAAACAAAGCAGAACCCCCCTGGACTTCTGCCCATTTGAGTCCTTTTGCCCATGGGGAATTAGATCTCAGGAGACAGACCCTAGTTAGGTTTCTCGACAAGGAAAAGTCATAATAGAGTATTTGCTACTCTACAATGAGTCTTTGACAACCTCTCATAGGCAGGTCATCCACATTTAGGCATTGGTGACCTAGAAAAAGTACTGAAGGTCATGTAAACAGCGTATTTGAGCATTTGGGATTGCAAGGATTAACCTCCAGGCATTGATACAGACTTTGTTCTTTCTAGGTCAGTTGGATAAAGCAAGCACACAGCCCCTGATCCTCTTTGTCCCAGTTAGACCATTATTCTCTATTGCACTGACAGGGTTAGTACTCAGCCCTGGTGCCAGTTAGATGTCTTGCCGGACCAAGATAGGGAACACACAAGGGCAGGGCACGGATAAGACAATGCTTGTTAATGACTGTAGAATAGACAACTTTAAATATATGGTGCAAACAAAATGAGTCATTTTTCAAAAACAAGAATGCTTGTGCAAGTCCACCAAACATCTGTAAGGACCGTGCAAATCCATGGTGATGTAAAGTCATCTGTCGAGGGGTGGGGGGGTAGTCATGTAGGTCGGACTCTGTCTCTGTATTACAGCAGCTGCAGATGTGTTCCTAAATTGATGCTTCCATTTTAACTATTAATAATGTGGAGTCAAGTCCCAACTTCCCTCCAGAGCACCATCTATTCCAAATTAATTTATTAAAAATGCATTCTAGTCATTAGTGCTAGGCAGATTTATGAAAAGCGGATCATCAAGGATCTACAGACACGTGAGCCCTGATGTTCAGGCCACGCTTTCTATTATTTATCTAGAATTCTGGTCGCGTGTGTCCATCCTTGTAGGCACTCTCGCTGTTATTTATTTCTCTTGATCCATTTCTCGTGGTGACATGGCTTTCCAGCAATAACTGACAGGTAGTAGCTGGCACTGGTCTGGATTAACTTCAGTTTAGTCTGAGAGGAAGTGAAGGTGCCGTTCAGACTTTAGTGGATGTATTCGTTAAATGTTTGGGGAATGCTTAAAGTTTCTTGTTTTCCAGTGATGAGCCTTTTGGCTTTTAATTTTTTTCTTTCTGACTGGCATTTTTACTACTTTCGTTTTCTTTTTGTAGGTTGTGAGCTGATTTAATGACAGCTGGCAACATCAGCTATAAAATATACTTCTAAAGGGAAAATTTAATAACCTAGAATCTCGCATGAGTTTCTTTATTAACTATTTCATCAATGGACAGTGGGTTATGTTAATNAAAAAAATGGAAAAAAGCCCCCCAAAACTACTTGCTTTCAACCAGAAATCATAAGAAGAGTTAATAAAGGGCCAGCCTTTCATGATGGAAATGTGTTTTCCGTGCAATCACATAATCTATAGAGTTATGGCCTTGAGCACTCCTTCCCCCAAATGCATGGGACCACAGGGGTGTTGTGTTTGGGGTTACTCTTTATCTGAGGGCTATTAGTGGAAAAGAGGGAAATGCAGAATTTTAGAAGTGGGAAGGATTCATTTACAGTTCTACAATTCACAAATGTTTCTTTAGTTAACCTTGGCTGTGTTTCAGGCTTTACGTTAGATAGTGGAGATACTGCAGAAACCAGTGTGAGTTGTTTTCCTGCCTAAGGTTTTCATAATTTAGATGTATGTTGTGTGTGTGTGTGTGTGTGTGTGTGTGTGTGTGTGTGTGTGCGTGTCTGCGTGTCTGCATGTATGTGTGTTGAGGGGGTCAGAAGAGACAATTGCCTAAGGAGAGAAGCAGTGCAGATGTGCTGGTGTGTTAGTAACCATGGGAGAGCAGGTACACAGTGAAGGAGGAAGCCTGAGAGATACACCTTCCTCTGCGGTTTACTACTTAGAGAGCTTCATTTCCTAGAAGGCAGTGTCCTGAGCCTGTCTCAGAATCATTAGAGCAGAATCTCCACAGCTGGAGGAACAAAGCTGCATTTGAAAAAAAAAAATGCTTTCTGGTTAGCGTAGATAATCTGTTTTATCCCAGTACTTGAGAAGCTGAGGTAAGAGGATTTCTGCGAGTTCAAGGTCAGCCTGGGCTACATGGTAAGTTCTTGGCTACAGTATGAGGCCTTGTCTCACAAAACAAAAACAAATAATCACTCTGCTGGTCAGGTAAAGCTGGAATCACTTGTTCTAGTCTACCCAGGCACTAGTCAGGTGGATCTGAAGGGCAAATGTCTCTTGAACTAAAAACTGAGTGCTGGAAGGGGGCTCTCCAGGCTCCCAAAGAAGACTACGGACCTGACTCGGTTCTAGGTTTCTTGCCTGCAATTTTCTCTGCCATGCAACCCACAACAATCTCGGCAGAACTAAAGCTGAAGGGTCACTGTACCCAAACCCAAGGCCTGTGTGTTCCTCTCTGGGCAGGGACCTAAGCGATGAGCCTGGGGAAAAGCTTAGACAGGAAAGCACAGGGTTGGGTGATGTCTTCCTAAAGCATTGGCTATATCCCTGGGACCACAAACAGGGTTCCCTAGTCACAGCAATTCCAAAGAGCCATGTGCTTTTCACTTCGAACTCGAAGCAAAAGGAGAAAAGACAGGAAAACAAGGTAAGCCTTTCTTAAAACTGCCCATGTTCAGACTTTCAAAACTCTGGGAAAAGGATTCTCTACTCTTTAGAAGTATGCAATATAATATTTAATAGCATTTTTAAAAATCCATATTTTGAAAGATAAAAGTCTGACCACCATGGGTCAGGTTCTGAGTTACTGGTTTGGTATTCAGGCATCTTGCAACAGCCAATCCCGTGTTCTAAACACAACTTCTTTGATTCCTCTCTCATCTTGCTATTTGTTTTTGTTCTGACATGCATGCACATCACAGTGTTGATCACTCCTGACCTTTACAAATCACTTTTTTAATACTATATTAACAAACTTTGATTTCTGTTCGATTTGGTTTACTCCTCATGACTGCACCTGCTGCAGTCAATCAGAACACAGATGTAGTAGTAGAAATGAGTTATGAAAACGTTCACTGGGGAACTCGACAATTTATTTCACACACACCCAAATTCACTAAACAGAATTTCAGAGATATTAAATTTTTTCACACCAACAGGAGGTAGAAGGAGTATTACTCTTCAAATGAGTTTCCTCTGCAGAAAGTCTTCCTTTGTTCCAATCACAATATTTGATGTCAAAACCTTAGATCTGTGGGTAGAGGAACGCGTCTCCCTCGTGACTAGAGACTCAATTTATGTGGATATGAATAAGATTTATGAGGTGTAATAAACATTTCTAAAATGTGGCAAAAGAGTGAAGATTTAAAGACACTTACTAATTTAGGATGACATTTGGAACATTCACAGTCTTTGGAGCAATCTATATTTCAGGTCCCGATACAGGTTTCCAGGCAGGATGCCTATTAGGAAATGAGAATCATGTGTGTACTTTTCTCTCTGTACGGCCCCCATTCCCATTCATCGCTACTCAGTAGCTGCCCCATTCATCAGTATTTAGTGGGGCCTTTATGTTCAGCACCTAAATGTTAAACAAATTAGAATCTTAATATATGAGGTATGACCATAAGGTCTCAAAGGACTTAAGAAAAAAATACACGGGGAAAAAAAAAAGGTTGGCAGAGTTTCACTAGGGATACTTCGCTAGAATTATACATTTTCTAGAGCTGATTTTGACATAGAACTAGGTTGAGGGGGCATCTATGCTGTTTTTCCTCTGACATGGAAAATTATACAAGTAAAATCATACAATTAACCAGGGAAACATGGGATGAATTTGCGAGGTTGGTGCTTGGCCAATTTCCACACATCTGCTCTACCAGGTCGTCTTCATTCATCGGCTAATAAGGACTTAGGTAAACCCAGATTAGTCTGGGCCCAGCCCTTCCACCCACATTTGATCTCACCTGGATGTCAGCCCTCAGAGTTGGCCTGGCACTATCCATTCAAGACCTCTTTTATTTGCAACACAAAATGGTCTCGTGTTGTTAAATGGTCTCTAATTTTTCTAATAGTAGATGGTAGAGTTTCTTGCTGGTTTTTAGTAAGTATGCTTTATTTCATCTCCCTAATTTGCTCCCAGTTGACTCCAGGTGCATTTACTTGCATAGAAGGGAGGGGCGGGGGCTACCCTGAAAGCCATGTGCTTGGAGTAGCCCTAATGATCTCATGGGGTGTTGTGTGTAATGCAAACCCCAGGTCCCCTCCACTCTGTGGAGATGCCAGTCTCGGTGATTGACAGGGACTCAAGCATTCCTAGCTGCTCCACACTGTGTCATTTCCTCTCTCCCTTTCATTACCCAGGAGAAAGCAAGACCAGAACACTGGAGGCCTGGCTTTTGGGATACATACAACATGCCAAGGAACAAGGGTCTAGGTTCCTTCGGAGAAGGAGTCCACGACAAGCCTTGGGGTGGACCGATCTTTACATTTCTCTCTCTCTCTCTCTCTCTCTCACACACACACACACACACACACACACACACACACACACACATACACACACACATTAGAGAAACTGCAGTGCTGAATTATGGTCAGCCTTAGAAGAGAATTTAACTCATCCTGAGGAGTCCCATAATGTTCAATTGCCCATAGTACAGACAGCTATTTTCTCTCCTCTCACACACTAGCACCTTACACCATGGTTTATGAAAGACCCATGGGCTTGCTTCCACGGGAAGTCCTTACTGCAATGCCACCCAGATCCTGCACAGGCTCATAAACAAATGGACGTTAGGTCAAAGTTACCTCAGATTCTCCTAATCAACACAGTATTCAGATTTGGAGAAAAAAGTCAAGGTTTCGTAGCTTACATTGGTGCTGTGTCTGCCTGGGGTCTCCAGAGGAACAGAACCAACAGAATGTGTGTGTAATTATATATAGGTATTAATTTAGGTTGGTATACGTCATTACAAGCTGGAACTGCACCACGCATGGTAGTGTGGAGAGCTAGAGAAAGCAGTAGTTGCTCAGTATAAGAACATGGATGTCTCAGAACAACTCATGATACATCCTCAGCCCGAGGCAGAGGACTAGAATTAGGTCTCTGGTATGAGACTTGCTTAAAGATTGAGGAAGGACCTGGAGTCTGATAACCAAAGGTCATGGCACCAGGAAGAGCATTGTTCATGCACTTCCACTTTCTTCCCCGTTTTCTCTTTAAATTAAAAGGTTCGATCCTTTAGTATATTTCAACCAAGAATAGAATTGTAGATTCAGAAGGAAGGATGGGCGGCTGTGAAACTGATCTGGCTAAAACCCCTCTGGGCACTAATGGGAGAGGATACTTGGTGTGCCTTCTTCATCCATTAATTGCTTTGGGAAAACCGCAAAAGCCTCCTAATGTTTTTACTGACGTCAGCGCTCCCCCTTGGAGAAATAAACCCATTGCCACATCACAGCTAAAGGTGGACTATGAACCTTGATGAAATCAATTAGACAAAGCCCAGGGAACAACTTGCTTCTGTTTCACAAAAGTTCACTTGGTTGTTCTTCCCTCAGTGGAGAGTCCTTCATGTGTATGTATGTGCTATGGGGTTTCCCATGGATGTTTCTAATGTCGTCTCTGAGGCCAAGCAGCAAGGCTAAATTGAGTGAAGAATGAAGGCTTCCTGCTAAATATTTCTTCAAGTGCCTGTTTCCTTGAGTAGCCTGATATTAGTTTCTATAGCTCCTGGCCTTACAGAGAGCCTGCTCATTGCTGAAGGCAGAAAGGACATAGGTTGAACAAGGTTAAAACAATTCTAAATAATGAGGTTTATCAGCTGTCTCTAGAGAAAACGTAAACTCTCAATGCAATAGCGTCAACCAAAAGAGTGCACACCCTGGGCTGGAGTGACACCTCAGCAGTTCAGATCGTGTACCGCTCTTCCAGAGGACAAGTTCTGGTGCCAGCACCCACTTCCCTGGTGCCTCCCAAATACCTGTAGTGCCCAGTCCTGAGCTCCAAGAAGCCCTGAGTTCATAGAAAAAAAATTCCTAGCAGCCTGGGTCCCTCCCAGAAGTAAGCAGCAGAAGTCTGGCTCATGTGTTTTCAATGCTCGGTCACTCATCTTATTTGTATACAGTTATGCATCCACCTGTGAGCTGAAGATTCATTCAGTTATTCAGCCATTAATTCATTAAATATCTGCTCAGTACTCTCTATATGACAATCCCAGGCTAAGCTCTGGCAAGAATTAGAATAGTAAATCAGATGGCTTTTTGCCATCTCTTCAATATATTTTCAGGCCAGGACCTGTGTGTGTGTGTGTGTGTGTGTGTGTGTGTGTGTGTGTGGTACAGAGGGGTATTGTGATTTGCTTTGTTTTGTTTCATTTGGCAAGGTTTAATTCCAATCATTGTCCCAGTCACCAGTGAAATGCCTCTGTGCTTCCATGGTCCCTCCAGACCAGGAATTTTGTTTATTTGTTTACTTTGGTTCTCTGCTCTAGTTTTTTGTTTCAGTGTCCAAGATAGTGGTTGTTTTTTAGTGGTTGTACATTATATCTCTGTTGTTGGGAACAAAGGGAGCCAGGCTCATTCACGTGGAATGATGGACTCTGGACGAATCATACCCTACAAGTGATTCTTGGCTTCATGATGGGTGATGTTCTGTATGTGTGAAAATGTGTTGTTCTGATTGGTTGATAAATAAAGCTGTGTGGCCAATGGTGAGGCAGAATAAGGTTAGGCGGGACCAGAAAGCAGAGCTGAGCAGACGCTGCTAGCCACCGCCAGGATAAACAAGATGTAAGGTACAGTTAAGCCACGAGCCGCATGGCAAAGTACAGATTTATAGAAATGGGTTAATTTAAGATATAAGAGCTAGCTAATGGGAAGCCTGAGCCATTAGTCCATAAGTTTGTAAATGATATAAGCCTCTGTGTGTTTACTTGGGTCTGAGTGGCTGCAGGTGCCCGGGAGGGACACAGAAAAACTTTTTCCTACAGCTTCATCTCTTTCAAGGGATAAAATCTAATGAAAATAAATAACAGAATTTATGAGGCTCAGATGGGAGGATTGCTATGAGTTCAAGGTCAGCCTGGGCTACCCAGCAAGAACTTGTCTCAAAACGAGGGGTGGGCCCCTTCAGCAGATTTTAAAATTCTCAATTCCTTTTTCTCAACTCCCTCACTCCAAAGTTCTAGTTTTGACTCAAAAACGTAACAGTGCACCTGAAATCCATTAGACCAAGAATCTGGTCATGGCACGTTCTAGAAATAGTTGAGAGATGCCAAAGTGGCCCAGGCCTAGCAGTAGCCCTGGTGCTGGAGCTGAGAAGGGGTGTGGCTGACCTGGGCTGAGGGAATGAGCAAGCCAGCCTCTGCCCCTCCCATTCTGCTCTCTTCTTTCTGTTTCCATTCCAAAACAGCCAGAAACGGGGAGATGCAAGTCCAGGTGAAGCCATCCATGAGTCAGTCTTCAGGACATATAAGGGTCTGATGGAGAAAGTCAAACAAAATAATTAATTCAGCCATTCTTGGCAGTGAATTTCATATTAATATGGTAAATATAAAAACATAGGAAGGCATTCCTTTCGGTTGTGCTTTGTCACTGGGCTCCTCCCGACCAGACTAATAATCAAAATGGAGTCAGTCACTCGTGTTAAAATTCAAACATCAGCTAAGCAAAATTATCTAACTTTCTAAAAATTCAGGAAAAGTTGACAGTCAAATTTCTCCACAGGCCAGATTCAAAGGCCACAACAGGGAAGATCCTTCTACCTTGTCCTTACAGAAAATGGTGCCTAAAATGTCCCAATGTCCAGAAGGCCATTACTAGCCCACCTCACTGCATCTGTAGCCCAGCCTTGTTAGGAAGGGAGCTTGGAGAAGACAATCTGCTTCTAGTTACCGGTTTCTGATTTCTTCAGCTTTTTCTATCTATAAAACTAACAAACTCCATGCTGTTCACTTACTCTCTTGCTTATTTGATGGAGGAAGCTTTGCCCAATTCTAGAGTTTAAATAAAAGCAGGTAGGATCATTCAACTAAATTGTTGGGATTTTACACTTTTATACTATTAATTAATTTTAGTATCAGACAATGAAATTAGCAATATCACTATCACAAACACTGGTCCTAATTTCTGTTGTTTTTAAACCTGGGATTGCTTC
>LZPO01055109.1:479652-492449 GCA_001675575.1 Neotoma lepida | reverse complement strand
AAAAACCTTAGTAAAATGCACCAGCTCTGACTGACTTAACAAGTGGGGTGTATTGTGGCTACCCTGTTAAAAAAATCCACTGATCATTTTCACAACTTAGTTATTTTCGGTGTCTATTTCCTTTCCAGAGAAAGAGGGGAGATAAAAGAATTTTAGCATCTTTTCTCTTTACTTAAATGCTTTTCACATTACTCCTGAAGCCCATTTCTGTGTACAGAATATATATATTTAAAGGTCTGCCTTCTGATTAAGGAGAAAATCATATATCTAACTAATTTCCTATAGACTTTTAAAACATTTTCTTCATCTCAATGTGTATATTTCTGCTCTAATTGAAATTCCTAAATAGTCACTTTCTGAACTGTCAAAATTGTAAAGCTGNTGATGGGTGCAGCTCTGGGGTTTCCATGGTAACTACTTTCATTGCCTAGGAGACGCTGGTCTGCTGATGCTATCACTGAACTGGCTCAAATCTTGAAAATTTGGCGGTACCAAAAAATGTGCAAGCATGTCCTGAAAGTTTAACAGGCTTTTATTTTTAATAAAATGGCTGGTATCAAGTGTGGTTGTATCAGGGTTCAGGCTAAGATAATTCTGTTCGACCTAAAGTTCTTCATTGTTTTGATGATAGGATATTTGACAACCATCTAACATTACCAGGTCCTATTTGGACAATCATCATTCATATGAATAATTCCCAAGTAACATTGCCACCATTCANTTTGGCTGGAATAGAAGGTGAGCCAGGATGACAGAATCTTAGTTCATTCATAGGACAGCAAGATGTTCCTACATATAACGCAAATGGGTATACAGATCATTGAACAAGTCTACTGCTCTCTCGCTCTCTCTCTTTCTCTCTATCTGTCTCTCTGTCTGTCTGTCTGTCTCTCTCTCTCTCTCTCTCTGTCTGTCTCTCTCTCTGCCTTCTTCTGTCTTTCTATGTTTTCTCTTTCTCTCTCTTGGCCAAAGAACCAACAGACACTAGAAGTTATAAACATCATGACTTGCTATACAGTCTTTGTTTGTTGGAATGTGGCCCACCATTCCTAAGCCCTCTCCTGTTCAACTGTTATTTGGAAAGTTGCATTAAAAGTAAATCATTTCTTGATCAGTGGTTTTTCTGGTGAGTGGTGGAAGAATTATTCAGAGGGAGGGAATTCAGCGTTCTCTCTCCCTCTCTCTCTCTTTCTCTCTCTCATCCACGAAACTCAAGTTTCTTCTAATTACATCCTGAGGAACATTTAAACAGGGTGGTCCATTTTAAAGCAGTCACATTTAAAGCAATTTTGCACTAAATGAGTTTGCTTTTAGATGAGTTTGGCTGGCTCAAGAATCCATCACCACATGCAAATGTGGTGATAAATAAAGCTTTGGCTGCATTGTGAAGATGGGGAGCATTTCACAAACTGATGTTAGCGCTGTCTGCTAAGTGAAATGGCATCCCTTGAACACTCCTCATATCTAAACATTTAAACGTATGCCACTGAACCCAACACGTCCATTTGATGTATGTCAATTCATGAGTAACACAAAATAACAAGAGGAGGTGTGAGTTTTCCCTCACACGTTAACACTGGTGAAAATACAAGGGTGAGATGGGGCTGTTAGGAGAAGAACATGAGGAAATGNNCCCCCATGCTTATGGAAGGAGTCATTTCAAAGTCACTAACAGACGAAATGTGAGCACCTGTGAGCCAATTACACCACATCTCTTTGGNGTCTGAAGCTGTTGGCATTCTTAGTCTTGGTTCCTAGTGGAAGACAGACATCAGGAAAAGGGAAGGATCTCAGAGAT
Source organism: Neotoma lepida (assembly GCA_001675575.1). Taxonomy (NCBI): domain Eukaryota; kingdom Metazoa; phylum Chordata; class Mammalia; order Rodentia; family Cricetidae; genus Neotoma; species Neotoma lepida. The sequence goes on along the minus strand of LZPO01055109.1, from coordinate 490,651 downwards.
ATGACTAACAACAACTTCATGGGCTTTTAAACCCAACTTTCCAGACCATACACCAAACAGGATTGANGCTAGACTTGTTGATAGCTGACCTAATNGTTAAAATGTAACTGCTCTTGGTCAATTGTATTTTGCAATGACAATTTTCCCAAGCTGTCTTCAAAGACTGCAACACATCTATGACATGTATTTTTAATTATCTACCAACTCCAGTCTTTCTTTCCTGTTAGNAATTTACGGAAGCTGAGTAAGTAGCTTCCACAATGATAAAATGATCCTGGGCACACAGGCTACCCAGTTAGTGACTTCCAGGTGTGGCCACACAGCTGGTTCTCAGTGGAAAATGGAAGTGCTCTGGATTACTTCCAGACATGGTGGAAAATATTGCACAAGAGCTCCTCTGGGACCTTTCCCATCTTCCGGAGACACAGAAACCAGCANAACACTTAAAGGAGGGAGCCTGGGTTCCTGAATAACGACATCTACTGATTTGCTCTGTCAACTAGGTTCTCACCTCTTGAATTTGTGGAGAGTGTAAATTTCTTCCTTTAAAAAAATTTAACTTAAAAAAAATTGATAAATACTTTTACATCATTGGATCTTTGGGCATAAAGTCCTAAAGAGCATAGTCACTGAAAGAGGTGGTTATAACTAGAACCAAGATCTACTTTTCTAAGTAAATTGTTATCTACATGTTTAAGAGGAAGTTTCTTTCTTTTAAAAATGATTTATTTTATTATTTTAAGTGTGTGTGTGTGTGTGTGTGTGTGTGTGCGTGTACACATGTGTGTGCTTGTGAGTGTTGGTGACCAGTGGGCCGGAGGTGACAGAATTACAGACAGTGGTGAGCTACTTGATGTGTGTGTGAGGAATCAAATAAAACTTAGGTGATCAGGGAGAGCAGTACATGCTTTTAACTGCTAAGCCATCTCTCTGCCCCATAAGGAACTCACAAAANAAGCAAAGCTGAGGACTCAGAAGAGTGTGACAGGAAGACACATAGAAATGGNGGGCAAACACTGTCCAAGAGAATCAGGTCCAATATTGTAGTTTCTAATACAGGACATGTGCCTCTGGATTCATTTTTTAAATATTGAACCTGACTTTNACATTCTCTGTGTATAATAGAATTCCGCATAACTGTGATGAGTCTGAGATTATTTTTGTGAGATTTTTCTCACTCAAATACAAACTTCTCAGAGAGCTACCTACACACTATGTAAAAAACTGTTCTGAACTCCAATACTTGCTGTGATGCTGTGAAGGGCTTGGCTCACCCGGGAGGCTCTTCTGCTGCAAAGGGTACAGCCCTATCCAGTGGGCACTGTGTCAGGACCTGTAGCATCCAAGCGGCTTCTCTACCTTCGAGGTCTCACTGAATGTAGTTCCCGGTCATCCAAACACCTAACTTGAGCATCCTAAGAACTTGGCTGCCTCTATCTCTTTTATGGTTTAGACATAGACATTGGAATATCACTTTTATTGGTCAAAAAAAATTTTTTTTTATATTCAAGAGACGAGGGAGAGATCCAGCTCCTGACAGAACAGCTTGTATTTACAAAGGAGGAAGGCATTGACTGCACTCACAACCTACCTACTAGAGGGCATTGTAATATAACAAAGAATATTTCTGTTCTTTATTCCCAGTTCCTAGAGCGGAGCTTCAAAAACTCTTGGATTTTCCAGAGTGACACGTGTCTAATGTCTTTTGTTGTTCATAACAAGCCCCTTTCTACCGTAGCTGAGCATATGCTAACGAAGTGACTCATTATACAGAGCTCTCAGACAGCATTAGGGTAATCCCCAGAAAAAACAACCACAGGTTTAGAAGTTTGGAATTTCAGCCCCGCCTCTCAATGTCCTGAGAGGGGAGAGGGACNGGAGGTTGAATTCAATTACTAATAACCTGTGATTAAATCAATTATGCCTATCTAATGAAGCCTTCATACAAATTCCTGAAAGCAGGGAGGCTCAGACAGGTTCCTGACTATAGCACACATCCTTGTGCTGAAAAACANCCATGGATTTCATGAAGAGCTTGACACGGAGCCTCCAGTCCCCAAGATCTCTCTCTGTGAAACTCTTCATTTGGTTATTAATTTGTATGCTTCGTAATTAAATAACAGCAAGATGGTGAGTGAGATGGCTCAGTGGGTAAAAGATGTCTGCGACTATGTCTGCAGAGCCAAGTTCAATCCCCAGGAGTTACATAGTGGAAGGAGAGGACTGACTCCTTCCTGCAAGTTGTCTCTGACCTCCACACATGTGCCATGACACACACATGCCCACCCACATTCACACATATACACAAAGAAAGAAAGAGAGAGAAAGAGAGAGGGGGAAGGAAGGAAAGAAGGAGGGAGAGAGGAAAGAAGGAAGGGAGGGAAGAAGGAAGGAAGGAAAAAAGAGAAACAGTACAGTAGCTCTTTCTTAGCTTGCATGAGTCACTCTAGTGACTTGTTGAATTGCTGGGAGTTGGGGGAGCCTCCAAAATTATCATTGTGTCAGACAAAAGTGCTTTTTGGGACATGGCTGCTGAACTTGTGAGAGGGAAGCTGGCTCTGGTTCACTGGCAACAGCACGCAATTGTAGGTCACCCAGTTGGTATCAGAGGATGGCAACCGCCTGTGACATCACCTGGAGGGCCTGAGTTAAGTGGCTTGTGTGTGCATTGCCCATGTGCCTCTTGCAAAGACATCATTTTCTCATCAGTTAATGTTGGCATGTATATTCATGNTTACTAGGTAGTTAAAACGTGTAGGAAAAGCTCTTTACAAACTGAAGAACACACAGCAAGTATTAGCTATAATGATGCATCAGCCTCTAATGCATAGTCAAACACCTCAAGGCATAAGCACTTGGTGCCTAGAGCCTTACCNGTGTGCCAGCCAAGTCAGAGAAGTAATGAATGTAGATTCCCAAGCTAAAGATAGAAATTTCATTCTATGTGTCTTCTGTGTGCATGTCTGGGGTCTTTTTTTTTTCCCCCAACGAAAAATTTTTTTTCCATTCAGTCCCAGCCAAAAACTTGGCAATTTCTTCTCATGAATCATCTTTCAATGGCACTATTCCACACCAGCAGAAGAATTATGTGAGGCTACAGTCGTGGCTGGCCTGTACTCAAAGAAAACATGCAACCCTAAATTCCTTGTGGTGTTTGAACTGGCCCTCGGATCCTGCATCCTGTCAGTCCTTGAGGCTGCGTTAAGTAGGAATCCCATCTGAATGCTGTGGGGACGTCTGTCAAGACCCGGCAGAAAGGGACNGTGCTGGCCATCTGATCGCCTACAATCCACTCTCAGAACTTTGCTGTGCACATTCATGAGGTGGAACACGAGCCTGTATCACTTTTAGTAGTTCGAGCATCCAGCTATTGTTTTCCCAGGTCTACTGTGCACCAGCNGAAAAGACAAAGACAGGCAAGATGTCACTGGACAGCAAAGAGACACTGGGAAAACATGGTGTGGACAGACTGTCCTCATAGCTATTGGGAATAGAAAACAATGTGGAAAATACCCATCAACTTAACGCAAATATACAAGGAGTGCTTTTTATCAACACGGAGGAGGAGTCCAGGACATATTCTCCAGCTTTAAATGCCTTATGTACACACATAAACACANGTCAGAATGCACACATGCTGAACACATCACAGCTCTCGTGNTTTCTATAAAGTTCTGACAAAGGAAAATTGAAGAACAGCTACTTAAGATTCCATTCTCAAGCTTTGCTTGGTGGCACATATTTGTGAATCCCAGCACTCAGGAGGCCTAGGCAAGAGACTCGGGAGTCCCAGACCAGCTTGGCCTGCATAGTGAGACCTCATGTTGTTAAACAACAACAACAATAATAGTAACTAGCTAAAGGCTCACCATCATAGACAGGTGTGAGAAGGAAACCATTTCTCTCTTATTNAATGACCCCATCTCTTCATGCAGCCTCAAAAGGGAAGCTTCCAGAACATTTGTCACCATCACTAAACTTGTAAAAATGAGATGGGGTGGTATAAGCTATTTTGGCCCACAGGCTTCAAGTGAAGTTGTATATTTCCCTAAGGGGGCAAAAATAGAACATTTATTAAATGGTGAGTTATTCGAAAACCAGCACAGGCCCCAGTTGTCTTTCAAAAGCTCTGATTTACTGCATACTTCTCCCTTGAGAAAGGCCGTTTTTAAATGTTCATTTCCATTTTAAGAGACTCTGGCTTTTGATCTGTTGGGAGTATTCTTTTTCTTTCCCTGAGGCTCCTCAGTACTTGAGGCAGAACTGGGGCCTTGCTCTCGGGGCCAGTATTTTTCCATGGCCTGCGCCTGGCATCTGAGCATCCAACTCCTGCAAACGCATTCTCACCCTACTTAATTTGGAGGTCAGTGCTGGTGTCCCTCCGCCAGGTGACATCTTCACACCCCAGTGAAAAACCTGCCCCAGCAGCTAAGAGACAGATGAGATGGGCTTTGGTATTCTAATATCCCAAAGGCTGTGCCAGGTGTTCCTTTTAATGTTAATCCAAGATTTCAGAATAAATTTAATCTTGTTGCTAAAGTAAAATTACAGTCATAGAAATCTTAGAATGTCTTTCACATCAGAAAATATTCCTGTCTGTTTTTACTTTGTTTGGGTAACACCAACAAGTGTGGAGAGCCAGTTGGCTAGAGTCGTTGAGTTCTAGGCAAACTGAAAGACAAAGGTTGGCTCCAGCCAGTTTTAATGTCAAACCTGGGAGTCGGAAGATGGCTCCTTTGGGAAACTGCTTGCTCTGCAAGCATAAGGATCTGAGTTCCAATCCTTAGGATCATGGGAAAGCCTGGCATGGTGGCCAGAGTTTGGAAGCTCAGTTCTGGGTATAGAGGCAAGGACAGCCTTAGAGCTAGCTCACAGGCCAGCCAGACGAGCCAAAAGATCATGAGCACCAGATCCAGTGAGAAGCCCTGCCTCAGAATGTAGAGTAGAAAAAAATGTGAACTCACATACATATGAGCCTACACATAAACATGTCCTCCTCCTTTCTCTCTCTCTCTCTCNCTCTCTCTCTCTCTACACACACACACACACACACACACACACACGCACACACACACACAGAGTATCAAACCTGTTGTCCTGTTTTGCTTTTACACTGCACTGATCTTTCTCTGGTCCCACTAGGGTCCCACTTGCTCCCTTAGAGCAAGCTTGCAAAACTTGCCTTTGCTGGGCCATTTACAGGTCCCTGATAGTGTCCATCTTAGTGATAAAGCTAAGGCTGGGTTTTAGCTTGCACATGCCTTAGAACCATGGCCATAGTTGACTTGACCTCCTACTTTAAGTCTTCTGTCCACATTTCCCCCCGTCACACACATAGGAGACACACACATACCATTGTGGTTATATCAAGGGTCCAGAAAATAATCTCTGTCTCCTCCCTTCTCTGTCTCCTTTCTTTCTCCCCTCCATTCTTTCTCTTCTACAACAACAGTAACCGTTTACATAAACCAACCTGAAGAGCCACTTCCTATGGCACAGGCCTGTGCTGTGACCAGGGCCCTTCCCCCAGGTGTCTGTCCCTCAGCAATGTATCACTAGCTATTCTGCCAGAGTCTATGTCACACACTAAGTGGTTGTTAGTGAAAATAGGATTAGGAGGAGAGCAGAAGCAGAATGAGCCATCAGTGGGCAGGATGCCACCATTCTTCACGGGTAAATGACATGCCCAGCTTAAAAAGCCACAAGGCTCCTATTTCCTTGTAGCACATTTCATTTGTTTGTCCAGTTCTGTGCTCAGTTGATTGTGACAAGCCACTACACCATGGAAGGCATCCCATGATCCATGTACACTTGCAACTCTGCAGGTAAAAGGCAGCTGGTCAGAGATGGTCCTTACTTTGGGGACAAATGGGGACAACAAGGAATTTTTCATTACTGACTTTCTATGTTAGGGGATAAAAGAAATTGTACTCCCCAAAAATAAATGGCTTGTTTTATTTTATTATCTTATTGTTTTGCTTTATTTTATTTTATTTTTATAGCTGTAGGCAACCAGTGGATAAGTGAGTATTACGATCCTGGTACATCTCTAATTAATAAGATCAATTGCTACTGTATTTTCTTTTNCAAACTCATTTAGATATGTCAGGGCTGCAATTATTTTGAGAATGATCTGGCTTTGAGCTCATTCATCTTTCCTCTTCCTCAAGGAGGAAATAAAACTGTCAGCTTGAGTGTCCTTTGAAGTCCGTTTCAGATCCTTGATTGGAAATGAAAAACAAAGCTTGGTAGCCTCACACCATTTACAGGGTCAAAGTTCCTGTTCTCCACTGATGCGTGTGTGTGTGTGTGTGGTGTGTGTGTGTGTGTGTGTATGTGTGTGTGTGTACGCATGCATGCGTGTGTGTGTGCATGTGTGTTGATTTTTGTTTTTAACAAGCTTTCTAATCACATGTTGTAGCTCTGCATTTTCAGGTAAGCACAGGACATTGCCACTCTGCATGGTTGTTGACTTCTGTTTCTAAGCATGTCTCTACAATGGACCTTACTTATACCTTATTCAAACCTCAAGCACAGTTTAGGTGGTGACATTCGCCAATGTCTAATCAACTGCATTAATTAGCATCACTTAATTGAGTGTAGATATCCAACCTCACTTGTATTTATTTATTTTACTGTGTAGCCCAGGCTGGCCTTAAATTTGTCATCCTCCTGCCGTGACTTCCCAAGTGCGAGGATGAAAGGGGTGTGTGCCACCACATCCTGCTCCCATCCCTGCTCTCAGCAACCTGTCTGTCATCCGAGCAGGCCTGATAAGANTTCTCTTACTTGTCCCTAGAGATAGCTCCAAGTGTCTCTCACAAGAAACTGCCCAAATCTGCCTGGTTGTTGGAGTCCCTCATTCTGAAGTCTCCCACGTATGCAGACAAATACACTTGACCATCCCAGAACACCAGAGAGATGTTTCTAGACCCTCTGTCTGGGGAGGAGGAGCCCATTCATTTCAAAGGGAGATTTAAACCTTTTCTTAGAGATGCCAGAGGCTGACACGGGGCTCACAAATTGAAGCAACAGCACCAAGGCAANGCTGTCGGCTCTCCGGGCCACTCTCTGCAAGTTCCTGCGTCCCTGGTTTCTGTCTGATTCATCTTTAAGGTTTTAACATTATCCCTCTGTTGACAAATGAATGCTTTTCTGGAAAATGAGGTATTTCCAGAAGCTGGCAGACAGAGTGGAGCACAGCAAGTGTGCAGTAACTCTCTGGCTCCCTCAATTCATAATGAACGGGAGAGGCCTGGAGGTTTGAGCGAGCCTTGCATTCAAGGTGATGATAAATGAGGTGTGGTTGGGGTGGGAACATGGGGATTTCCAGCCGGGTCCTGTCTAGACCATGGTTTGTTATGGAGGAAAAGTCACAAAAGGGGGGGGCTATAGAACCCCGTTCCTGAGAGACACTGTCCTCAGGGAGCNACAGCCACATTTCCAGTCTTAGCCTTCGTCTGGCCCCTCATGGGGACTGCTGTAAATAACATTAGCCCGTCTTTCAGCAAGCTTCAGGAAGCTTATAAACTGAACGCGGTGTTTGTTGTCTGTAGTTGTACATTAAGCTCGGTACTGTCAAGTCTAATTATTCTCATTAAGGCCTGAAAGTTTTAGAGATTAATTAAGCAGAGAGCAAAAGCTTATGCAGAACAGCAATCTTCTCCCTCCGCAAGGATTAGCTGCCATTCTAGTGGGCTTTTCCATGAGTCCTGCCCATTACTTGGTGAGATAGCAGAGTGAGAAGCTCATATAGTGTGGATTAGAAATTGCCTACATTTCACATGNGCTATTCAGCCATGAAAATAAGCCCTGGCCCTTGTGTCCATAACCCANAAGGCTCACTAATGAGAACCAGGCAGTGGGGCTAATGAGAAATTCAATACATGCTGTCTCCCCTTCCCATTTCCTTTCATTTGCTTTCCGTGGGATCCGATGTGAGCAGAAAGGCCCACGTAGATGCTTGCGTTCTCTTCTCTCGCTGAGANCTTAAGAATGTTCAAATTCTGGGTTCTCCTNCTGCACATGACAAAATACCTGGGCCAAGTGACTTAATAAGAGAAAGGGTTTATTTTGGCTGATCCTTTCCGAAACTGCAGTTCGCAGTCGTTTGGTCTTGTCTGTGGACCTATGGTAGCCAGAGTCTATCTCGGCACAAGGAAGCTGGCTATCTCATGTAGCTAGGAAGCAGAGGCCAGGAGGAGGGACACTGAGGTTCCAGTGTCCCCTTTAAAAGCATGTTCTCAATGACCTAACTTCTCATTAGGCTGTACCTCCTAAAAGTTCTACCACTTTCCAGGAGAGCGTTCCTGGGGACCAAGCCTTAAGTCATAGGCATTCGAGGGATATTGAACCAAACCATTGCTTAGTGTATTAGTTACTTTCTCCTTGTTGTGACTGAAGATCTGTTCAGAAGCACTTCACATAAGAAGGAATGATTTTATTTAATTTTTTAATTTTGACAGGATACAAGTCTATCATGGCCAAGAAGACATGGCTGTGGACAACTTCGTAGTGGCAGGTGGGAGAGCTTGCTAACATCTTGGTGTCCCAAGAAACAGAGAGATTAAGACGGGGAACAGAAGTGAAGTATAAGCTCAATACTCAAAAGTCAATACTGCATGTGGCCCACTTCCTCCTGTGAGGCTCTGCCTCCTAAAAACTCCATAGCNTCTACAAATGTCACTGTCAGCTGTGAAGCAAGTGTTTGAACACACAGGCCTGAGAACATTTCCAATTCACACTGTCCTAGAGTGGGTTTCTATTGCTATGATGAAATACCATGACCAAAAAGCAATTTGCAGGGATGGGGGTATGGGGCTTTGTTTCAGCTTACACTTCCACGTAACAGTCCACCAGTGGGGGAAATCAGAGTAGAAACTCATGCAGNGCAGGAACCTGGAGGCAGGTGCTAATGCAGAGGCCATGGAGGGGTGCTGCTTACTGGCTTGCTCCCATAGCTTGCTCAGTCTGCTTTCTTATGGAACCCAGGACCACCAGCCCGAGGATGGCACCACCCNCAATGGGCTGGGCCCACCACCCTCCCATCAATCACTAATTAAGAAAATACCCTATAGCAGTGTTTCTCAAACCTGTGGGTCCTGACCCCTCCAGGTAGTTCTCAACTTTCCTAATGCTGACCCTTTAAAACAGTTTATCATGTTGTGGTGACCCCCNCAAACATAAAATTAGTTTCATTGCTACTTCATAACTATAAATTTACCATTGTTATAAATCATAGTGTAAGTATCTAATACACAGGATATCTGATATGCAAACCTTGTGAAAGGGTCGTTTGACCCCCCAAAGGGGTTATGAGCCACGGGTTGAGAACTGCTGCCTTTGGGGGTCTCATATCCAATATCCTGTATATCAGATNTTTACATTATGATTCATAACAGCAGCAAANTTACAGTTATGAAGCAGCAATGAAATAATTTTATGGTTGGAGGTCACCACAACATGAGCAACTGTATTAAAGTGTCACAGCATTAGGAAAGTTGAGAACCACTGCCCTACAGACTTGCCTATAGCCCAATCTTATGGAGACACTTTCTTAATTGAGGTTCCCTCATCTCAGATGATTTTAGCTTGTGTCAAGTTGATGTAAAACTATCTAGCATGCAAACCGAAACCTGTGGGATTCAGTGACTTGCTCAAAGGGACACGAGGCAAAGATCTTTCTGAAAAGGTGGCAGGCTCCCGCTGTACACCCCAAGGACTTTGAGTCCTACCACATATCCGTGTTTACTGACTCGGACTCTCTCATATGTGGGTCCAAGACTTAAATTTGTAGCTATGTGTAAGGGGCAGGTCGGTGATGAAACTANAAAGGGACCTGTGAGAGAGATGTAAGGTGGAAGAAGAGAGAGAGANGGAATANGGGACAGGAACNCAGAAGGGGACNCTGGTGGATGAGGAAAGGCCAAGCCAGGGGTGGGTCAGTGGTGCACAGGAAGGGAGCAGAGATAGGAAATGGAGAGAAACGTGGCTGATTGACAGTCTTCTGTCCAGCTGGGCAGAGCTTTGGGGAAGTGGAATTGCTTCTGTCATCCCTCTAGGCTGCCTCCCTGAAGCCTTTCTGGATCACAGCAGAGCCAGGTTCCGCCAGAACTGTCTGTGCTGAACAGAGGCTCCCCNGCCCAGGGGAGGAGGAAGTGCCACTTGCCCTCATACCCTAAACCCTCCCTGTTGGNACACACTCATCCTTCCACCCCAGCCTTCCTCTACACAGTAGTCCTCAGCCTTCCTAATGCTGCAACCCTTTAACACAGTTCCTCATGTTGCAGTGACCTCCAAAATAAATTATTTTGTTGTTACTTCATAATTGTAATTTTTCTGTAATTTTTCTACTGCTATGAATCATAATGTGTCTGATATGCAGGGTATCTGACATGTGACCCCCCCAAAAGGGTCACTTCCCACTGGTTGAGAACCACTGTTGTAGGGTCTATGTTTACTCTGCAGGACTACTACAAGAGTGTAGGACTACTACAAGTGCGGCCAGGTATGGCAGCCACAGGAGGAAGAACAACTGTCCAGTGGCACTAGCAAACACAGTTGAAAAGTCAGTGGCCACCACGGTTCATGAGAAATTGGGTGCCATTTCCTGAATGTGACACGTTCTCTAGGATCCTAAGCTGTGGCTTACTTAAGCCTCATTCTTGGGTCTGAGGAGAAGGCTTATTAGGGGCAACGGTGGAAGGGTGGATTACAGGAGCTCATTGGCAAGTGAGTCCAGCCAATTGGTGAGCTCCAGGTTCAGCAAGAGAAACTGTTTCAAAAAATAAAGTCGAGAGTAATTGAGACTTGACCATCATTGACCTCCAGCTTCTGCATGTACACAAGTGTATATGGACATACATATGTGCACTGTATGCAAACACATAAGAGTTTCATTCTTCCCACAATTCTCTAGGCATTTACTGTGGGAGCCCATAGAGGCTCTCTGTTAAGGCTTTGCTCAAGGTCAGAGAGTCTGTGTAGAGTGAATCTTAAA
>LZPO01055109.1:418592-431551 GCA_001675575.1 Neotoma lepida | reverse complement strand
AACGGCTCCTCTCTAGGCTCCGCCCCCGGGGGGAGGTCCGAGGTAGGCGTGGGGCAGTTACCGGAAGCCTCAGTAAGGGTTATGCTTCCAGGTCATAGTTGGAACTGCTGCCCACTACACACTTCCTCCAACAAGGCCACACCTCCTAATAGTGCCACTCCCTCTGGGGGCCATTTTCTTTCAAACCATCACAGGACCTTACCAAGTTCATAAGCAAGAACTAGCCTCTAATGGCTTGCCCATCCACAGCTAGCCTCTCTCCTTTTGNCTACTCTTTCCTGATCAAGCTGGTCTTCCTTTGGGTTTCTGAACCCATGAAGATCTTTNCCACATTAGGGACTGCAATGATAGCTTCTTCTTCCTGGAGCATTCCTGCCTTTTCACCTGTTGCATTTCCAAAGCATAAAGATGCTGCCTAAGCGTTTGGAGGGGGCATGAGGAGTATCATGCTTTAGGTGCTCATGTGCCAAACAGCTCTCAGATGGACAGGTCAGAGATANTACCTCCAGTTAATACCTGTAGCAGTTTTAGGACTCTCTGACATTACTGTCCCTGTCCCATTCAGTGCTCCTCTGGATTGCTGTCTAGTTCTGCCAAAATGACCAACACACAGTTTTCTGATCTTTCTGTATGTGGCTGNAACTATCAACACTATAACTTCCCTTNTATAATAGTTCTGCCTCAACTGCAGCTGTTTGGGGCTCTTTTTTGTGAGTCTACACTAAATGTACAGAATAATCATTTTGTCATGACATTTTCATACCTGNACACAGTGCGTTTTGATCACATTTAACTCATTAGCACCTCTGGTCTCCTTCCCACTTTCAAATGCCTTACTTACCCCTTCCCTCAATAGTCTCACAACTCTTTCTTTTCTTTAGATTCTACATATGAGAGAAAACCTGCAATNTGTTTGTCTTTCAGAGCCTGACTTACCTTGCTTATTTCTTCAGCTCCATCATTTGCCTGAAAGTGATACAATTTTGTTTTTTATTCTAGCTCCATGGTATTCCAATATGCATGCATGCTTCATTGTACTTACGCATTCATCTGCTGGCACCTACCTAAGGTGGTTCCATTGCTTGGCTCTTGTGAACAGTGCTGTAATGAATATGGCTGTGAGGTATCTCTGTTTTATGCTGACTTCAGTAATATTCCTAGGAGTGGTATAGATGGGTCATTTGTAGTTTTTGTTTTTTTATTTTGAGGAACTTCCTTGCTGATTTTCATAGTGATTGGGTTAATCCCACCAGCAGTCTCAAGTGTTATCTTTCCTCAAATCCCTGCCACCATTTGTTGCTGTTTTGCTTGGCAATAGAGTTTTAACTAAAGGAGATAGAGTTTCAGTANAGTTTTGATTTGCCTTTCTCTGCTGGCTAAAGGATATTAAACATTTTTTCATGCACTTATTGANCATTTGTACTTCTTTTGAAAACTGTCTATTTAGTTCNTTTTAGGCCCCACTTTTGATTGTTTTCAGTTTGTTCCCTAAAAGCTGCGGCATCCCATTATAAACATCTTGGCTTCCTCTGTTTCTTCAGGTCCTTGAACTAAGAAAAGAAAAAAAAGATGAATTATTTTATTTGCTTTGTTTAATTTTCCAGATTCCCTCAGGGTCCACACTCAAAGCACACCAAACAGGAGAAGAAAAATGAGACGACTGAGAGATGGTGATCGGCCCAAGACTGTTTACTTGGCTTTGGAGTCAAGAAAAAGATCCTTCAACGGGCCTGGATCCATTTGCAAGGACTAAAGAAAGCCTGGTTGTTGTTTTTTTTTTTTTTTTTTTTTTTTTTTTTTTTTCTGTGATGTTCTGAATGACAGCCAGAAGGCTGCTTTCCACATTTAGCAATGGTGAATACAGGAGGCAATGCATGTACATGCACACATCCACACTTCTGCACATACGCAAGCCAGAAGGGAGGGTGTCTTTTGTGATGCCAATAAATCTCACAGCTGAACACAATGACAGTGCCTGCAAGGGACCAGGCAGTTGCTTCATTCTTGATTATTATCCAAAACTCAAAGGTTTTCTTTGCTTTTTCACTCTTCCTAAATTTTTTGCCATCATCAACATTATCCTTATTAAAATTCTCCAGATCTCTTGATACATTAAAAACAATATCAAAATTATTGTTATTATTTCTATTAATAAATGCCGAATCTTTGCTAGTTTGTTATATGTTGGATAGTAGATTAAAAACATCACATGGAATATGTTTTAAGATAACCCTATAAGATAACACTACTGTTTGGTATTGATTGCTGGTAGTGGCTATAGAATTATTATGGCTTCCAGATCATAAAGTGAACCTTAGGGAGGTTGAGTGACTTGTACAAGGTCAAAGATGGTGTTTTGTTTCAGATAAGTGCTCTAAAGGGCCCATGGTGAAGGATTGTTGTCTGGGCTGTTACTGTTAAGTGGTTGAGCCTTTAAGAGGTTGGACCTGGTGGGAGGTCTTAAGATTATATTGGGGGTGGGTCTTGAAGGGGCCTATGAGACCCTGGTCTCTTTGTCTCTTGTTTATGACATGAGATGTTCACTCTACCTACCATTGCCATCCAGCACACCAAATACAGACTCCAAGAAAGGGTTCTGCTAATCTTGCATTGGAACCTCCATGGCCATACCAAAGCAAACCCTTTTTCTTTGTAAGTCAATTATCTCAGGTATTTCATTATAGTAAAAGAAAGCTGACAATACAGGAGTTTCCAATTCCAGTCCTCTGACTCCAGGACCCAAGCTCCTACGCATTGGTGCCTCAGGATGGATGCTGTGTGCATAAAAAAGTGAGGCAACAGGAAACCACCATTTAAATAGGGCTTCTACTCAGTAACCATGTCACAAATGGATCCACTTAGAGCTAGCAGTCACTCCCCTCTTATTGCAGCACACACTGGGACAGTTTTCTAAAACTCCATTTGTCTTCCTCTGTGACTGTTGCAACATTTATCACTTTGGCTCCACCCATGGGACCAAATTCTAAGAGTTCCTGTCTTGCAATGAAGCCCTTTGGGCAAGTCCCAATATTTAACTGGCTTAGATTCAGAACAGAACCTTCTTGAACTAAACTCCTCTCTAAATTTAAAGGAGCATTTTCAGAAGGACCCAGCATATTTATAGTGTATGCAAATAGCCTTCCTTCGTGTCCACAGGAAGAGAGAATTCTGCATGAGACNTGGACATTTAGTGATCTTCTGCATATGGGGACAGTCAGNGACCAAGGAAAAGACTATTTGCAGTCAGGATGGAGTCACTCTGTGGCTACTGGCAAGAGGGCTTCACAAGTTCTCAGGACATGGTGGTTTCTTTCCTCAGAGTTAAGTGTGGTGGTGCATTTGTAGTGCACACTTGCTGGACCGAGGGATGCCCAGGAGACTGGTAGAGCATTATTTCCTAGTGTGTCTGTGAGGGTATTTCCAGAGAAGATTGGCATGTGGGCCAGTGAATGAAGGNGGGGAAGATGCTTTCTGGATTCAGGTAGTACCCTCTATCAGTGTGCAGCACCATTCATCTCTGAGTGTGAACACACACACACACACACACACACACACACACACAGTTTATCTGGAGAACTCCATCTGAGAAAAGGAACAAGGATGACACAGTAGGGTTTCCCAAAGTAGCAAGCTATCACCTCTGTTTTATTCTGTTCATTAGAAGTGACCTCTAAATTCAACCACTACTCAAAGTCGACGAGTAGGGGTGGTGGGTGAGGGTGGTGGGCTAGGTTTCACCTCTTGGAGTCAGAAGCATCAAAGACTTAGTGGGNATATTTTAAAATTCGTCATAGACTGTTGCTTTGATTCAATTTGACAGACTTTTTTTGGACATTCAGTGGCCTTTCCAGATGTATTTCTCAAATATGTAAATTCAGTTTGCTGNACACTCTGGAGGGAGCCCACTAGCACTGCCCAATGCTATAAGAAACAGGTGGTCTGAAATGAAGCCCTGCGGTTCTGAGTGTTTGACCTCATAGCTCCTACTTTGAAGCCATTTTTGTTTTCTCTGTGCAGCATGAAGTGGGCTCTCATTGAAATCCACTTTCAACCTCTCTAAGGCATAACAACAATAGCACTCACTATGAGCTGTGCTAAGAGCGCCACAAATGCCAATTCATTAAACTCTCAGGGCTGCCCTAGGAGTTAGGTGTGCTATTATCATCCCTGTTTTACAGACAGGGATATTGAGAGCTGAAATAATTTGCCTGAGGTCCCTTAGCCAGTAAATGGTAGCATTTGGACTTGAACCTGGGCAACCTAACTCCAGATACTGGAGGCTGACATTTCTGCTGTGTTACATTCATTTCCCCTTCAGGTAGACTAGCTTCTCCCAACCCCCCTAAGTCAAATGTATGCTCATGGTATGTAGCTTCTGCTTTAAGTTAGATGGTCTCAGGAATAGTGGGCAACTTAGGAAGAGATTGAACTCTGATACTTATTACCACCGCAGGGGTCTGCTAATGTGCCCCCCCCCTTACCACCCATCTTTGTGTTCTGGAAGCCATTCCTATCCTGACTCCCTCCAGGCATGGAGATAATAATTGTTATGGTCATCTGAGAGGAGGGAACCTCAATTAAGAAAATGCCTCCATAAGATCTGCCTGTGGGCAAGATTGATGAGGAAGAGCCCAGCCCTTTGTGGGTGGGGCCACCCCTGGGGTGGTGGTTCTGGGTACTCTAAGAAAGCAGGCTGAGCAAGCTAGAGGGAACAAGCCAGTCATCAGGACCCTTCCATGGCCTCTGCAGCAGTTCCTGCCTCCAGGTTCCTGCCCAGTGTGAATTCCTGCCCTTATTGCTTTTAAAGATGAACTGTTGTGTGGAACAGGAAGTAAAATAAATCCTAACCTTTCCTTCCCAGGCCATGTGGGTTTTTCACAGCAATAGTAACCCTAATTAGGACAGACTTTTTTTTTTTTTTAACAGGGTTTCATTTGGTAGCTCAGATGAGCCTAGAACTTACTATGGTTCGATGTATAGCACAAGATAGCCTAGACCCTGCAATGATCCTCTTGCCTCAGCTCCCCAAATGCTGGGATTACAGACATGAGCCACCATATCCAACCTGATTTAGATCCTAATGTTCCCTCAGTTCTCAAATTCTATAGATGGGATCAACAGTCCATGGTTGATCTATGAACTATGATATGCTGTACTGACACAGGGACCAAGGGTGACAGAGGGCCCAGTGACCATGGGCTCAAACAGCCAAAGTCATGAGAAAACGTAAGCCTTGTCGCTTTCTGTTGATTTTTCTCAGACGCTTTGTCACATCAATGGAAAGTTAGCTCAGTCACAGGTCTCTGTTAGTGCTCCCTAAAAATGTCTGTTCTTTTGTTACTTGAAACTTAAGGTGTCCTTTTAGGTGACGAAACAGATTCCACAGATGTGATCCCACTGAAGGTCTTCAAGGTGGGAGACTATTGGGGACTCTTCAGGAATAGGGAAGGGAAGTGTCTTTTCCTTTGATCCATCCTGGGTACACTGGGACCCCCGTATGGAAAGACAACCTGTGTCAGTCAGCTTGCAGTCCCTCTGACGAGGANCCCAAGATGAGCATCTTACTCAGAGGCAAGAGTCATCACTGTTTCTGCCCGTGGTTGTTGGCCCTGTTGCTTTGGGTCTGTGGTGAGGCCACATCATGGCAAGACCACATGGTGGAGGAAGCTGCTTCTATCACAGTGTCCAGGAAGAAAATGACAGACAGGAAGGGGTCAAGGCTCCCACCTCCCAAATTCCAACTTTCATTGGGTTCCACCACTTACCAATATCGCCATCTGCTGGGAACCCAGCCTTTGAGCATTTGGAGGACACGCCAGATCCAAAACAACACCCAGGTTCACCTACTTTAGATGAAGAGGGCCAGGCAGCAGTGATGAAAGACTTTAATCTCAGCAGAGGCAGGAGGATCTCTGAGTTCGAGGCCAGCCTGGTCTACAGAGTGAGTCCCAGGACAGCCAGGGCCACACAGAAAAACNCTGTCTCAAAAGACAAAATTAATAGATGAAGAGGGATGAGGAGGATGAAGGGGTCAGACCAGTTGGCTCTATGAAACAGACTCAGAGTCTGCCAGCGTTCAGGANACACCTAGAGATCCTCTTGGAGTGNGTTTACAGACAGGNGTAGAACACATGCCAGGCTGGGAGAGAGAAGGGACAGACCAGGTGATCAGGATAGCTCTTTGTTGTGGAAGGACAGTGAAGAGATGGCTTTCTCTAGAGAAGGTGAGAGAAGATCGCCATGCTTGGATGGTGCAGGGATGGGTCTATTGCTTGGGAATCCATTCTGCATGGTGGCTGAATCATTCCACTTGCCAGCCCAGTTTGGGATGGACATTATTTAAAAGTGTGACTAAAGACAGGGAAGGTGTTGGAGGGGGGCTCTGTAGTCNCTTGTGGGAATATTACCAGCGTAGCTCAGGCCTTTCCCTCTAGTGTTCCTAGCAGCTGCCCTCAAAATCTTCTCACAGAAGCCCTAAAGTTATTACCAGGCCTGGGAAATAATGAAGATGTTGACTAATCAGAATCATACCTGGATGTGCACAGGTATGGCCCAGTCTCTGCAGCCTCACCATTTGTCACACTTTCCATGAGGCTACCCTAGAGCTTCATGCCTGCCATGATTCATGTGGCTGATCACACGTGTCTGACTACATTAGTGTCAGCTCTGTGCTTGGCTCCCCTGCTCTGTTTGATACTTCAAGCTGAGTTCTCTACTCCCTGCCATGTTGATAGCAAATACAAATTATTCCACCTCTTTCCTTTGACCCTACAGATGCTAAGCCACCAGCGCCTCTTCTTAAGTGAGTATTCCAGGGCGGTCTTTTAGGAAACGCTGCTTTCTGTTCTGTGCAAGTCAAGCTGTCAAATGATGCACCCCAAAACACCTGACCCACATGTCATGGGAGATCCTGAGCCACAACCATTATCATCACGACTCAGGAACTATGATAAAGGCTTACATAAATCGCTATGTTTGGAGTTAACTTGTTATGCAGCAGTAGAAAGCCCACAGGCTCTTGGGTTTGATCTTTTACTAGGATCATCTAAAAAAATCTTGTTTGAACATCATACATATNGGCCTGACTGTAGACACTGGGCAGAGGTTTGTAAAGGTATTTCAATTCCCCTTAGGAATTCTCTTCTGTTTTCAGAGACAGAAGACATGACTTGCATGGTTCTACACAACNTGCACTGTTTCTCCAAGTGGCCCACAGACCTTTCCATCTTGAAGGGTCCTATCAAAGACTTCAGAGGAGTGTCCTAATTCCCACCGAAACAAGTTCCTAGTCTATCAGGGTCTAATTGCATCTGTCTGCCAAAAAAACCCACATATGTTTACACATACATTTATGCAGAAGCAAAGCTCATGGACCTAGCCTCAATTAATTACTAATAGTTGATTAATAATAGCTTTGCTAGATGGTCACCTTGACAAAGAAGAAAAGGCATTCTCTCTTCAGGAGCCTGTAACAGAACCATTAGAATGAAGTTGTATAGGGAACAGAAAAGGCTTCCAAGACTCTGGAAGGATGGGCGGGGGCATGCACTGACACTGAGGAAAAGAGATTTTTGTACTGAGACGTGAACGTGACTTTTTAAAGGGATTTTTGTAGCAGCTTGAGGACCATTACTCTTGCCCTGGGTAACGCAGCAGGAAGCAGTGTGAAGCTTCTGATCTGCAGTATTATACAATGCCTCGTGGACTCTTCAAGCTTAACAAAAGCACCAAATAATAACAAGTGTAACCAGAGACATCCACGGGAGCCCTGAACACCCTCTTGGTTCCTATGAAAGGTTGGAGTTGAGTGCTCTTTGGCAGGTGGAGTCGGGGCCAAGATTTCTCTCCTTGGCAGGCTTTCTTCCAGGTCGGTCTGAAAAGTGAATAATACAGTCTGGGCTCCAAAGCAAGCGGAATTCCGAAGACAGGTGGAACTCTCTATCAGTAAGAGCACTTGGTGTTTATTCTCCCACCAGCTTTGTTTATCAATGATGGGACTGAAAGGATTTCCCCCATGGGGCGTGCAGAGATTTCTACGCTTTCTCAACAAACGTTTCCACTAACCAGGTCTTAGGTTCCTTATTCTACAGCAAGGATGCTTACAGTCTCCTCCAGCTGAGAACAAACACACAGAGATAAACAGCCAGTCGACATGTGGGCATTTGCCTATCACTTTGAAAAGAAACTGTCACTTTTTAAAAGCCCACAAACATACACTAATATTTTATTAATTCTTTGAGAATTTCATGCACAGTATCTTAATCATATTCCCCTCACTCTTCCCCCTAACTTCTAGTCACCCCTTCCCAAATTTATGACTTCTTTACTTTTTAAACAATCCACTGAGTCCGATGTGTGCTACCCATATATCATAGATGTGGGGCTTTCCAACAAAGCATGGTCAGCCTACCAGAGGCCACACCCTTAAAGAAAACTGACACTGCCTCCTTCACATGCCATCATTTGTCCATAGTGCCTTAGTTAGGGGTGGAAGCTCATGAGTCCCTCCCCCACCATGCTGGAATGTTGGCTGCTGTGATCTTGTGCAGGCAACCACTGCTGCTGGGAGTTCAAGTGCACCTGTCCCATCAAAACATAAGACACGTCACAGATTTACATGTCATCCTTGCCCTGGGGCCATGCTGGTCTTCACTGTCTCCTTCCAANTGTAGTATATGGGCTGTCAAAGCAGGAACACACACAACTGTCTTTTAGTGGCATATTACCTTAGTTCTTCCACAATGAAAGGGATCAGACATCAGACTGGAAAAGGCATATTTCTTTCATTTGGCATTGGGACTAACTTAGTGGGTCTCAATCTTCCTAATGCTGCNACCCTTTACTACAGTTCCTCATGTTGTAGTGACCCCCAACCATAAAATTATTTCGTTGCTACTTCGTAACTGTAATTTTGCTACTGTTGTGAATCATAATGAAAATATTGGATATGTAGGATATCTGATCTGCAACCCCCCTCCAAAGAGGTCATGACCCACAGGTTGAGAACCACTAGTATAAATGGAGCCAATCATCAGATGCCTTTCAGAAGTTTCCCAAGCCCAGGCTCATCTGCTGCATCTGATCTCCAAGGTGCAGCTGGATGCCCACAGGCCTCTGGAAGGACAAGCAAGAGAAGGGCAAGGCCACTCCGTGGAGAGCTGCTCTTTCGTGTGTCTATAGCAAGGCCAAAGCCTCCAGATGAACCATGAAAAAGGCATCCCCTCCTCTGNGGTGGTTGATGCCAAACATCTGGATGTTATATAATAAGCCGTTTGGGGCTGTTTTTCTTGCTCTTTTAAAAAGAATCCCAACAGTGAAGTCTAGATCTGGGACTCTGCTTTCATGTCCTTTCCATACAGTCATCGCGCAGAGTAGTCTCGGGGATTCTTCTTTTCCATTAAAAGCTTCGCATGCACACTCAGGAGAGGGATTATAGAACTGGAATGGACATTTACAGGTGACCATGAAGCCTTCCTCAGGCTCCTCGAATGTCCCTTCTTTTTGGCCACAGTGCTTGACAATGGAAGACATGCCAGCATGATAATATTCACAGGCACTGGTGGCCTATGCTTTGGAAAACATATACTTCTGTACTATGGCTTGAGTCTACACACACGTAAGTGACACTAAGAACTCGAGAAAATTCCGTTTCATTCCCTACAATTTTGCAGAACACCTTGAAACAGGACAATAGGTTCTCATGCTTCCCATGTCCTTAGACCATAGCTTGCTTATAATGCTGCCAAGTTCTTGGTCAAACACAATAGCCACAAGGAGAGAGCAGCCTGGTCCTTGCTGTATCACATGCTCTTTTGATTGGGCCCCACCCCTTGCTACTGTCTTTCTGCTTTTCGATTTCTCCCATGGCTCATGTACCACCATTCACTGACCCTGTGTAGAGATCTTTGTGCAAAAGCAGTGAAGTACATATGAACACCACTGTCATTCTGAAGAGCAGCTGTCACTTTTCGAAAGCCCTCAAGCATCCTTTGATGGCAGGCACACTCCCTCCTTGAGGGAAATATTGTTGTGGAGAAACTGATGTTCAAGAGAACTGAGAGCCAAGAGTGGTGGTGCAAATCTGCCATCCTGGGTGTCAGGAGGCTTTAACAGGAGGGTTGTGAGTTCTAGGTCAATCAGAGCTATACAAGGGAGACCCCGGCCTCCCAACACAGAAGTAAGGGGAGGAGAAAGAAAGGAAGATGAGGAAGATGAGAAGAAAGACAAAGGAAAAAGAGGAAGGGGGGAACAGAGCAGCAAACGTTGATGAAGNTTAAGCAACTTCTCTTTCTTTGGAGTTGAGTTGGGACATAATTCAAGTCTGCCCATGGAAATGACACAGTAGAAAAGCCATTAAGAGTTGGGTGGAGTGGCGCACACCTTTAATCCCAGCATTCCCGAGGCAGAGGCAGGTGGATCTCTGGGAGTTCGAGGCCAGCCTGGTCTACAAAAGCAAGTTCCAGGAGAGCCAGGTTTACACAGAGAAACCCTGTCTAGAGAGAAAAGAAACAAATAGATCTTTGCCTTGGGGGGCAGTGGGTCTGGGTGCAAATATGACCTCTGTCACTGTAACTTGGGGTGATTGTTTGGTTTCCTGAAACCTCCTCTCTTAAATGAAGAAAATAACATGGCTGTNTCCACGACTCTGTGAGGAGGAGAGAATGAGTGTAAAATACTGGGTTTTAGTGACTTGCCTGGTGCAAAGTTTCTCTGATGATTAACTCTCATTAGGATCATCAATAGACTTGCCCGGCTCACTCCGGGGTGCAGCTTCTACAGGAATTGCTGTTAGCTTTAAACAAATAGTTATTCTGAATTCAGCTTCACGGTACAAAACCTGCAAAGAGTTACTGGAACCAGAGAGACACTTATTGTTAACTAGACAGGAATTCTGAAAGCNGATAGTTCCAGCACAGGCTTGGTGACCTAATGACGTCATTTTGTGTCCTGTGCAGCTGGGACTTGACCTAACAGGGGTTGATGAGGGAATGAAGGAAAGCCTCCGAAGTGGCAGACACAGAAAGGCTGGGGTCAGGTGGATCATGTGCACTTTGATGGAGTGGTACTAACTACCCAGCAACATGGAAATTCAGCGTGTTTACTATGTGCAGCCCAGAGGGGCAGGGTGAGCTAGCCCCTGTAGGAAGTCTCTGAAGGCGAGCAGTCTTAGGTTAAAAGCATCTGCAAGAAGGAAACTACCATTGGTCAGTTTTGCATATGCCAGCCAATTGTTTGTCAATACTTGCACTTGGCACACACTGCCAATATTTGAACCCAAAGAGGTGACAGGTAGCCAATCCCTGCCTTAGACCGCTTGTAGTATTTCTGAGTACAAGCTATCCTGCTTAAAGGTAGATTCAATTAGCAAAGAACAAAGAGTTGCTGCTTGGTGAGCATGCCACAGTGACAGGGCTCTTGTTCCAAATGGGAGGGATCTGAAGCTGTGAGAACCAGTTACCTGCAGAACCGTCAGGAGGCTGGGACCACACTTACTTACAGAGACACATGTGTGAATGTGTACCTAGGGGTCTCCGGGGGTCTATACTCATGGTCTAGGCTGCGTGTCCTATTTTTCCTATGGCTGTGGGTATTTGCAGGAGTGGGAAGGTACGCGGTAACGATTCACAAAACTAAGATGACTGGCAGAGATGACAAAGAACTTATCCCCCCATAATACAGCCTTTCTAACCGTTTCTCCCATCATCCCTAGGAAATGCTCTGGTCTCGGATGCTCCAANGTGTTTTATCTTCATCCTCTCCTTTCCATCACTCCTGTGGCTGGAACTCCCTTCTTACCTTGGCTTTGATAGCAAGTCCCTCCAATGTAGGAAATTTCCTAGCATTCTGAAGAAAGCCTGATTATTCTGTGGTTTATGTGCAAGGCACCAAGTCACACACTTTTGCAAAAGGGAATACATATATCAATATAAAGAAGTAAAAGACATCATCTCTTTCTTGATCTGGTTGTGAGAAGCATGGTGAGGATGGATTAAGTTTCACATGAAGAGCAGACATAGAAAATACATTTTTTTTTGGAACATGTACTTTCTTCCAGCAGGATTTTTCCCAGTTGGAATTACATCTAGACTCAGATTTTCAACCACAGAAGAAAGTCAACCTCATCTGGTTGCAGTGTTCCCTGTTTCCTTTGACCAAAAATGGTTCCTTTTGTGGGTCCTCTAAGTGTGACCACTAGTGTTTGCACCAGATTGCAGATGGGGTGGAGTGGTTCCAAAGATCCTATCCATCTTCCAAAGAGCAGCTGCCCACACTGAAGGAGGTAACAGATGTGAAGGATTCATCAGACGGTTCTGAAAGGGATTCATGAGAAGAGCTCCCCACCATGGAGGGTGGTGCAGCAACTCAGCTCCTGAGACACAGTGAAGCAGGCAAGGCTCCATCTGTCTGCNCAGCCGCAGAACCTGCATGGCTGGAGAGGGCTGGACCCAGCCTGAAGTTGGGCCAGGTTTGGTCAAGAACAGAATAAGGACTCACCATGGACAAAACTGTAGCTTCACCACTAGACTCGGGAACACGAAACACAGATTCAAATATCAACTTCTCACTTGTTAGCTACAAAACATAGTCAAGTTTCTCAAGTCTCTAGCGTTCAGCTGCCCTGACTAGAGAGGGACTAAGAAGGCTGAGTGCTCAAGGATACCAGAAGGAGTAAGCAAGCCGATAATGTGTGTAAGACACTAACCACAATGCCGATGTTAACTGTCACAAAAATATCACCGAGTGGCCTTCAGGATCCATCTTAGGATTCATGAGTTGTCTGTGTTTTAGATGTACAAAGCATAGTCCAAACAAACGGAGAAAATTGACCATCGCCATGACCTCTCACCATACCTGTAGGCCAGGTCTGGTGTGTGAGCTCGTGGTAGATGAGCGTTTGCTTCCTTTCTCCTCTGCTTTGCCAACCACTGGCTGGTGATCCAGGCCTTGTTGTAGTCTGT
>LZPO01055109.1:399325-414486 GCA_001675575.1 Neotoma lepida | reverse complement strand
ATGTAAAACCCCAACAAATGAAGCAGACAGGTTTGCTTTAATCGCCCGAGGGCAGAGGGCTCTGAGTCCCCTAGCACTCACTTTTACCTGTTAAAAGCTTCCCTGAGGAAGCTGTGTGGAACCCCGGGGTTCCTGCGAACACAATTTGAAATACAATGTGCTGGAGGACCATTTTAAGGGAGCTCCTGTCTCTAAAACCCCAGAAGCCAAGATTTTCTAGCTCTGGATGTTTTTGTGATGAGTGTGAATCCTGACTTCTTCGTGTATTACTAGGTCACAGGAGACAATCTCACCAGCTCTATGAAAGCCAAAACAGGTTTCCCTACTCCCTGCCCTAGCACAAAGCCCATGGCTGTGACTGAGAATAAAATTAGATTTTGGTAGGACATTGCGTGCTGTCATGGGAAAAACGCCATGCTGGAGATGCCTTTAACTGGTCTCATAACTTTGATCAAATTATTAACGTGTTCGTATCTAGAAAATAAGGAGGTTGAGTAACTTAGTAATCCTGGGNATGCACACGATCTAAGACCCTAATGAGTTTCTTTTTCTGTCCTGCCTCAAGGCTGAGTCCCTTTGATTACCCTCTCCAATGTGTGTATACCCAACCTGTTTGGAATAAGGGGAAGTGAGCAAAGAGACAAATTGGGTTGTAAATGACACACTAGAGCATCACACTATAAACTATAACGGAGCCATTGTTTTGTTTGCACAGGTGGTTAGAGTTCATGGCAGGCCTTGACCTCAACTCGGTGAGCAGGACCTCCATCTCCAGTTCAGGGGGGCGGGGAAACACGTTCATGAGGGCAAACTAAGAAATCCAAGAATACTCCACAGTTTGGAGAATTTTTAAAGGAAACAGCCTGGGTTAAGGGCCTAGGGTTAGGCCAGAAGGATTGAGCCGCACACGCACAGTGCGTGAGATTCATTGTCTCCAAACACAAGTTCTAGGGAAAAGCAACTTTAGGACCAGACTCCAGAACAACAACTCTGCTTGTGGCAATGACTTGGTTAGTAGTTAACTTTATGGGTCACTGAAGGTCTGGAAACAGACTATAAAGAAAAGAAAGGGTGACCCGAGAGCTTTGTGTTGGAAATGGCTGTGACCAGTTGCTTCTGGAATGGGGATGTATTGACTGCAATAAACTTTATAGGCTTGGCACCTGTCTGTTGAGGTTGGAACTGGAAGTAAACTTTGGACCGAGTAACTGGTGTGAGCTGAGCGTATCTAAGAGGGGACGCAGAAGCGATTCTATTCCAAACCGGAAACAATGTGGCACACACAGGATCTGCCTGTNTTGATGACCTCTGAGGGAATATCTGCAAGTATCTCCTCAAGTGATAGCCAAGTGAGAGGAACCCACCTCTTGCTATTCTGGCCCTTTGTTGCTGTTTAATCTCCTAATTTTGAAATTGGAAAGCACTTAAAAATGAAAGACTTAGCTATTGAGAATCTACTATCTTTAACTGTTTCCATTTGGGGAGAAACAATGCATTATACATAATGTTAACTTCTATTCAGTCATCATTTCTAACTTCGGCATCCATCAGTTTGCCAATGATTATCTATTAAGCACATCATGAAGTCTGCTGTTAACGGAACATGCTCTGAAGTTGTGAGCACCGAATATGGAATAAGATTTTGCTAGAAGTGCTTCAGAAAATAGACATTGGGGTTTTTTTCCACTTAATTTTCAAAATTGGTAAATTGCATGCCTTATTCTAAATAGGATGTAGAACCAAGCATGGTGGCACACCCCCGTAGCCCCAGCACTTGGGAGGCTGAAGCAGGAGAATCCCAAGCTTCATGCCAACCCTAGCTATATAGTAAACCCCTCTGTCAAAAACCAATATGAGGAGAAATGAAACAAAACATGCTAAAGAAAAGTATTGAGCTAAGCTTGGGAAGGTGCAAGGGCTAGCTAAAGTACCATTATCAGCAGCTATGTGGCAATGAAGCCAAACATGCCATCTCTCAGGCTCTGGTAAATTGAATAGGTTGAACTAGGTGAGATTTCTGCCCACAAAGATAAGCTGTAATAATAGGCGATAGTTCCAAGACAAGCACTTAGCATTCTTCATCAGCTGGTCCTCACAACAGTCCTGCATTGTCTGCAGTATTGTTTCCCCCATCTCCACATGGCGGAACTGGGTCCAAGGCCATCCAGTGACGAAGGGGCAAGTCTAACTTTGAGCTTATTCTTCCCCACATTCCAAGTTGCATGATGCCGTTCCACAATTCTGAACTGCCTGGGAGAGCGAGCCGAATTCTTTTTTCCTCTACTTATTCAGGGATATCCTTATCTGGAGTGCTTGAGACCAGAAGTATTTTCTATTTCAGATTNTGGAATAGTTGCATATTCACAACGAGATAGCTCAGGGATGGGACCCAAGACTACACATTTGTTTCATATGTACCTTATATGCATATCCTGAAGATAATTTATACAACACTTTTTTTTTTTGGTTTTTCGAGACAGGGTTTCTTGTGAAGCTTTGGCGCCTTTCCTGGAACTCACTCAGTAGCCCAGGCTGGCCTCGAACTCACAGAGATCTGCCTGCCTCTGCCTCCAGAGTGCTGGGATTAAAGGCATGCGCCACAACCGCCCCACTAATTTATACAACATTTTTAATACACCTGTGTTTTATCTATAACTCATCACTTGAGCTTAGGTGTGGAATTTGCTACTCGTAGCATCATGTTAGTGCTCAAAAAGCCTGGATTTTGCACTTCTGGATGCATTAGTTATGTATCTGTTGCTATGGTAAAGCATCATGACCAAGGCAACCTCTGGAAGGAAAAGCTTATGTGGGACTATGNTTCCAGAGGGATCAGAGTACATCATGGCAGGGACAGCATGGCAACAGGGGCAGGCATGGTGACTGGAGCAGCCAGACAGAGCAAACTGCAAGTAGGCCAGGCTTTTTACTCTCAAAACCAGCCCCCAGTGATGTATTTCCTCCAGTGAGGCCACACATCCTAAACGTCCCCAAACAGCACCACCAGCTGGGGACCAAGTGTTCAAATGCTTGAGACTGTGGGGACAGTTCTTACTCAAACCATTGCACTGGGTCAGACGGTCACCTGGATTTCCTCAGAGTTGTCAACAGGCACCACAATACCTATTCAGGCCAGTGTTCTCTAAGATCCTCTGACTCTCCCAGAAGTGGTTGCTGAAACAAGAGGTAGAGACATCTACCTGGACAGAAGAGAGATAGCTCTAAGAGATGATGTGCTCACGCCCACCACAGTTGAGTAGGACATTAGACATCTGGTTAATGACTGTGCCTAGCTTTTGAAATCCACAAGGGAATCACCAATGATGTCTAGTCAAGACCTTCCTGTCACTTCGTCTCACAGACCTTCTCCACCAAGCCTGGCTTCTCATGTCCCTTCAGCTGTTCAATCAATGCAGTGTCGTGCATGATGATAAAACATTGTACTTGAATCNGGCTCAGAAAGCTGTGATGGCCCAAACAAAGTCAGGGTAGTCTGATACAGTTTCTGGCTTTCCTGTAGGTCATTGCAAAGGGCCCACATATGCCTCTGCACAAAAGAGAAGCCCATTTAAGACCCGCATGCTGAGTGACTAATGACTCAGAGTCCCTGGGATAAAACTACCCCATTGGTACAAGAAGGATCTAAAAGTGTCACCTCTACCTTCACAGATCTTCAGGGATGTTTTGGTTTTCAATATATCTAAAACAAAATAGCAAATTATCCTAAAAGTGACAAGGACAGCTCAAGAATGGAGTGCACAGTCTCTACAGTGTCTTGTGGGATACACCAGGGGTTNACCATAAGATGGCTTGTGGGATACACCAGGGGTTCACCATAAGATGGCTTGGGGGATACACCAGGGGTTCACCATAAGATGGCTTGTGTTAGGTCAGTTATCCTAAGAACAGAAATAAAGAACACAAGCCTAGTTTTTGTTTTGTTCTTTTGTTTTTGGGGGTTTTATTTGTTTGTTTGCTTGCTTGCTTGTTTGTTTGTTTAAGAAAAAAAAGCAGGCACAATAGCTCAGCAGGCTACCAAACCTGGCATCCTGAGTTTAAGCCCTTGTACCCATATGGTGGAGAAAAAGAACCAGCTCTCATAGGTTGCCTTTGACCTCCACACAGTGTGCACCCTGGCACACTCACACCGACACACATACACTCAATAAATAAAAAAATCTAAAAAAATGTAACTATTAACCTGTAGTTAATGGATTAAATAGAAATTCATGAGTCGAGGAATGTCAACCTTAAGAAATTTCACATTTTGTCATGACAATACTGGAGCCGTCAGAAACAATAAAAAGAAAATCTTTCGCATGATCAAGAAAGAGGAAGCAATTATGCATATTCTCAAGAACAAGGGCAGAAGAGTTAATTCTCTGTGATTTGTTTATATTAGATCATCTTGAATCTGTATTGTAGATATGAATTA
Organism: Neotoma lepida; assembly: GCA_001675575.1. Lineage (NCBI taxonomy): Eukaryota > Metazoa > Chordata > Mammalia > Rodentia > Cricetidae > Neotoma > Neotoma lepida. The sequence goes on along the minus strand of LZPO01055109.1, from coordinate 410,051 downwards.
TACTTNCTGCAATAAATGCAATTTTTGTGTGTAAAGATATACTTGCTTCCAATCTATTTTTAGTTCTTGAAGACTGCCCCACATTCTGCTGACCACATATCTATTCTGTGGAGGTCTGTGTCAGTTCCCTGGGGTGACAATTAGCATTTGGAGAGACCCTCTTGAGGAATGAGCGAATCTTCCAATGGGAAGAAGTCTGGTTCAAACCTGGAAGCCCAGAGCTGATTCTATCTCCACTAAGTAGATGCAAACCTACAGATAACTTCNCTTCTCCAGCTCTGTTTTAAAAGAGGGGGCAACCTGGAGTGGTAATGTTATAATCTCAGTACCTGGAATACAGAAGCAGGAGGGTCAGGAGTTCAAGGCCAGCCTCAGTGGCATAGCAAGTTCAAGGGCAGCCTTGGCCCTGTCTCAAAGAGGGTGGGGGGAAGGAAGGCAGAAAGATTGGGTATTTTGAGATTCCATCGTGGGCTATTCTCTTGAACAAAAGCCGAGTCTTGGCCCTATGATGACATTAGGTCTACCCAGACAAATTACCAAGGACTGAGGACAGGGGACTGAGCCAAGGACCCTGGAATCAAATATGGGAGCAAGAACCAGAGGCAAAGACTGCCACCTAATTCCCNGGAAATCCCTGTGGACTCCAGGTAAAAGGAGACATTTCCTGGTTATGTACTAGAGCACAGATTAAGACAGTGCTACTCCCAGTATGACATTGGCAGAATGGTTTATTGTCCCTTGATTCAGCCAAATATATTTTCATCTATTTATTTATTTATTCATTCATTCATTCATTCATTTATTTATTCATTCATTCATTTATTTATTTACTCATTTATTTATGTGTGTATTAGTCTGGGTGTATATGAATACGTTTTTGTGTGTATATGTGTCTGTCTGCTGGGTTCTATGCCTCTGTTTGTCTGTCTGGAATAGCAGGGACACAAAGGCTTACAAGGAGTTGATTAAAGCTCAGAAATGTTCCAGGATGATGAACGACTTTTATATTTGTTTGTTTGTTTGTTTGTTGTTGTGAGTGTGTATATGATGTGTGTGTGGGTGTATATGTGGGCACATGGGCCACAGAATGCATGTAGAGGCCAAAGAACAATTTCATGGAGTCATTTTTCTCCTTCTACCTTCATGGGAGAGTTCTGGGATTTGAACTCAGGTCATTAGGCTTGCACTGTTGAGTAATCTCCCCCAGCCCCTCACATATTTTTGAAATGCTTTAAAAATTCCAGACTGAGTGGTGTTCCTGCTCCCTGCATACCTAGCATCTGATGGCCAACAACTCAGTGCTACCTCAAGGAGGAAAACTTCATCAGAGTCTGATGGGAATGTCTTTCTGAAAATGTGTTGCTCTGATTGGTTGATAAGTAAAGCTGTTTGGCCAATGGTGAGGCAGAATAAGGTGAGGACATTTGAACTAGGGAGAGAGAAACAGAAAGCAGGGAGGGGGACGCCATTTTGGGATCGAGAGAACAGCATGTAACGGCACACAGGTAGAGCCACGGAAAATGTGGCAACATAGATTTATAAAGATGGGTTGATTTGGGATGTGGGAGCTAGCTAGCAAGAAGCCTGCCATGGCCATGGTTTGAAGATGATAGAAGCCTCTGTGTGTTTATTTGGGTCTAAGCGGCTGCGGGAGCTGGGCGGGACCGGGACCAGATCGGACAAACTTTTGCCTACAAGAGTCCTTGTCCCAGTTTTGTTTTCTGTTGCCGTGCTAAAGACCATGACCAAAAGCAACTTAGGAAGGAAAGGGTTAATTTCATTTTATTCCTATAGTCCATCATAAAGGGAAGTCAGGGCAGGATCTCACAGCAGGAACCTGGAGGCAGGAACTGAAGCAGAGGCCATGGAGGAATGCTGCTTACTGGCTTGCTTCTGATGGTTCGCTTAGCCCACTTTCTTATACATCTCAGGACCACCTGCCTGAGGGTAGCACTACTCACAGTGGGCTGGACCCTTCCACATGAATCATTAATCAAAAATATGCCTCCACAGATTTGCCTACAGGTCAATCTTACACAGGTATTCTCTCTATTGAGGTTTCCTCTTCCCAAAACAAATAAAAAAAAAACAAACAAAACAACAAAAAATCTAGCACAACCGACACCTTGTAAGTTTGACGCACAAATCCATCACTATTAAATCACAACCTGGGCTGGAGAGGTGGCTCAGAGGTTAAGAACACTGACTGTTCTTCCAGAGGTCCTGAGTTCAATCCCCAGCAACCACATGGTGGCTCACAACCATCTGTAATGAGATCTGGCGCCCTCTTCTGTATACATAATAAATAAAATCTTTAAATAAATAAATAAATAAATAACTAAATAAATAAATAAATAAATAAATAAATCACAACCTTTTCTTTCTCTTATCCCCAAGACCTTATGTTAATGTCACAATATAAGCACAATATAACTTTAAAAGTCCCACAGTCTTTAAAAAAAACTCAAACATTTAAAAGTTCAGTCTCTGAAAATACCCAATATGTCTTTAAAAGTCCAGTGTTTTAATTGTGGGCTCCTAAAATGTAAGAAATACATTACATCTTATTCTAAGAGGAACTTATCAGATAACAGTCACAATCAAAGCAAAGCAAAACCCAAGTCCAGACATAGAAATAGTCTAGTGTCTGATGTCAGGACTCACTCATCATCTTCTAGGCTCAAAAGGCCTTGGGCAGCTCCACTCCTCAGTCTCTGCCATCTGCAGGACACACAACTTTTCTGTTAGTCTCAGGCCAGCTCCGTGCCACTTGCTGCTGTCCTTGGTAGTAATCCCAGGGTCCTGGTATCATCAATACACTGGGGTCTTCGTTGTAACTGGGGTTATACCTTCACAAATAGCCTCTGCCAGGCCTTCTTTGGGGACCCTGACAGTGCCACATAGTTCCAAGCCATGCCCTCTCTCCATGATCTCTCAATCCTAGGATTTCCATAGCAGCAACCATTATTACCATGGGTCCTTCTTGGCCCTCATTTCNTAGTCCCAGGAGCCTTACTGGCTTTACCCTTCCATTATGGTTTAAATGAAAATGTCCCCCACATGATCAGGCATTTGAACAACTGATCCCCCAGCTGGTGGCACTGTTTGAACCTTTGAGAGAAGGGACCTAGGTAGAAGAAGCAGATCTCTGAGGGTGGNGGGAGCTTGAGAGGTATTGCCCATCCCTCTTCCTAACCCATCNCTGCTTCCTAGTTAGTCCATGCAGATGTGAGCAAGCAGCCTCATACTCCCGTGGCCACAATTTCTAGGCACCCTCACCACCGCAATGGAACGTATCCTCAAACTTGAGACTAACTATTTCCTCCTTTGAGTTGCTNTTGGTTGATCATTTGGTGACAGTCACAAGGAAAGTAACTAATACACTTCTCTTTTCTCTTTACTCCGGTCTCCTCCCTTGAAATGTCTGTGAAATATTTCCCTTTATTTATCCTCTCCTGTTCATGTCTGTCCCACCCCACGCAGGCATTCCCAAAGACAATTCTCTTCTCAAGAGGAATTATTCGTAAATCTTTTAAGAAACAGGTGGTTCTCTAATCCTATTCCACTATCTATAAATATATTTGTGCATCAATTTTTTATCTATGCTAAAGAGAAAGTTTTAAATAANCAGAAAGCACTGATCATTCCNTAAATTCTTCTCTCAGTTTTCCCCAATCCCCAGCCAAGATCACAGTGCCCTCTTCCTGTGAGAATTTATCTCTTGGAAGCTAGCAAGTCCCAAGTCACTGTCTGCTCTATCCCCATCCTGGTGTTTCCCATGCTTCATTCCATCCAAGCTCTGTGGAAAGACAGCATGGCTTTTAAATAGGCCAAGTCTACAGAAGAAGACCAGAGAGCAGAAGCTCCCCTCTTATGAGGCCAAGGCGCAGAGACATTGGGGGCTCTTCAGACTACCATGACTGGGCAGCAACATACTGTTTTTCTCAGACNTTTCTACTAGGGAAAACAAGACCTGAGTTAATGTGAGAGGGAATAATCAGTAGATCTCAGATCCAGAATGTCCCAAACTGTAATTTTATATGTGCATGCCTTGGTGTCATTGAGCATCTAACAGGCATTCTAGAAACCAAGCNCACAGTGTAGACTAAAGNAACCCATAGTCCCTCCTCTTGGGGAGTTTATATTCCAGTGGACAAAGACAAGTTGATAAATACATAGCAGACAGAAGGAAACCAAAGCCACCCAGGATGAGCAGAGGCATAGTTCTTAGATTCAGCACTCAGAGAAGTCCTTTGTTGTATGCTGCCCTGGCTNGCGTTATTTCCAGACATGCGACCTGTCACTCCAAAGAGGATGATTGAAAAAGGATGTTTTACTAAGTTAAAGAATGGGCGCCTAACATGAGACATAAAGATTGGTAAGAGCTAAAGGAATTAAAGAGAAAACCCATTATATAATTTACAGCCACTGTTTGAATCCACCAAAGAATATCCATTAATAAAAAAAAATTAGAAATCTGTGGTATTTCTGCAGCCACTGAACATTCCAAATGAAAAATGACACAGTAAAAATAAAGCCTGCCAGGTATGGGAGCACATGGCTTCCTAATGCTAGCATTTGGGAGGCAGAGGCAGGTNGATCTCTGAGTTCAAGGCCCAAAATAAAAACCAAAACCAAAACTATTTTCTGGTGGAAACGAAACGGGTCTGTGTCATAGAGTCACCCTTTCCTGGTGAGTTTTGAGTATCCAGGGTGCATCCATATTCTCTAAAAAATACAAAATGAACAAAAAGGGAATCATTATAATGGGAAAAGCCCATGAAATTTTTCTTGCCTGAGAAACTGTTGATGTCCTAGGGGGGAATGACAGATTTACACATTCTCTGAAGTGTCCATACATCCTCCAGGGACAGACGGNCCANAAAGATGACAGAAAGACCTGATTTTATTACATGCTCACCCTTGCTGAGCTCCTTCCCACACCAATTTCTTACTCGAGCACGCCATGTAATGAGTCTCNTTCACAGTAGCCAATGACCACAGTTGTTGGAGATCTCTGGTTTTTGTGAGATGAGATGAAGCATCCTTTGCTGAAGTCATTTCTTTTTCTTTCTTTCTTTCTTTCTTTATTTATTTATTTATTTATTTATTTATTTATTTATTCCTTTTTTCAAGAGAGGGTTTCTCCATGTAGCCCTGGCCGTCCTGGAACTCACTCTATAGCCAAGGCTGGCCTCAAACTCATAGAGATCCACCTGCCTCTGCCTCCCAAGTGCTGGGATTAATGCCACCACCCAGCATTGAAGTCCTTTCTTATCCACCTCTTAACTACCCCACCTGTATTCACTAGATGTTAGGGAGTTCATCTAGTGGGGCCATATTGAAATTTGTGCCTTTAGCAAACTATTTTTGATAGTGATTATTTTTAAAAAGGAACAAGAAATGAGAATTTTAAATGTCCACTGGTTGGACATTTCCTGTGTTTGCATGTCTCTGTAGGAATTCAGCCATAATGACAACCCCATCATGTTTCGTGGTGAACAAAGGCGTCTCCTGAACATTAATGAGTTCCATCTCACCCACTGAGAAGACAGAAGTTGAAATCGCTATCCAATTTCCAAAAGCCTTTTTTTTTTTTCCCTGAACCACATTTTCCATCATCCCTTGCACTTAGGTATTGGCTTGGGACTGAGACACTTCCTAGTCTAGGATAGCCAACTCCCATTCCTGCATCTCTTCCCTGAGAGTCCCTTCACTCTTTCTTCTTTTAAACAAACCCATGGAGATGAAAGGGCCCTTATGAAAGGAGCTTGCATCTCTAGATTACATTTGTCCAAGGTACTACCTGACACTTAGGAAGACTCATGGAAGGGTGGGGTGACAGACATTGATTTATTTTAATTGTTTAATTATGTGTATGTCTTTGTGTCTGTGTGGAAGTGTGTGCATTTAAGTGGTGTTGCCAGTGGAGGCCAGAAGAGGGCGCTGTTACAGGTGAGCTGCCTATGCTCTTAACTACTGAGCTCTCTCCAGCTTCCCAAATCTCTTTCTTTTATGTGCTACTAAACAGTACATAATCCATTCTTTAGTTTTTCCTGCTTGTAATCTAGAGGAAAGAGAGAAACACACGAACTTCTTTGCTATACCAGGCACTGTATGGAAACACTACACCTCTGGGTCTTCGGTTTGGTTTGGTTGTNTTTAATCCTCTCAACAAACCCACTTTCCTATTTGCAGAGGAAGATGTCTAGATATCAGAGGAGACCGTGTGAAAGGGACAAAGCTGCTCTGACAAAGACAGAGCAAGTCTTTGCAGCTCCAGAGGCCTGGCTCCTAACCTCTACCGCAGAAGTCGACTCTGACCCAGCCAGCACTATGCTTCCAGACAGGTCCCAGCAAAGCCCCAGAAATGTTCAACCTTTCAGTAATCCCGAGAAGAAAGGGGCTCCTTGTCTTAACCCACCTCCAAGTTGCAGGAAATGTAAGGCCTTGATATTAACCAGGCAGAGACTCTCCTAAGAGAGAAGGACCCTATAAAGGGGTATTTTAATCACGAGTGTCACATCTTATGATTGTGTCTGTTTGTATTTAGTGTGCCTATTATCCTTGGTGTTTCCGCCCCGAGGACATCCAACTGAACAAAATTGCATACATCTTTATGGATTCCCCTCTCTGCATCCATAAGTTATCTGCCCTTTTAAAATAATTTGCACCGAAACACCAAGTGTTTTTTCTAATGGGGATAGACAGCTAGTGTTTTTTGATGCAAATGACTTTGCTNGGCAATCTCCCCAGCCCAGAGCTAAATCTGCAGTGGAAGTGGANGGCTCAGGAGGCTCAGGGGGCCCGTGCTTCCAGAAACAATTTAAGCACAGCAGTTGGGAGTGACTTAAAGCCCTCCTCTGTGTTAGGGAACACCAAATGAGACATCAGGAAAAAACGGGAAAGAATGAGCAGAGATGTTTCAATGGTGTTTATTACAATATTCTCAAATCTTGTTTTGAAGAAACCTGCTTCCGTTCAGATGGGTCTTATATTTTATGTAGAGATTAACTGATAAATAAAAGCATGAACATTGCAGGTCTCCCTTCTTCCTGTTCTTGGAATGGATCTCTAGGCTAGGGTAGCCTCCAACTTCTATGTAACCCAGGACATCCTTGAACTCCTATCTTCCTGTCTCCACCTCCTAAACTTATTGGTGTGCATCAACACATCCATTTTTGTGGGGTTAAGGATTGAGTCCAGGGCCTAGTGTATGCTAGGCAAGCAGTTTATTTACTGAGCTACATACACAGCCCTTTAATAGTATGTCTGAATGCTATTGAGGAATTCCGTCTCAACTTAATACCTCTTTCCACTACTCAGGCATCCTGTGAAGTCGGTGTACCTTAGTTTAAGTAACTTGTACCTGAATACACTGTCTCTCACCTCAGTATCGCAGTAGATCTGAATGTTTAAGGAGAGAAGAAAAATAGGCCTTGTGCTGAGAAGGCACATCTGAGTGTTCCCACCTCTTAGCTACAACTGAATCTATTTCTCACCATAGTCACTATAGTTTCTTTTCTTGTCTTTTTCAAACATATAACTGACTTTGGAAGAAAAACATGCAGAAAAAAGAATGCCTCTGAGACGAATGAGCTGTTTGAGAAATGGGTTCTGCAGGCAAAAGAAGCAATTAAGCGTGACCGCGCTTGTTGTTCAGATCATAATTAATAATTGCTGTTAGTCCTTAAGCAGTAATTGCCACAGTGTCACTTCCAGCCCCATTCAGGCCAGAGCACCCAGCACCGTGGCTCCTGCCCTGTGAGCAGTCAGCCAGCACAGGCCTCTAGGGTGGGAATGGAGACAGTTTACCCTGGGAACCCTAACTGGGGATGTTAAATCGTTTGCAGACCATTCAATGATCTGCACCCCAGGGGAGCACTGACTCCCAGACACTTTCTCATGCATTCCACANGGCAGCCTCCCAGGCATTCCACTCTGATCTTGTCCATCCCATCAGCCTCTTGGGCACCCTGGGACCCCGGCCTTGNGGGAAGTGGACCTACCACCTCGCCAGCTCCTCTTCTAACCACCCCATCCCCCCTGCTTCTGGATGCCTTCTAGTGGACTTTTCACTCCATACCTCACCTCTAACTCCCAACAGCCCGTGCTCTAATGTGNGTGCCTCCAAGTGTGGTTTGGGAGCTCTCTATAGCATAAAGTCATGGGTTGAATGTTTGGCCTGTGGATCCCAAACCTTGCCCCAGAGCTGTGGTATTGAAGCCCCAGCTCCTCCTTAGCAACTATACTTAATCATCACCCACCTCCTCTGATTCAGACACAGGCCGACTCACTATCAAATGCGTTTTCTCCTTTGGCTTCTCTGTTTTCACAGCATCCTAGTCCCAAAAGCACACGAGGGAAACTCCGCTAGTCTCTGGTCCTCTTTTAACAGCTTTCTTCTCCATTTTCTTTTCCTTAGGCTTCTTCCATGATCACCCTCCAGAGTAGTTCAGATTCTGTCATTTCCTCCCTGGTTACTTTCAAAGCAAATGCTTGCTCCTCTAAATCATCTAGACCCGTACAAACACAGGCTCTTTCCTTGCTCTCAGGGATGAAGGCCCTGCAATCTGCAAACACGGTTTTCTACCAGTGAGTCAATGCCCATCTCTTCTTCTACTACATACTACCCATGATACCCTGTTTCATAGTACCAGGTCTTTGTCTCTCACATTGGTTCCAAAATTGGATTTGTTGTTTGGATGAGCACATGGGAACACAAGCTTGCTGCTGTGCTGATCTGACATTAGTCCCCTTGAGTGGTCCCTTCTGCAGTTACATATGGATCACAGGCATCCTAGGAAAGTTCTGCTGACAGCTAGAATCATGTTCTTCTGAACTCAGAGGCAGTCATGAGGAATGGGCAGATGTCTGGCNTCAGCTGACTTCTCTAGTAGGTGCCATCTAGAAGGTCATGAACTAGGAAGAGTCATCCAGCTGAGCCTCCTCAGTGCCCTACAGAGCCCCGTAGAGGGAAAGCACGGCACATTTAAGGTCTGGTCATTAACTTACGTATTTTGTAAAAGTTCAGCCTAAACATGAGTTATGGCTACTAACATTAGGGTGATTCCCACTTTTCTTTCTGTCCAGGACGGCAGCCAGGAGCTTGTGAGACAGAGTCAGGAAAGAGCCNTGTGCATCTTGGAATGTGAGAAAGCCCTGAGTGAGTTCCACTGTTTCCACCATTGTGATATCCACCCACCCCAAGATCTATAGTGCCCCCCTTATGAGATAGAATCTTTATTATTTTCCATGCCAATATCACAGCAGAAGAAGAAGAATAGGAAGAAGAAGAGAGGGGTCAGGAAAAGGAAGAGGGAGGAATGAAGAGCTTAAGGGGAGAAGAAAGGATGGTGACGTGGAGGCCGTTAGATCTGAAGTTCAGTCTCATCGTCCCAGGGCTGTGATCATCCAGGAAAGACACTCAGGTGCTCTCTCTGACCCCAAAAGCCAGTGACAATCCTCCACCCTAGCTCCCACTGCTTAAGCAAAAAGCAGCTGTGCTCCACATCTGGAAGAGTAGTTCTGACTCCATTTCATCCTATTTGCTTCCCACTGGCTTCTACGTTTTCCATAAATGTTTGAATAAAAGTTCTCAGTTGGGAAAGAAAGCAATAAAGTCTTTCTCGTGGGGTAGCAGCGTCATCCAGCAGCTTCCAGCAGTTCACTGATGTCTCCCTCGGCAGCTCCAAGATGAAGGCTGAACCACTGAGATGACCGTCTGGATTCTGTCAGAAGGAAAACCCAGTGGCCCTTGTCCTCTCCCTGGTCAGGTATGTCTTTTCAGCCACACATCTTAGAACCTCCGTTTTCCACTTGTCACATGAAGATAATGATAGTATCTGCCTGCAGACAGAAGGACAGCACCTCACACATGGTACAGGCACACGATTACTGTCATCCATCATTTCTTACGTTAGAATGATGAAAATGGGAACATCTACAGAGAGACTTGATGTCCTTTTTACCTACTTTGTTGTTTAATTCTCAAAATAGTCCCGTGAGGTGGGTGCTATCCATTTTACAGACGAAAACATGAAACTTTTGCAAAGTTAAATAACAAACTCTGGGTCTTAGGAATGAGAAAACAGAGGCCATGCGTAACCATGCCATGTGCTCTTTCTCGAGTTCAACTATGCCCAGTGTTCTAGATTCTGGGACAAGGAAGAGACAATACAGCCAGGGCCCGATTCCCATGGCCTGCAGTGAGGTCCCCAGTAGACAATTTCTCCCTGTGAGGCTCACCAGTCTCCTGCTTGTGTCTCCCTTAGTCTGCAGCAGTGTTAATTCTCCCCAAGCCCTGGCAAGTGTGATGGGCCCAGTTTCATTTCCACTCCCTAGTAAAACAAGAGTCTACCTGGATCAATTGTCTTTAAAATTGGCTCAGAAAATTCGTGTTTCACTTGGCTGTGAACCGCCTCAGAAAGCCTGGCCAGAGGATTACTGCTCCCTGGTGTCTGAAACTGGAGAGAAGGAACGCCAGCACTCAGAAGCATTAACAAAAACTGTGAGAAAACCAACCCAAAGTTGACACTGACGCCATGCTGCCTCTGCAGTGAGACCCCTGTTGTCCATAGAGCCACTGTCCTTCACAGACTGAGCAAGCATCCAGATCGTCACTGTGAGCCCTCCATCACCTCCAGATCTTCACTGTGAGCTCTCCATCACCTCCAGATCTTCACTGTGAGCTCTCCATCACCTCCAGATCTTCACTGTGAGCTCT
>LZPO01055109.1:387698-399010 GCA_001675575.1 Neotoma lepida | reverse complement strand
TCCAGATCTTCACTGTGAGCTCTCCATCACCTCCAGATCTTCACTGTGAGCTCTCCATCACCTCCAGATCTTCACTGTGAGCTCTCCATCACCTCTGTAGGGCTGGATTTGGCAACAACATGGCTCCAGCTAATAAATGCATGAGGAAATTTTGCAAATCTATGCTTTCTAAGAGGCCCATCTACTAAGAGTGAATCATTACTTTTTACCTCCATTTTTTTTTCAACAAAAACAATTTTTGTTCCCAAGGGGGTCATTAGCTTTTTGACTATTTCAGCTGCTCTAATCCACATTTTCAACCCAAATGGATGGGAAATTTTTTCTTCTTCCTTTTGCCCAGCCTATCACCAGAAAGAACCCTCTCAATGCTGTCAGTGTTTAATGGACTTGAAATATGTTTGCTCTGACATTTTCCAAAACTATAATTAACAAAGAGTATTCTGCATTTCCCATAGGGTGGTCATAATCTCACCATAAAATTTATAGCCAAATTGTATTCAGTTGAGGCTCTTTTACTGAGCCAAAACCATTGTCTTAAGTGACTCCAACTATCACTGTATGTCACACATATTTCTCTTCTTTACTGCTGCTGGATATAACTTAGATTCTGGCCGGTATTGTTGACTATGAAATGTCCTCCACGAGCTAATGTTTTGTGAGTGTGTGATCACATTGGTGGTACTATTCCTAGCTTTTAGAGTTAGGTGGCTATAGACCGTTTGGGAGGTGAGGCCTGGCTAGCAGAAATGGGTCACTCTAGGCAAGCCCAGAAAGGTTGTTCCTGCCCTGGTTCCCACTTTGTTCTCTCTGCTTCCTGGTCAGCCACTAAAGGAGAGTTTTGTCACAGGCTCCCATGACTGTGTACTCCATCATGCCTTTTCCACCACAAGGGATAACACTTTCTCTGAAATCGTGAACCAAAATAAAACTTGTCTCCAATGAGTTGTTTATGTCAGATATTTTAGTCTCAGCGACATGAAAGTAATTGATACATTGGCCAAAGTAAGGGCTTTAGCTCCACACCGCCCGCCTGTCCTAAGTATGGAACCCAGGGGTCCTGCTCCGCCCTGTCCTGAGTAGGGAACCCAGGGAGACATATGCATGCAAAGCAAGTGTTCTACTTCCCGGCTACATTCTTAGTCCCCAAATTTTCTACTTTTTTTTTTTCAGCCAAAGAAGCTGCAGACTGGGACAAATGATTGCACTCCAAAACTGTATCTCAGAAGAAATTTCTGGAAATGGTGAGATGAAATCATTTTATATCCTGTCTATGGTGGCCAGAAGGCTTCTGAGAGACACAAAAATGGAAAGNGTGTGAAGCAGGAAGATTCTGCATGTGCTTGGTTTAGAGCCCAGCTTTCTGAATGAATGCCGCCGCCGCCTTCTTCTTCTTCTTCTTCTTCTTCTTCTTCTTCTTCTTCTTNTTCTTCTTCTTCTTCTTCTTCTTCTTCTTCTTCTTCTTCCTCCTCCTCCTCCTCCTCCTCCTCCTCCTCCTCCTCCTCCTCCTCCTCCTCCTCTTCTTCTTCTGGAGAAGTCAGTGGGTAAAGGGATTGGCAAGAGGACTAATTTGGAATTGTCTTTTCCAAATAGCAAGAAAAACGTCCCATCTCTTGCCTTGTCCCGAAGCTGAGTGACATGAATGGATGCCAGGCGACAAAAACGCCACGTGAAAATTCTGCCTGCTCTTCTTGTGTTCACTTTTCCAGCTGGTTTGCACAGAAACGCTGAAAATGTTAACCACGCGTGGGATTCACCAATGAGTCTTCTTCACACAGCCTAAAGAGCCGGGAGCAGCGGAGAGAGGCAGGTAGGAAGCCAAACTGGGAGGGAGAAATAAAAGAGCAAAGTCCACAGACACGGCCATAATGAACTGTGCTCGTGGAAGCCAATGAAAACTTTGTTAGGCCCAGATATAAATATTTTGCCCCTTTCTGCCAGGCCCTGCGGTTTATTACAGGAAGCATGGCTTAGGCATTCATAGGCGAGGGTTAGAAATTGGAGAGCATAACTTGGAGCCCTTCCCGTTCCAATAAGCAGTCACAGGTGTGGTTTTCATGAAACTGTATATTTAGGGATGGAGTAGGAGGGAGGGGGGGGAGAGAATTGCATGTTCTAAGCAAACCGTATTTGCATACACATTATGCATGTACCCAACACACACTTGTGCAGAGATGAGCAAATGTGTTCTGTGTTGGCAGCTGCTAACTGTGTTTCCTTAAGGCAGTAACAGTAAAGGGGTTCCTTGTGCTGCCAAGTCCAATCAGTTTGCAGGAGTTTCTGCATTATGCGAGAAGAGTTCAGAGGTCATATCTGGGTTCATTCAACAGGTTTCGATTACCTGCTGCTTTACTTCCTCCTTCTGCAACCTGGGAGGTCACAACACTGATGCCAAACTTGGCACAGATGCCCCACAGCATAACATCCTATAGTTCAAACATCCTGGACTCAAGCAATTCTTCACCCTCNGCTTCCTGAGTAGCTGGGAGTATGGGTGTGCACCATTGAGCCCAACTGTTAAATTTTAAAAAAGTTTAGTTATATATATTCGTGTGTGTGTGTNTGTGTGTGTGTTGACATGCACATGCCACGTCACTCAAGTGAAAGCCAATGTGAGTTGTTTCTCTCCTTCTAGCATGTGGATCCCACTGGTCAGATTTGGGTCCTCAGCCTTATTGGCCAGTGCATTTATCTGCTTAACTAACTTGCTGGTCCATTTAACAATTTATTATTTAGGCTCTATGGTGTCCCACTTACAATGGCAGGGATACTAAATGTTATGACCTCAGAATTACAGTCCCATAGAGTCTGATCCAACTGGTGTCACCAGGACTGGATCAACTCAGCAGCCTTATGTGTAAGATCTTGGGAACACAGACAGATTTAGGGAAATATTTAGTTGTCTGCCAGTATCACAGACCAGCAAAATATCAGGGAAGGGGCTGTCAAGACACATGACAACATGTGTATTTTATCTTTGTTTTTCCCAGGGAACAGCCATCAGAAACAGTCCCACTTTCTTACCATTGACATAACTAGACCAGCAGTTCTCANTGTGTGGGTAGTGACCCCTTTGGGGTCAAACGACCCTTTCACAGGGGTCACATATCAGATATCCTGCATATCAGATATTTACATTACGATTTATAGCAGTAGCAAAATTGCAGTTATGAAGTAACAGTGAAAATAACTTTATGGTTGGGGATCACCAACTGTGTTAAAGGGTTGCAGCATTAGGAAGGATGAGAACCACCGACCTAAGAGGTCAGAAGAAGCTGTTGGAGCCCCTGATCACCTAAAACTGGAGTTATGGATAGTTGTGAACCATCATGTGGGTGCTAGAAACTGAACTTGGGCCCTCTGCAAAAGCAACAAGTGCTCTTAACTGTTAAGCCATCTCTCCAGCACCCCATAAATGGATTTTTTTTAATTCAGACTTTGTTCTCATCCTTGCAGTATCTGATTCTGTACAAATATTCTCAAATCTGAAAAAAGAATCAGAAAAATGTCCAGTCCCAAGCATTTCTGATAAGGGATACCCAGCCTATACTGAGGGTCAGGACTACATGGCGACTGTTCCACTCTACGACATACACAATTCAACACACAGCAACTGTAGTTTTTGTCCCATTGAAGAGCTGAGAAGTTTCTGCTCTGAGGTTTTATTGAAAGACTTGTGCATGAACAGAAGACTTTTCTGTTCTGATATCTAATCCAGGTGGATTATTAATGATCCTAAAGACCTCCATCTCAAGATCCATCAGTGGGCTCAAACCCAAGGCTTTGTGCACACACGCCAGGGTCCACCCTGAGCTCCCAGGCTTAGTTCTGTGCCCTGCAGCTACAACTGAAATTAGAAGAGAACCGGCAGCAAATCCTAGCAGGAAGCCTCTAGTGATGGAACTTTAAAACAACTGAGATCAGGAGTCGGTTCCATCAATGAAATCCTCTTGGCTTTTTCCTCTTTCTTTTCTTTTTATGTAGCTTTGTACCTTTTAGGTTAAAGGGGGAAAGATTTAAAATGCCCCCTTTAGAAATGTGTATAGTCTAGGTAAATTTGCATAAACATGAAAGGCACAGAATCAGGACCATCAGCTACCGGTCCTGTCTCACAGACGATCCCCTGGCCTTTGCTTCCTTCAGAGTGCAGCCATTTCTGGAGACTCAGAACCATTAGCAATACAGCAGTGTCATCTCTGCATCCTGCAGACTTGGCTAATGGGTTACATCTATTTTACTGGGAGTGTTGGATTATTACCCCCCAGGCCACAGGCAGGCTTTGTAAGAATGTGAAAATCAATATGAAAGGTTTGTCAGGAGTGACATGTTTGTTAATGTTTTATTGATTATGCGATTGGGTGTAAATTTTCTAACTTAATAAAGCTTGAGATTTTTTTTTTTGCAGTAAAAAAACAGAGGTTATTTAATTAACTCACAACTTANTGCAAACTCTGAACATGATACATTGTGACTGCTTCAACTGACACCCGATTTATCACCCTGTAAGTGGGTGGGATAACACACCCATACAGATGAATGGAGGGATCCTGGAGGGACTAGACATGGAAGGCTGGCATNAAAAATCAAAGTAGAAGGGGAAGGGAGGGGAGGGGAGGGAGAAAGCATGGGTGTGAATATGAGCTAAATACGTGGTGTACTTAAATTGTCTTTATTAACCCCATCACTGTCAGAATGAATGGACTGCAGGCCGACAGGGCAAAAACAAACCAAAACAAAACAAAAGAGAAACANCTATATGCTAGTGCTTACTACAAAAGGACCTGGCAGTGTTCAGTTAGTGGGGTGATGGTGCGGAGGACACTAAGTGTGCTTGTAGCTTAAAAAAAAAAAAACAGAAGCCGGGAGGTGGTGGCGCACNNCTTTAATCCCAGCACTCGGGAGGCAGAGGCAGGAGGATCTCTGTGAGTTCGAGGCCAGCCTGGGCTACCGAGTGAGTTCCAGGAAAGGCNCAAAGCTACACAGAGAAATCCTGTCTTGAAAAACCAAAAAAGAAAACAGAAATTAGCAACAGGCTCTGTAAGAGTTAATAAGATTCCAAATGTTTGAAGTTCAAGCAACACCCACCTCAACAAAAAATATTCATGATACACCATGTTCTGTATCAAGAGTNCAAAGCCAATGACCTAACTCAGTGACCTTACAAAATCAGTTCCTGTTTTGTAGGAAACCCCNTGGATTTAGTCTGGCCATGGCTTTTTTATGGCCATCAGTACACCCTCCTGTGCTAAAATTACTAAGTTCTGACCACCTCCAGCAAAGGATGCTGACACACNGTTGTTGGACTCAAAGCCTTTATCAGCCACACACCTTTAACACAAACCCCTGAGGAAAGAAAACAAGGTTGTATTTCTTTATCATCCCTATTGGTCCTACCACGAGCTCCAATGCACTATATCAAATCGTTGCAGCTTTCCTGGCTTTACATCANGGAACTGGACTTGGAAGGAAGATGGAGATTCAGACNGCTGTGAAATGGGCTCCCTCCCCTCTGACAAGCGGTGGCATTGCCTGCAGAGCCACAAGGAGCTGTTAGACTCCCCTGCAGTCTTCTCAACGCTGCACGTTAATAGTTGGACTGGCTTTTTATCTCCTTCCAAACTTCTTGCGCAGGAAATGATTTAAATAACTGTTTTGTAGTCACAAAAGCCTCTTGAGTCACCAATGCTTCCGTGAAATTGTAAAGATTCTCGTGGAGCCGCTTCCTCAGAGCTTTTATTTCCTCCAAAGAGCATCAAATGGGGGAGAATTACATCTGGGTGCTAATTTCCCCAATTACCAGCGGTGGGCTTTCTTTCCACCTGCCAGGTTAATAACCAACTTGTTTTATCACCCTGGTCATGGAAGGAAGATTGTGTAGCTGGCAATTCTCTCTCCCTCCCTCCTTTCCTTCCCCCATTATCTCTAACATGTCTTTTCAAGCTTTCCAGTGGAGCCCTCCCCTTGTGACTGTCCCCAAATTTCTCTCCATTCTAAATCTCCCATTAATTCTTCCATATTGTCAACAGTAATTCTCAAATAAGAATTTCAATGAAACATGAGCTCCTTTTCTTCTCTCTTATTTGAAAGTCTCCCTGGGAGCTCCTAAAATATTTGGAAAACAATTTCTCAATGGAAACAATTCTACAGACCTATAGCCACAAAACCAGATTCTCTTTGGCATTCACCTAGTTCAGATTGTAAGTGAATGGCTTCTGGGAAAGTCACACATACATACACACACACACACACACACACACACGCACACACACACACATACACACACAAACACACACGCTCATGTTTTTTCTTTTTATGCAGTTTTATACCTTTCAAGTTTAGACAAATTTTAAAAATGCACTCTTTAGAAATGCATACAGCTAAGATAAATTTGCATAAATATTAAAGGCACAAAATCCAGATCATATGATTATAGATGTCTTTTCTTGGATAGAGAAAGAAAGCAGATGAAGACNTGTGTTGACCAGTCTTAGAAGACAGCTATGGACCTAGATTATGACTAAAGGGAACTTAGGTCCTCCTCTGAAAAGCATGAATGAGGTACGCGGTGAGATGTTTATCACAAGTGTCCTTTGAAGCCTGAGAGGGATGAGTTAGCATGAATTCGATGACAAGGAAGATGATCTTATATCAGACAGTTGGGTTTATGTAGAACCTGGACAGCTGCTTCAAAGGTGGATTTTCATCTATAGAAAGAGAGATGATGATCTGTGTACTTCTNTATTGGAAGGCAATGAGGAGAAGATGAAAACACATGCAGGACTTAAAATGGTACTTGGCATTCAAGGGGCACCCAGTATCAGACATTTTTGTTTCTGGGTATACATACTCAAGTGTGGAATGTCACCAATGTCACTGATGACCACTACCTGTTAACTTCCCTTTCCATACTCACAAAACCATCTTATAAAGCAAATAAGAATTAGCTATTAGTTTGCAACTAATTAGCAATTGACAAGTTAGTTTGATGAGTTCTAAGGAGTCACTGAAATGAAAAGCATGGTTTTGACAGTGATGGAGAGAGGGAGAAGGTGTCCTGCCTTAGTCAACAGGCTCCTGCTGTCCCCACTGCACCTGACTGTCCCACCAGTATCTTCTTGTCACAGAGCTTAAAAAACGAAGCACTTTTGCATAGCTTTTGCTGTTAGAACAAACCACCAGAGACTGAAGAACTNATAAAGAAAAGAAGTTTTTTAGCACACAGTAGTGGAGGGCATGGCATCAGCATCAGCTCAGCTCTGGTGACTGCTCCGTGGTGGATGGCATCACAGTGGTGGAAGTGGGTGGGAGACAGAAGGGTTATAAGGTGAGGCAGGAAGTCGGGGGTGGGCACAATGTCGATCTTCCACTAGGCCCCACCTCTTAAAGACCCTAACTTCTAGTACCTGTGGAATATTCATTTACACTATGAACATTTGTCACCATGATTGGTTTAATAGAGAAGCTGACTGGCCAATAGCTGAACAGGATAAAGTTAGGCGGGAAAGCCAAACTGAGAATGAGGGGAAGAAGGGCGNGGTTGGANGAGTCGCCTGCAGATGCAGAGAGAAGCAAGATGGGCATGCCGTACTGAGAAAAGGTACCCAGCCACGTGGCAAAACATAGATAAGAAATATAAGATAATTAAAATGTAAGAGTTAGCTAGTAGCAAGCCTGAGCTATTGACTGAGCATTTATAATTAATATTAAGCCTTTGTGTTGGTTATTTGGGAACTGGTGAGCAGGACAGAAACTTCCATCTACAAATACCTTCTAACTTAGCCATACAGGGAACCACACTTCCAGACCATGCACCTTTAGAGGAAGCCAAACCTGAACCATAGCAGCTGCTGAACTAGGCCAAGCTCCACTGACTTCTAAGAGATGGGCTGTGCCATCTGAGAGTGACAGGACCACAGAGAAGGGATTTCTGGAGCCACTGTAACCAAGGAGGAAGTTAGCACCCATCTCTGAAAGACCACGAGAAGNCTTGGTGACACAAGACTGGGATCAAGAGAGCTAGCTAACCAAGCTGCTCTTGTGNTACTTCACCACACTACCACTGGGGCAGTGCAGGGGCTGNTTTGTATCGCTGCTGTTAGCNTCTTCACGTGTTTTGAAACCCATAGACTATTATGCAACAATTGTAGAAGTNAGAAGGCTCAAATTGGCTGCTGGAGCTGTCCTTCCTTTGAGAAACCCTAATCTTATTTATTTATTTATTCATTTATTTCTTTTTGAGAATGGGTCTCACTGTGTAGCCGTGGCTGTATTCGAACTCACTATGTAGATCAGGCTGGCCTTGGACTCAGAGGGATCCTCCTGCCTCTGGAATTGAAGAAAATTCACCAGCATACCTAGCCCTTTTCCCTCCCTCCTTCCTTTTTTTTAAAGAAGACATGCATTTTTTAAAAAAAGATTTATTTATTTATGTATGTATGTATATGAGTGGTCTAGTTTACCAGCATGACAGAAGAGGGCATCAGACCCCGTTGTAGATGGTGGTGAGCCACCATGTGGTTGTCAGGAATTGAANTCAGGACCTCTGGAGGAGCAGTCAGTGCTCTTAACAGCTGAGCCATATCTCCAGGCAAAGAAACCTTAACCTTGAATCCATTCTTTCCCTTTTCTACCTTCTAGGGGTCACCTGCACTTCTTGGACTTCTGGCCCCCTCCTCCATCTTCAAAGTCCACTGNCATGAACCTATGTGACACTCCCCACCTTTCCTCTCTTCTACCACTCATGTCTACCTCTTAGAAGAAAGCTTGTAATTACATCTAGCCTGTCAGGATAATCCAGGTTAGCTTCCCCATCTGAAGATTCTTCTTTTAACTGCACCAAAAGTCCTCTTGCTAGGGAAGGAAGCACACTCACAGGATGTGGACATAGTTGGAGCATCATTATTTTGACTGCTACGTGACACAAGAAGACCAGGAAGAAACAAAAAACAAAACAAAACAAAACACAAACAATAACAAAACCCACCCAGTAGCAAGGGGTTGATAGTCGCTGTCAAGACTCTTCCAGGAGCCCCCTACTATGGTATAAATGGTTCTTCAGTAGTCAAGTGATGGAAATGGAACCTTCAGTTTATATGACGGTGTTTAGAAGTGGGCCTTGGGGAAGTAACTGGGATCAGATGAGGTCAACAGACCAGGAGCCCATCATGGGGCTGGTGGCTTCATAAGAAAAGCCAGGGAGCTCNAACCAGTCAGGTGCTCCCTCTGTGACATCATGTTATGTTCTTCACCGTGTTATGATGCAGCAAGAAGGTCCCTCACCAAATGCCAGCGCCATGCTCTTAGACTCCAGCATCCAGAAATGCCAGCCAAATAAACTTCATTTCTTCATAAACCACCCAGTTTCAACTATGTCACTATAGCAACCGAAAATGCATAATGACACCTACGATGTGGACTTAAAAGCTACACTGAAACCCTCATTTCCAAATGGGGAAACTGAGGCCCAAAGAGACAAAATGCTTGGCACCACGCTCACTGACTTAGCAGTCTGCAGTGGGCTGGAACCCAGAGCCTGACGCCATGTTCTGTGTTCTCCACAGAACAAACCTTTTCGGTCAGTTTCTCCACTCCTCTCTTTCTCCTCTCTCTTTTTAAAAGAACCTGCAGCCAGAGGTGGCCTCTTCACTTCCGACTGCTTCTAGAGCAGCAGGCTTCTCTTGAAGCAGAGAACCCGTGCTGCCTGCCTTTGCCTCTGGTGCTCTGAACCTCGAGTGCCACGCGGCTGTGGACTCTGAAGATTCTCTTCTTTCATCTTTGCTCAAAATAGCACCTGCCGTCCTGTTCGCCTCAGGAACTTCAGAGGCTCCAAGTNAACCAGCAAATTTATCACCCGGTGAACTGACCTACATTCTACCTAATTGTTTCTGGCCTGACCGTGACCCCAGGCATCAGAGCCAAAAGGAAGAAAAAGTTGGCTAGATCTTAATGTGGTGAGACTCTGTGGCCCTGGTTGAGCCACAAAATTAATAACTGTCAGGAAGAAATTTACAGATGAAAGAGTCTTAGCATTGAATTAATTTCTACAAAGGACACGCTTCCACTGATCTTTCAAGAAAAAGGAATTCTCAAAGCAATAATGCGAGGTTTCTCAGNGCTNGAGCCTCTCGCTCTCTTCAGCTGCTCTTTAATGTGTGTGGGGCCAGGTTGTATTTTATTACAAAGAAGGTCTGCTTAGAAGTTAGCCCATGTGCGTGCATGTGCACCTGTATGTGTGTGTGTAGTTTACAAATGACATAGATTTTTCTCTAAATTACAAGTATGTCACCTTGTCACCTTACCACTAGTAACATAAGAAACAAAAGGGTTTGCTGTTGTTTTGAAAACATGAACTGATTGATGATGCTGTCCGAAGATATTGAAGGTGTTGCAAAAATCATCATCAAATTCATATTACTGCTCTGATTTTTTTTTAATGCTTTGNTTATAAAACCCCATTAGAACACTTTGAGGCCTGTCATTTCACCCTCATCTTATAGTTTAGTCCGGTCAGCTCCTGCTGCATTTTCCCCGCCCCCCCCACGCGTTTCCAATGTGGACACAGGCAGCGTGGCTTGTTGAATATAATATGTTGTTTTTGTGTTAGTCCTTGTAGCTTCATCTGCCTTGATGTGCCAAGGGAAGCCGGGTCATTATCTGTATGTGTTTTCTTTTTCTTTAAAGATTTTTGTTTAATTGACATGACTTTAACATTCGCACATTTCAGCCAAAAAATGAGACATCCTCCAATTTCTCCAGCCTCCAGTAGTAAATACAAGATAAGGAAAATACCAGCATGATGAACACGTCCAATGAAGCTTCCGTGTCAAGAAGCTGTTTGTGTGGCCAGTTGTGCGGAGCTGGGAAATGGAACCTCTGATTTGACTGTAAGGCTGTTTACTTACAGACTTTTCTCCAGTTNCTTGGATAGCTCCATGGCCAGACATGAGTTCATCACTCTGTTTTCCTCCAGCCTTCTCCCATGGGTTCCCACCTCAGTGGTCAACACCACCATCCACCCAGCTGTGTGATCCCATGTCCAGCCACCGACCCATTGCTATCTTCTAAGAACCTCCTGAATCCACCTGTGTCTCTTTAATTCTGCCTGTGTGGCCAGAGCCACGTGTTGACGTCTGTGGTCCCCAGGCACTTTTGTCTTCCTGGATCTCTTCCACCATTAAAATAAAACACTTAAAATTGTGCTTTATAACTGTTGGTATAAAGATTAGTACTGGATTTATGACTATATATTCATTTGCAATTCTGATTTTAAGATAAACTAAAAATTAAATCATTTTTATGGCCATTAGAATGTGCTA
>LZPO01055109.1:320296-336779 GCA_001675575.1 Neotoma lepida | reverse complement strand
TGTGTGTGTGTATGTGTGTGTGTGTGTGTGTGTGTGTGTGTGTGTGTGTAGAAAAACCTACTGAGTTCAATTAGTGCAGCCCACATGAATGTGGGTGTAGGTCTGTGCACTGTAGCATGGCAACCTACCAGGAGTCCCACTTGTGAAGAAAACTCTAGGCATGCCCATTTATGCCCAGGTATAAGGTAGTAAAAAGGGGATTCCCCCTAAAAGTTTGCTTCAAAGGCACAATTTGCCTTCCTGGACAGGCACCCCAAACCATTTCAGGCAGGATTCCTACTATTCCTACTCTCCTACTGGACATAACTAGAACATGATTGAACAAAATCTAAGTTTAATGGGCCTTAAGGGTAGATAAATTTACTGCAAAGCTCTGAGCTGGATGTGTGTCCGGCTTGATGCAGGGTCCTAGGCTGCCGACAGATTGTTTGGGGGAAGGGAGGTGTGCACCCACTTAGTGTGGGTAAGGAGCTCAGGCTACCAGGTGCATTATTAGAAGAGGGGTGGGTGCATGGCCCAAACCAAGCAGAGGCATGGCTGCCAAACTATTCCCTCTGCTTGCCTCTGCCTGCCACATAGAATTGTGGGATTGAGCATAGCAGTGTACAATTAACTCCAAGGAATGAAACATCCCTGATATGTTTGAGATCCTCTGTGTACCACCCACTAGAACCCACAGCCAGCTATGACTTCTGCATTCTGATTCTCACTCATTCAACACAGAGCTGTAGGGAGCAGAGGATGTTCTAAGCCTGTGGCTGGGCAGCCGCTGCTCTCTCGGATGTTAGGGATTGACTGACCTTTTCACAGGGGTTGCCTAAGACCATCAAAAAACACAGATATTTACATTACAATTTATAAAGCAAAATTACAGTTATGAAGTAGCAATGAAAATAATTTTATGGTTGGGGGTCACCACAACATGAGGAGCTGTGCTAAAGGGTCGCAGCATTAGGAAGGTTGAAGCACTGCTCTAGGTAGTTCTTAGCAGAGGCCCCTAGCAGACTTTTTCCACCTAATAAGTGTGAGCTCCTGAGTGCCCTCTGCTTGATTCCGACCCCTTGTTCCTGTATGTTGCGAAACTGTTCCATGTCCCCTTTCAGGAGTGCCCATTCCTAGCCTTTGGGCTTTAGTTAAAGCTGTTTACTCTAAATTCTGGGCCATCCCTTCCTGGTTAGGTACACACCAAATTCTTTCTCCAAGTTTAAGATTTATGTTTCTTCTTTATGACATCTTTTATGTACAAAGAGGTTTTTGAAAGTATTTTAATGTACTCTAATGTATCGTCTTTATTTATGGTTTGTTTTTGGTATGAGGTTTAACAACTCTCTCCTTCCTCTGAGATCCTAAGAGCATTCTCCTCATTTCCTTCCAACNCTTTTCAGGATATTCACTTTTCTATCTAGCTCTTTAACCCATTTTAACACCACTTGATGTGGACACATAGCTGATTTTTCTCCTCATTGACAGTGGGACAGTGGTTCCTTACAATGCTGCTCCCCAGACCCNGTTCTGCTTTTGAGACAAGAGCTCACTAAGTAAACTGTGCTGGCCTTGAACTCACAATCCTCCCAAGTGCTGGGATTACAGATCTGCACCACCGTGCTCCACCCCTGCTCAAATGTTGTTTCTGAAATCCCCTTTTCCTTCACTGATTTGAAATGATGTCTGTGCTCCACACACACTTTCATAAATGAGTGAACCTGCTGCTGGAGTCTTCTCTGTTTCTCCCTGGACTAATATTACACACGCTCCTGACTGTAGATTATTTAGGCTCACACAGTGCAGGAGTTGAGCCCCAGGCATTAAACTTCCTCTCCAAAGCTGTCCCAGGGTTAGTGGTTCCTTGATAAGAACCATTCAAACCATACACTGCATAGAANTACAAAATTTAGAACTCAGATCCACAAATCCACCAAAATTGTGTATCTCCCCATTTATTGAGGTCTTCAAGAATGTNTTAAGTTTCACACAGAGGCGTTTCTCACATCTTCAGATAAATGTATTCCAAGGCATCTTCACATTTTGGGGTAGCTATTTTAATATGTGTTTCCTAAACTATATTTTTCCAAGAGTCTTTAACCAGTGAATAGAACTTGACATACTTGTTAATAGTGTATTCTCAGAATGGCATTTAAATTCCCATGTTATGGCATTAAATTCCCATTATGGCATTTCTTGACTCATCAGTTGTTTTAAAGATTTAATTTTTTTCCAAGTAGATTTCACTACAGGTCACTACAGGTGTCTAACAGTGGGGGATGTCCCAGAACACTGTCTGCTGGAATCTTTGCAGCATCTCAAGAATTGTTTTGTGGGCTGCTGTGTGATCTGTTGGTGAGAGCCAGCATGCTCTGGAGCCCCTGCCTCTGCCTTCCTTNTGAGGCTGGAATTACAGACAATCACCACATCCACATGGCATTTATGTGGATTTTGGAAATCAGATCTCTGGTCCTCACAGTTTAGGCAAGTGCTCAGCCACTGAGCCATCTCCTAAGCCCTGAAGCATATTCTTCACAGAGGTCAGAGGTCTTTTTTTAAAAAGTCTGTTTGCTTATTGTGACAATCAGGGCTTTTATGATCTTTCTTTTTGTTATTAGAACTCTCAAATTACTGAAAGGGATGTGTTAAATTATTGCTCTGTAACTATGGAATTGTCCACTGACCTTTGAAATTCTGTCCACATTTTGCTTTGTATAATTTTGTAGCTTACAGAGATCTACCTGCCTCTGCCTCCTAAGTATACATACATATATACATACATACATGCATATTTGCACAAAGNCATCACCTATCCCTAGGTTAGCCTCAAATTCACATCACATCTGGAAATAACCTTGAAAGACTGATCGTCCTGCCTCCACCTCCCCTGAGAGCTGAGATTACAGGAGTGCATTTCAGTGTAAGGCTATTATTGCTTTTAAATGATTGACTTTATCACATGTTTTAATAAACAGGACTGCTTTCATAAATTCTAAAACCAATTGCTGTTGCCATCCCAATCTATACAACCCCNGAGTGCCTGCACTCTGCCCCATCTCACACACCGTGTGCCTGCAATGGCTGCCTGTTCTTCCTCTCGATGCCCAGGACTCTTCTTGGGCCCCTCCTGGTTATAGAGCCTGAGGCTCCCTGGTCCCCAGCCCCGGCAACTGCTCTAACCCATCTCACGCCAGCAGCCCACAGTCAGCTCAGACTAGAACCTAATTCTTTGCTCATTTTCAGCCCTCACACATCCCTTTCTTGGTGAACAACTGTGTGTGAGAAAGACTTTATGCAGCATTTCTAGAAACTTCCAAAACATATTTGTCATGATTCACACTGTTGACAAGAGAAGTATCTGCTCTGTGTGACTTCATGGCAATTCCCTCCCACCCCCAAATGCACCAAGGTATACGTTTGCACTTCTGTTATTCTTTTCCGGTTCTAACTAAATAGCCCCACATTCCGAGTATGAAGCTGTTTCTAAGGAAGGCAGTTCAATGTGAAGCATTTCCAGGGTAACTTGGGGCCACATTCCAGTGAAAACCTAGAGAGCATTTCCCTGGATGTTTCTGGAGTGGGGAAGTCACTGCTCCACACACCAGAGAAGAGGTCATGGGTGGATCCTTGCTCTCCCAGAAAGAGGCAGGAAAAGTGAATACTACGGTTGCTTGCCCTTTGGACCCCACTAGCTGCCTTCTCCATGTCTTCCTACTTTGTTATGAAGGAAGAAGTCATCAGCAAGCACTGTGGTACTACTGCCACTGCGAAGAACAGAGGCTCATTAACCTTGGGTAAAACCCCGAGCTAGCCTGTTCCCTTCACTGCCTATGCTGAAACCCTTGGGGGGTTTGTTTATTTTGTTTTGTTTTTCTCTCAGAAAGCACACCAAGGAGGCATATTTAAAATCTTAATAAGTTTTTAATGCTGCTGTTTCAGGATCTGGTCAGTTTGGAGGTCAGGAGAGAAAATTCTAGAACGTAAGGAATTCTCACCCATCCTTTTCACCCTTCCCATGGTGCTGAGGGGTTGGGTGTGGAAAGGAGACCATTTCAGTTCAGTTAAGGGTTTGCTCAGCATCACGGAGGGAGCCCTGGAGCACAGTAGAAGGTTTCTATTGTGGATGAGGCTTGTTCCCAAATTCGCAGTTTCTCTCTTGGGGGCTGAAGAACAGGCAGCCCTACAAAGAAAGAAAATAAGTAAGCCATGGTTTGGGGGAGTAGGGGAAAAGATCAGGAGAAAAAGGAACCGAGAGCAAGGTTTGCCCTTTAAGCAAAAGTCCAGCAGGAGGGGAAAGCGTGGGTGGTCGTCAGATGCTGAACTCATCACAAACATGTAACTGGGCTTGAGGCTGCCAAAAGCTTCTCCAAGAGCCACTGCGGGTCTACTGCAGGGGAACCCCGAGGGTTAATCCCCTGAGTTCTTGGCTCTCTCCTCCCTAGCCTCAAGGATGAGGAAGTCTTATAAAAGGGAGGTTCCCTTTTGCCCCAAGTTTGCTGCCTGAGGCTGCTTCTCCAAGATAGGAAGAATACTGAAGTCAGCACAGCCAACAAAACTACCAGAGAAGCTTCCACAGGCCAAGGACCTCCACAAATATGCTCTGCCGCTCACACTGCTCCAGTAGCACTAACACCCAGATGTCCACAGGCCTTGAGAACAAGAGGCTGAAAGGGAAGCCAGAGTGTGGGGATGTAAGCCATGGTTTTTAGCCAAATTTCCCCAGTAGGTTTTTTCCCTCAGGGCTATTTCTTAGTCACCCTGTACTTTCCAACAAGGGGCTTATTTATTAACTGATTGGGTCAAATAAATGAATAGAAATCACTTTTATTTTTAGTATCTTTCTTTCTCTCTTCCTAAGAAACTAATGACATTTAAGGAACACTGTTGGCTATTGTCTGAGGAGGAAAGTAGCACTGGGATGATTCCAAGGCTTGGATATGTGGTCATCCTCACGATCCCACCGGGCCAGCCACACACAAACTCAAGGCAGAAAAACTGGTCCCAGGCTTGACTCAAGGCCTGAGGGATGGAAGGCTTGCCCCTGTTCAGCTTCTCCACGGGCTCATACAGTCCTCTAAAGATCAGGGTAAGAAACCCTTCGCTGGGTGAGTATTTGTGAATGTTCACCCTGTACTGGGACCCCCTGCTCACACGATCCTCGGACTTGCTCGCCCACTCTCTAGAATTTTCTGGGCCTGAATCACAGCCCCAGCTTCCTCTTTCACTCAAGTCTGTTCAAATGTCACTTTCCCAGAACCTG
Organism: Neotoma lepida; assembly: GCA_001675575.1. Taxonomy (NCBI): domain Eukaryota; kingdom Metazoa; phylum Chordata; class Mammalia; order Rodentia; family Cricetidae; genus Neotoma; species Neotoma lepida. Next base: position 331,537 of record LZPO01055109.1, on the reverse strand, counting down.
TCTCTTATACACATCTAGATGTGTATAAGAGACAGGGGCGGAGGACATGCCTTCAGAGGTTTCAGGAGGTGGAGGAGTCACATTGGCCCCCTGGAGCTAGAGTTACAGGCAGTTGTGCAACCGGTGATGTGGGTCCCCTCAAGCACTCTTTACCACTGAGCTGTCTCGCTTCAGCCCCAGAAGTGACTTGTGAGATGTGGAGAGAGATCTCCTCTGTCTTCCTCTGGCACATTTGACCCTTCAGTTCTCGTCTCTCACACATGAGTCTGCTTGTGCNTACTTTGTCTCCACCAGAATTCACAGCTGTGTCTTCCTCACTTTGCCCAGTTTCAGACCCTAGGGCAGCGCCAGGCACACGGAAGATGCTCCATAGGAAGCGAGCAAAGCAGCCCTTGAGATGCTGTTGTAACCATCTGGAGTTTCATGTCCATCCTTCCGTGTTTCCACACTGTTAATGTTGCCTGCAAAGTTAGGGAGCAATTGACAGAACCTCAAATCACCTTTGAGAAGGTCCCTCAAACCCAGCCCCGTGCTTGCTAACTCACTGAAAGGACTCCCAGAAGGCACCACAGACTGTTATATTTATGATTCCCGTTTCTCAGGGTGAAGGGGTTACAGATTAAAGGGTACATGGAAGGAAGGTTGAATAGTACAGAGTCCAGGGGATGAGAGAACATGGAACTCCAAGTGTCCTCTACCTGTGGAGCCATGGGTGGCAGTGCTCCACCTAGCCATAAGGCGTGACAATATGTCTAGAATATCACCAACCAGGGAAACACTCAAGCCTTGGAATTCCATATTTTGATGGGGGTTAAATCACATCCTGCTCACATATTGACCTTAGTTTTAAGTTTCTTCAAAAATGTAACTGATAGTAGCCATCCTACCGAAATCTTTCATCAAAAACAAATTGTAACTCGGTGCAGTGGCCAAATCCCCAGACAGACACTTCTACCCGCCATGAGATTCCAAGGATCTACTAGTTATCAGCAGGTAGACAAAGGCCAAGGCAAGCTTCTCTCCACTACATACAGGCCGTCTAATTTCTCAGTGCCCAACAGTTGTGGGCAGACATGTTCTTCCAGTGCCTGATCTTGGGTTTGGTCATGTGACTTGTTGGCCATAGAAGCAGGCAGAAATCAATGTGTGCTGATTCCACGTTCTCTCTAGTACTGCTGCCATTGCCATGGGAAGTATAGTCTGTGTATATCTTACTAGTCCAGGAAGAACAGGAGAAGCCTGGGGAGACAGTCACTCAGCCCCACCCCAAGCTGAGCCCAGCCCATACCTGACCTTTAGCCATGAACTGAGTGGCTGAGTTAAATAAATGCCTTCTGCTGAGTTCTAAGATCTACGGATGGTTGCTAAGTTGCATTGCCGTAGGGATAATTAACTGATAAAGGTAGCAACCTAACTTCTTGCATATCAGAAATAGTCTTCTGTGAGTTTGTACTTTTGTTTATCCTTAAACCAGAATAGCTTGAAGATGAACACAAACTGACAAGGTTTGGTTGGAAGTGAGTNCTGTGGTTTAGACATGGGTTGAATGTGTCCCAGAGTGCTCCTGTGTTCACAGCTTCATCCCTGGTATCGGGTCTGGTAGGAAGTGACTGCTGACTGAAGACACTTTCCCAAGAAGAAACTAATGTGATACTCCTGGGACCCTGAGTAATTCTCAGGAGAGTTGTAAAGATGCCTAGAGCAGGGCATGCTAGCTCACGCCTGTAAATCCCAACCAACACTTGGGAGACTGAGGCAGAAGGAGTTTAAAGCCAAACTTAACACTAAGGTCAATAAGGTGAGCAGGAAGTGATTTAACCCCCATCAAATATGGAATTCCAGGGTGAGCTACAGGTCCTGCTGGGTTCTGGGTAAGATCTTGTTTCCAAACAAAGTAAACAAAGCCAGACAACAAAGACAATAAAAAAGATGTGCACAGGCGCCTGAATCAACCTCCTGTCTCGATGCTTGCTTCCTGATTTCTCACTTTTACAAGTGCTTCTGCCAGGATGTCACCTGTAGTAGATTATTTTAAGGTGTGTCACTTTTGTTTATGTTGCATTTGTGTAACTCTGTGAAGCTGTGTTACTGTGCTTGTCTAAAACACCCGATGATCTAATAAAGATCTGAATGGCCAATAGTGAGGCAGGAGAAAGGATAGGTGGGGCTGGCAGGCAGAGAGAATAAATAGAGAAATCTGGAAAGGGGGAAAAGAAGCAGCTGAGAAGGAGGAGGACTCCAGGGGCCAGCCACTCAGCTACACACACAGCAAGCCACAGAGTAAGAGTAAGATACAGAAGTTGTGATGGTGACACAGACTCCATATCTTAGACCACCTGCTGTATTCAATTCCAGGAAGGATCTCAGGAATGTGCCATGACAACTCAAACAGATACAGGGCAGTATGTTCCTGCAGACATTCTGTCTGCAGTTTATGGCCCTTGAAGATATCCAGATAATCCTGCTGAGTAGCCCAGATAATCCTGCCTAGCAAGTTGTGATTCCCCGCCAAAAGTCCAACCAAAAAGCTTCAAATATGGTTTTGAGCCGAAAGTCTAGACCAATAGTTTAAAAAAATCACCTTGCCCCAAATCCCTTCTACCCAATCCCAAATTGCCAAAAGCATGTAATTCCTGGCTTGCAGTTTTTCCCTATAAAAACTCTCCACCCCTGGGCCCACNGCTACTGCCACATTTCCCTCCATCTGCTGTGTGGTGGCCCAGGTTCAAACCTGACAAGAAAAGGACCCTTATGTGCTTGCATCAGAAACCAGCTCCTTGGTGGTCTCTGGGGGTTTCACATAAGGGGTACAACAAAGTACAAGATAAAAAAAAGCCCAGAGACAAAAGGAAGATGGGATAAGTTAAGTTAAGGAAAGCTGGCTAGAAACTAAGCCAAGCTAAGGCTGGGCATTCATAATTAAGAATAAGCCTCCGTGTGTGATTTACTTGGGAGCTAGGTGACACCACCCCCCACCAAAAAAAGAGTAAAAACCCCCAATAATAGTCATTTGTCATGTGGTGATCCAGCCAAAGGAGCCTGGACCAGAGGCCAAATCAAGAAGATTTCCCTAATCTTGGACTTTCTTGGTCTACAAATTGTGATTTTCAATAAACCTTTTGCCCCTTAACTAGCCTCGGTTGTTTCATTATAGCCATGAAAATGTGCTGATAAGACCAGGAAGATATTCTGAGTAAATAATGAAATTCAGCTGACAATACATGTGGCCTATGTAAGCAGAGGGCAGTAGAAAGGATGGGGACCATGGGAAAGTAGAAGCCACGGCCACCTGACAGGAACCGAACTCTAGCCAAGTGTGTGATTTACTTGGGAGCATCTTCATTAGCATCTTCATCAGTGTCGTCCGAATTAAAATGAGGACACGACTGCTTCTAAGTATGGCTGAGGGGAAGGTTTTATTGTAGATATGAGGGAAAGTACAGCCAGAAGCATCTAGAAGGGTCCAGACTGAACTGGGCCTCGAGAGGAGAAAGAAAGGGGCGAGTGAGAGAGGAAGAGAAGAGGAGACAAGCAGACCAAGAGAGGAAGCTGTGGACCAAGAGGCCAGGAGCAAGCAGATAGATCAAGAGTGTCACCAAAATGGCTGAGTTACAGAGGGCTCCAAAGCTGGGGGAAGGGAAGCCCAGCTCCTGGGCTGGAGAGGTAGGGGGCAGGGTGAGGAGTGCTGGGAGGAGCCACAGGTACTCCACTGGGAGAGCTGGCCAGCATCTGCTTTGATGTATCAGTAGGCACCTCAGCCATTTGTCCCGGGTTTCTTAGAAACCTAACAGTTGCCAAACCTTCCACAGGTTTGGTAGGAGCAGCTGAAACTATAGCTGTTTCTATGAAATATCTTAAACACGGCACTAGACAAACACCCAAGCCTGTCAGCGAGCAACCTTTCCTTCATGTCACGATGTGCAAAATAGGATGACACATGGCTTCCATGGGATGTGAAAGTAAGCATCCTCAGTGGCTCAGAACAGCATAGGGTGACCCACGGCCTCATGTGGGGCTTTGCATGAGTTTTGTTTGAAAGTGAAAATTACACTACGAGGAAATGGGCCACGATAAATGCATGCCAAAGAGATTTCTGCAGCTCTTGGCCCGTGGCCATCTCCATCATGGCTTCATTGAGACACTTAAGGATTAGGAAATGACTCATTAACATTTTCCTTCTTTGAAATGTAACATTCATGAAAATCCAGCACAGCACAAAGCACCTGTCGTCATCATTTACAGACGTAACTCTCAGTGAGATGGGGATGCTTCTGGAATGCCATAGTCCCCCAAGAACCTCACGGGAGGATGATACTTCGCTAGGGCAAAGTGAGACATGCTACCACTGCCCCACAGATCTCTCCCCACTAGAGCACCACCTCAGAGGCTGACCCTCTGCATGTTTGTATAGCAACAAAGCTGTGTCTTGGTGTGTGTGTGCAGGTATGTGTGTATAGTATACAGGGGTATGTATATAGAGGTGTGTGTGTATACAGGTGTGTGTACACAAGTGTGCATGTGTATGTATGTGTGTATGTGCAGGTATGTATGTATGTGTATATACAAGTGTGTGTGCACGTGTGTATGTGTCTATATACAGGTATGTGTGTATGTGACTGTGTGTGTTTGTATGTGTAGGGGTATGTGTGTGTTTATGCAGGTATGTGTGTACAGATATGTGTGTGTGTGTATGCAAGTGTGTGTATGTGTATGTGTGTGTGTGCGTGCAGGTGTGTGTGTCTGCATGTATGTGTATGCAGGTATGTGTATGTGCGTGTNCAGATGTGTGTGGAACCCAGAGGTCTATGCCAGGAGTCTTTAATCACTCTCCATATTATCATCATCATCATCATCATTATAATTATTATTAATTATTTGAGAGCAGACTTCTTACCAAACCTGGAGCTCAGCGATTCAGACAGACTTCCTGGGCAGGGAGACCTGGGAATCCTCCTGTCTCTACCTTCCTGACACTGTAACAGTACACACTGCCATGCCTAACTGCTTACCTGGATGCGGGGGGTCCAAACTCAGGTCCTCATGTTGGCATGGTGAGTGCTCTACTAACTGAGGCATCTCCCCAGCCCCCAGAACTTGGTCTCTTAAACAGCAGTGACAGTAGCTTCTTGTCTGTAGGTTTTAAAAAGTGTCACACATCAGCACCTTCTCTGTTTCCCTGAGTAGGCACAGCAGAGCTGGCAGTGAGTCCAAAGGCCATCTTTCAGGTGTGTGTTTTCCAGTGTCTGGTCCTGATGTTGACTTTCCTCTTCTCTACATGTGCAAGAATCCTCATGAGGTGATGGGGTTTGTTCAGTGCCAGATATTTCTGGTCCCTCATTTTCTTGCTGCANGTAACCCTGGAGAGGCCATGTGTGTGATGATGCAGAGAAAAGGCAAGGAAGGCCTCCCCCATTGTAGCATCCCTGAGAGCACCAGTTGCCTGGAGGGACCATGAGGAGAGAGGGTTTGTCACTAATTCCATTAGCAATGAGGCTGCCTTGTGCACAAAAGTGCTTGAAGTTACTTAAGAGTTTCTTTTCAGGACGTATCAACAGTGCCATGGACAGCACATTCTTNCAGGGCCAGAAAGAGGAGAGAAACCAGNATCACCTGAGGCTCACCAGGCATGCACATCACACCATTCCATCCTCAGGAAGCCTCCACTGTGATGTGTTACAGTGTCCACTTCCAAGTGCAGAGACATTAATGCTCAGATGTGCTTGACCTGGGAGAATACATTAGATAAGGGTAAATAGTCTTGGTGAGTTCCCTGGCGGGACCTCACTTGGTCACTACACTAACAAGAAGATCCATGTCACTCAACTGTTGGGAGCATGGCATGAAGGTTCTTATTCCCACAGATCTCCAGAGAAACCAGGAATGTTAAGCACACAGGATTGTCTTTCCAATGGGAAAGATGAAAAAGCTGTTTTTTCATCCAGAAAGCCGAGAATTAGAGATTAACAGCCTGGTGATCTATCTTATCTGTTGGGCCAGGCCATATCAAGCTCCTACACCTAAAACTGGAGATGGCTAGTAGTCTAAATGGCCCTTATAGCCAGAGGCTCCCCCAAGCTCCCACAACCAGGACCAGAGTGGTTAATAGCCCAAATGACCTCTATGATAGTCAGGTCAGACCCTTAAGCTAGTACAAGTAGCCTATCTCTAGAACGCATCTTCTTGGAAGGAATGACATGTACCCTGAGTTGAGTTTCAATGTAATTATGCTTCTTTGTGCACCGGGGACTGTATTCCATCAGGAAACTTTTTTTCCATGTTATAATGGGCTTAAATACCTTAGAAATAAACTACCTGTCATTAGACTCCCCAAAGTCTGATCCAGGTTGACGAAGTCAATCTGCATCAGGTTTTCATTCTTATCTCTTCATTTGGTTCGATTCCCTGTGTGACACCTGCAGGGACTCACTCACTCAACTTTCTTAATTCCTTACACTGTTTCTCCTGGTGTACATGTGTTTACACATGTTCATGGGAGGAGTCCTCAGGTGCATGTGTGTATAGGTTCAGAGGACAACTTCAGGTGTCATTACTCGGGTACTGCTCATCTTTTGTTTGACACAGGACCCCTGGTCGGCTTGGATCTTTGCTAAGTAGGCTAGACTAGCTAGCCAGTGAGCCTCGAGGGATCCACTTGTCTNCACCTCCCACCACACGGGCACTGGGATTACAGGATCACACCACCACACTTGGTTTTTAACATAAGCTCTCAGGTCCAAACTCAAATCATCATGCGCGTAAAGCATCAGCGCCTACAAAACTTCTCTAGAACATTCTACAGAGGCTCCTCAAAGTAACACAAGTGAAAATCAACCCAATGAGAAGAAAGCCTTCAACTTTGTCTGTGGCCACTCACACGATGAGCTAAAACTCACTGAGAAGATAAACCCTGTCACTAAGTTAAAGAGTGTCTTTCTGCTGTCCTGCAGCTGATGTAACAGACTGTCCCTGAAGAGCCAAACATCATAGTGTGGTCAACTATCTACTTCTCCCAAGGTGGGATTGTGTGGAGACCCGAGTCTAGAAAGTTTATCTGTGGTGACAGTCAGCCAACTAGGAAAAAGAGACAGCAATCTGGGGGTAAAGCCAAGGTGACTGTGGCCCAAGCACTGTCAGTTGGTACAAGCTGGAATGGGTCAGCCAGGAAGTAGGTGAAGGAGGATTGGGAGGCTAATGACCTGCCCCTGAGGCTCTGATGGTAACTAAGACTTGGGCAGAACAATCTTTGTGTTAGACAGTTTTCCTTTACTGCAGCAAATACCTCAAACAATCAACTTATAAAGAGAGAAGTTTTGTTTGGATACAGTCTTAGAGGATTTAATTCATGACTTGTTTGAATCTGATTCTTTGGAGTAGCATGAGCACATGGCAGGGGGGAACAAAAGCATTGGCATACTTCATGGGCAGGAAATAAGAGCAGTGCAACAGGGTCCCACGTTTTCCTTCAGTCTCCAACAAGGACATGTCCCCAACAGCCTGAATACCTACCACTGGGGCCCATCTCTTAAAGGTTCTACAGTCACTCAAGCTGAAGACCAAGCCACCAACACATGGGCTATTGAGGAACACTCTGGGTACAAATTACAACAGTCATGCTGTGGAAGGAAGCAAGATCCTTCCTTGGGAGGAGCCCTCTAGAAAACTAGATCATGCTCAAGCTGGACCAGGCTGGCCTTGCAGGGCCAGAGCCCTGCCCACTGGCATTCTCTGGGTCTTACCTGTGGCCAGACTCATCTCCTGAGACCCTTGAGCTGGTTTTGAGAGGTCTTATTTGTCATAGAGCACCTTCAATGACCTATACTTTTTTACTTAACTTTGGTGTGGGTTTAAAATATGTGCTCTCTGTGATGTGGTCTTTCTTCTCATTTGGGACCTCGTGTTATCAAGCAATCCCCCAGCGGCTGCCTGTGTCTGAATGGAGACAAGCTACATGACCAGTGTTTTGCATCCAAGGACCAATCCAGATGGTAGTGAGTATGGATGGACATGTGGTCTGTGGTAAGTGTTTCTGTACCTGTGTGTTGCTAGGAAACCTGGGAGTCTCTTGTGAATGGGGATCCAGAGCTGGTGAGCCCCAAGCATTGTCTCTCTTTCTTCATCAGAGGAACCTGGATAGTGAATGCTTCCTATCTTACCTCTGCCACCAACTCCAATCCTGGCCCCATAGGCCTGTCTGTCCATCTTGGAAGCCAGTCCTAAGAGTGAAAGATAGAGGGACCCTGTTCTTCCTCCACAGGATGGTCTCTTGGGACATAATTTGGAATCAAGGAGGGCTTCCCTATTACCCACTCTCCTCTTTAGTCAGTGTGAGGATGGTTGATGTGCCTTGGAAGGATGGATGTTACCTTCCAAATTACGGTTCTGCTGTGACTAACTAGCTTAGCTGACCAAAGACTACAATCTTAATTAATTACTCAATTATTTTTTGAGACAGGGTCTTACTATGTGGCTCAGGCTGCCTTTGAAGTCATGATCCTCCTGCCGCACCTTTATACTTCTGGAATTACAGACACACATCACCATGCCCAGTCCTAATCTCCATTTCTTAACNAGGACTTTATGCTCCATGAAGGACACCTGTCACCNAATACTGGGCCCAATCATAAATCCATTCATTATCCCCACTCTCAGGANGCTCNGTTTCTTTGAGAACTGTCTTATTTTCCATTGGAGTAAGTTTTATCCCTTCCTGCCTACAGTGCCCCTGGTGAGGTCNNANTCAACTCAGAACCAAAGCCCCATTGGAGTCATTGATTCAGCCAAGTGCCATTCATCTGGTATCAGAGAGGCTTCAGCCTTTCATAGAGTAGACCACATGGTGGACTGGACCACATGGAAGTTGTAGTATGCAGCCAATTAGTCACAACAGGAAGCANAGTGAGCTGNGCCTGGGCTACACCTTCAGAGGACCGCCCTCAGTGACCTACAGCTGCTAGCCAGGCCCCACCTTCTACCCTTGGCACAGCCTTTCCCAAACAGGACCATCAGCTGGGAACAAGCANTCAAATATTAACTGCTGGGGCACACTGCAGATTCGAACTGAAACAGCGGGCATCAGCATAGGGATGTTTACTGAGAAAATGTAAGAACTGGGAAACATGAAATGGAACTATCATCTTTTTTAAAAGGCACACCCATGTTAAACATTCTACAAGGCTGGTTAGAACTTCAGTGTTGGTGGAGAGTTGGAATGTTGCAAGTCCAGAACTAAATTATCTTGGGCTATCTCAGCCCCTTAAATAGCCATTCATTGCTCACTTCTGTGTGTGACTCACCATCCTTGTGACTATCAGGTAAAAATCTTTTTTGGATTATACAGACAGACCCCTACCTGCTACCAGCACAAAGGTTAAGAATGTTGTCAGGGGCTGGAGATCCGGCTCAGTGGTTAAGAGCACTAGCTGTTCTTCCAGAGCACCCTCATGGTGGCTCACAACTACCCATAACTTCAGTTCCAGGGACTTCAACGGCCTTTTCAGCCCTCTGCAAACACCAGGCACACACATGGTGTCCATACATGCAAGTTGGCAAGATCGCTCATATGCATAAAATAAATAAACCTGAAAATAAAAGTGTGGCAAAAGAATGCCATCAGATAGCATCTGAAGCAGAGACGAACCCCCTCCCCGTTGCTGTAACCCGCCAATGAACTTGAAAAGTGCCTTGATTTTTCTCTGTCTGTTACTGTAATAAACTCATGAAACTGCTACCACCTTGGAACATAGAGTTTGGGGTAGACTGAATCCGTGTTTCCCAGGCCAATGTCACTGATATTTCCCTCTTGAATAAACTCCTTTTTCCTTCGAGGTGTGAACTGTGTTTTTACATCNACAGACATCACTCACATAGGAGCAAGACCCAAGGAGTTTCAAACACGAGCATAATCCTGACTCCTACGCTGTGACAGGAATGATGCCAGCATTTCCAGGACTCAGACAAGTGACACCTGGGAAAGGCCTCTGCAAGCCAGGGTCCTCCAACTAGAGCAGACCGTGGGCCTGGACCCAGAACTGGACTGTTCTAACTGACCACACCAGGGTTTTTTGTTTTTTGTTTTTTGTTTTTTGTTTTAAACAAGTTAGATAGCGTTTACTGTTGGAATGGCACAAAATGGTTTCAAAATGAAATTTGAAGATCACCTGGCTGCCTCCCGTAACACCTCTGCCAAGTTTGTCCAGGTGTAGAGGGCTAATATGCCCTATAGCTTCCCATAGTTCATCCCCAGCAGCACAGCTGAAACCTGGGCATGGGTCCCAGTGGCCAATGGCATCTCACATGTACCATGTCCTAGTTTTGCATCCTTGTGTCTTCCAAAGCAGGCAGCTTGGGCACAATTAGCTGAGATGCCTTGTCATACCTGTCCCTACTACTGGTATTGTTAGGGACAAAGCAAGGTAGGCTCAGCCACCTCTCCCTAGTATGCCAATTACAGAGACATGTGATAGTGAAAAGCAGAGGAAGGNGGGTTATTCAATGTGGCCACAGTGGGAAGAGGAAACAAATAGAGGGTTGGTGGGTTTTTATTTTTTGTTTATTTTAGGGGGTGGGCAGGTCTCACCATGTAGCTCTGGCTGGTCTGGAACTCACTATGTAGACTGGAACTCACTATGTAGACCAGGCTGGATATGAATTCACAGAGATCTTCCTGGCCCCAATTCCCAAGTGCTAGTACTAAAGGTGTACACCAGAATGTCTGCCTTGGAATGGCTTTACTCCTCTCAGCGTGATTATGGTTCCCCCTTCCNATGCTGGCTTCAGCCTCACTCAGGGCAGATGGCCCTCTGGGGCCTTTGGGTCTATAGACGCATCTGTAAACAGAAATCCTACATGAGCTCATGGATTAGAAAGAGGAAATGCACCAGGACCAGAAAAGCAGTCTGTGGATGGAAATGAAACCCGAGGGTGGCCTCTCCATAAGCCTGTGAGTGGCAGTAGCTAAAGGAGAGTTGCTAGAACCAGGGGTAAAAAGAAACAATCACAGAGACAAAAATCCCACCCGCTGGGGATTGTGGGAGAACTACTGACCCTGGGGGCTTAAGCCCAAGTTCAGGGTCACGACTGAGCTTCCTGGTGCTGCCCAGACTGGCTATTTCAGGACAGGAAAAGAGGCAGACCTTTACAGAGGCTGGTGACGTCCTGGTGAATTTCCATGTAGAACCCACAAGAGGCCAGGTTTTGTCTTAAAATACTATGGGGAAGTTCCCTTGAACCTTTCCCTTGAAC
>LZPO01055109.1:265018-277409 GCA_001675575.1 Neotoma lepida | reverse complement strand
TCTGCCCAATGGTGCGACCACAGAGACAGAGCCAGTAATTAACCTTCCCAGAGCTTCGGATTCTTGGCAAGCTTCATGAGCTGGCACTCGGCTTGCATGTTGACATGACTCTCTGATTTCTCCACACGTTGGATAAAAGGTAGATGACCCCAAGGTGAGAGCAATTAGCATGGTCTACAGCTTGGATCTGCAGAATCCTGAGCACAGGGCTTCAAAGGCCCCAGGATCCCCAGAGCAGGTGCTGAACAGCAGGAAGGNTAGGACCTGAGCAGACTTGGGGATGTCTCTTTAATCGAAAGGCAGAGCTATCCCTCAGCTGACTGTGTAGGGNAAGAACTGCGTTTAGCTTTAACATAATCAAGTTCCTTCCCTTCTGTCATTCATTTCTTGTGTAGTCTTGTAGGGGAAGGCAGCCAGTGATCAGGGTTCACATCTACTTCCTTAAATCTGTTCCCCCTTTCAAACCCAGGAAACAGAACTGACAGGAGACAGGACATCTATTCTTTACAGGTGATCATCATCTCCTAGGCCTATATGCAAGCAAAGTACTTCACAGTAGAAAAGTCAGGCCGAGATCCCTCAGAGAATAGGGGATGCGTGAAATCCTGATCCAGAACAGGTGCACAGGTGGACTGAGTCACAGGTAGAGCCTGGGTTCCCAAGGCANTGCTTTTCAATACTTTGTACCAAGAAGCATATTAGATGGATGTGTTTCTTTCACCTTTGGTTCAAAGAATTGTCNCCTCCCTAATACCAGCACACAGATTAGTATGCACNTCACTGTCACACCTCTGCATTTGAAGGCTCCTGGGAGAATCAACTCAATCCCTGCCTCTGAGTTTTTAANCAGTTTCTCTATCCCACAAGTTTCTTGGTCTGTATCTGAGTTCCGCTGCTTGTCCTGCACTGTGAGGCCAGAACACCACAAGTCCTAGGCCAGGCACAACTACGTAGATCAAATGAGAGAAATAAATTCATGAAAATAATATACAACAGTGTCCAGAAAAGCCTGGAACATAAACCATTAGGGTGGTGGGAGGTGGAATANAATGACAATAAACTTCCTATTTGCCCAACGGGGCTCAATATACGTAGTTTTTGATGGACAGTTCTCCTAATAGAAGCCAGCTGTTACTTGGGTTTCCTCTCAAGACCCTGAACATCGAGGATGAGATATACAGAATGCTTCATGCCAAGCTAACACAGCCCACCATTTTCTAAGGTGAGCTATTTGCACATGGCAATGAAGACTAACATTCCCTTGGGGAAGTGGGAAAGTATGGCATTTTCCTCCATATGTACTTACACCTACCACACTCCCATCTTGGCTTCTGTTTGGTTTTNCCTTTCAGTAATAGACCCAGCAAAGGTTATGCCAACTGCTATTGTCATTAGTGGAGGAGAGTACCTTCTATGGCTACCTGGAATCATGGGGCCACGTGTCTGGAAGGGTCCAATCAATGCTGCTCTGAACCCCAAGCAGCACACTGTTCACAGATGGGCTGCCTCTGGACCATCAGGAGCTTGTTATAAAGTGGGGATTCCTGGGCCTTCCTCCTGGGATTCAGATTCAGTATGTCTGGGAAGAGTCTCAGGAGACTAAGATCCTTAAGCTGCCCAGTTTGCAACGTCTTCATTTCTTTCTCATTTACATGAGCAAACATCTAACAGAAAGTGATTTAAGTTAGGAAAGGCTTTACTCTGGCTCGTGGTGTGAATGGATACAGACNGAATGTATGTCCGTCATCATGACGGAATGACGACGTAGCGACAGGATCATGAAGTGGCTGGTCACGTAGCATCTACAGTCAGGAAGCACAGAGAGAGGTATGCTGATGATCAGCTTGCTTTCTGGCTTTTGCTTAACTGGGAACCTCAGCCCAAGGGTTAACACTGCTCACATTTAAGGTGGGTCTTTCCCCCTTAGCTGAACCTCTGTGGAAACATCCTAACAGACACAACCAATGGTTTGTTTCCTGGGTGACTCTAAATTCAGTCAAGTTGACAATGAAGATAGCCTTCATAGGTGTCACCACAGTTGCTAGCATCCTGACAGCAAGCTATGAATGAACACACACACACACACACACTTCTGGTGGTACTCAAAACCACTTCAGAGAAGTCTGAAATTCTTGTCAAGCCAAAATCTTGACCTATATCTTCCATCCCAATTGGTATATTCTTTATAAACAAATTGAATAGATAATCTTTCTTCCATAGATACTGCCTCAGCTACTGAGGATAAGTATGAATGCTTGGTGTAGGCTCATCCCAATTATAAAGCACAAGTGTCTACAACTCCTTCTACAGTGATAGTAGTCAAGGAGTCCAATTATTCTAGAACATAAATCTCTAAAAGGCTACGCCATGATTTCTAATCTTGTGTGATGGTCCCCAGTTTTTAGTTATGTTTGATATGCAAGCATTATTCAAATAATATTCATCCATCACCTACTATGTGTTAGTCATTCTCCCATTCTCCCAATACTGTGGGGAACAGATGTCCAGGATCTAATGAAGTTGACCTTCTATGTTAGTTAGAGTTCCAGCACTGTGCCAAAGCACCTGAGACCATCAACTTCAAGGAAGGAAGGTTTCTGGTGACTCATAATTCAGGCATTTCAAAAGTCCATGTTTAGTTGGCTCCATTGCTTTGGGACCTGTGACAAAGCAGAACATCATGGTGTGGAGCATGTGGTGGAATGTGAGCAGCTCACCTCATGGTGGCTCAGATCAAAGAGCAGGGGAGAGGGGCCAAGAGGGCCAATGTTACGTTTTCAATGGCACAACTTTGATAGCCTGACTTCCTCCCCTCCTAACTTCGAGGCCCCGCCTCCTAAGAGTCCCACCATCTCCAGCAGCACCACAGGTTGGTGAGCAAGCCCTGGACACACAGGTCTTTGGGGAACATTCATGATTCAAACTATAGTGCTTCTAGTCAGGATTACAGACAAAGGCAAACACAGTCAGAATGGGTAAGTGTTTAAAAAGAGGAATGAGGCTATAGAGGTAAGGAGTAAAGAGANCTCATCTTGTTTGATGTGTGGGTGCACGCCTGTAATCTCAGCACTCAGGAGGCAGAGGCAGGAGGATAGCCATTTGTTCAAGGTAATCTTGGTCTATGTAGTGTATTCCAGGCTATCCAGGACTGTATTAGTGAGACCCTGGTTTTATTTTGTTTTGTTTTGTTTTGTTTTAAGTCTGTGGGCTATTCAGATGGCTCAGCAGATAAAAGTGCTTGCTGCCAAGCCTGCTGCTCTGAGTTCGATCCCCAGAACTCACAAAGTGGAAGAAGAGAANTAACTAACAGATGTGTTTTCTGACCTCCANATCTGCACTGAGGCATGAGCATGTCAAACACATACACATATACACTAAATAAATATAATAAAAAGGACGGCTGATAAATCAAACATTCATTCAAAACAGAGCATGTATGTAATAAAATTTGCTAGTGTGAAGTCTACATAAGCTAATTGACCCAGGAGAGGATTATGTACTCACAGATTATTTATGAATGTGGGCCATTATTTTGTTTTTCATAGTTCAGGGAAGTGCTGTTAGGGAAATGGTCTGTGTTCTGACCACTAGAGGGCAGCTAAGAGAAAACAAAGTTCTGAGATGCAGCCTTTAGGCCAAATCACCTCCGGCAAGCATCAGGGTAAAGAGGCCAGCTGTTGTCAGGTGAATGAGCCCCAACCAAACACTTCTAAGTAGCTTTTTATTACTAAGTTGACACTGTACCATAAGAACCCTGGAAGAATACTACGTGAAAACAGAATTCAGTGTTGAGACTTAGTAGTCAAGCCTAATAGAAGACAAAGATCAGTATTGAAACCAAACTTTAAAAAAATTATCAGTCGAAAACCGTCCCCTAAAAATTATCAGGATTTATCTGTGAGGTTGAATAAAATCATTTCTCTGTAGAAATCAGAATTCAGTTGCTTCTCACAGCCTGCAGAGAATACATTGTGAGTGTTTGCCAGGCTGACCCATCTTGCTGGACAACTGACACATGAAGTCTTCAGTTGTTTTTGATGCCATATGGGTTCCACCAGAGTAGTAGTTGAAAAAGCTAATTTTTCAAGGGCAGGGGAATTTTTTTTTGCCTCCTCTAATCTCCATCCAGCACTGACCCTATGTTAAACAGTTTGCATTGCTATCACATATACCCTAGGAAAGCAGCTTAAAAAGACGGAAGGCTTGTTNCCCTGTCTCTTCAGGGTTCCACCAGATCTCCACAGCAAGATGTCTACTAAAAGGTCCAAACTTTTAACACCTGGGTCTGAACTACGGCAAAGTCTAGGATCAGAATANTGTGACATTCAGAGTAGACGCCTTGCTGCATCTGCTTTGGTAGACACCGACAAGGCATTGGTCAACTGGGCACATGTGTGTCCACCCTGCAGGTCAAGCTCATATGTAAAATCTTAGAACCGATTTTCTTTCTGCCAGGAAGGTGAAGTAAACATTTGGAGGGCGTCTTAACTGGCCTGCCCTTTTGCTGGGGCAGACTGGGTGAACCCCTCAATGACTGTCACCACCAACTCTCTCCAGAGTTTCTACCAGGGCTTCACCAGACTGCAGATGTTGAGTTAAAAAACAAAACCCCACATAGCCTCCAGTCACACCAACAATAATTTCAAGCGTCTGAGTACTTTATGTTGTCCCAGAACAAAGTTACAACTCTGGGATTTAAGCATCTTAACTGGCTCTGGGTTTAATTTCAGAATTAAAAAAATAGGCTGGGTGGTTCAACAGCCTGAGAAGAGGCTCGCTTTAGACAGAAACAAAGAACAAGAATAAAAGCCGATGGCTTCAAAGACACTCTCTTTTGTAAGGTGGGGACCGAGCAACAGCAGCAGAGAGAATGGATAACAGGGTTACTTCAGGCCACTTCTTTGTGTAGGGATTAAAATTAAAACCGAGGAAACTTCATCAGCATTCAGGTTGAAACTGACCTGTTTGGGGCATTTGGCTCTCAGCTCTCATTTTCCTGGTTTCTTGAGAAGTCAGATAAACACCTTAGTTTCAGCTTGATGATGAGGGCCTTGGGCACCAGTGACTCCATTTTAATTTATAATCTGGTAGGTGGGGGGGCCTAG
This sequence comes from Neotoma lepida, assembly GCA_001675575.1. NCBI lineage: Eukaryota > Metazoa > Chordata > Mammalia > Rodentia > Cricetidae > Neotoma > Neotoma lepida. Next base: position 272,304 of record LZPO01055109.1, on the reverse strand, counting down.
GGAAAGAGTTTAGCTCAAAACAATGGCCTCCTGTGATTTCTTCTTAGCACTCTGTGCTATATTTTAGTATCTGCATATTACACTATTTAATCCCCCCTCTTCACACCCTCATTTACATTGTGGTCATTCGGACCCATTTTAATATGACAGAGAATCAGAAAGTGAAACCAAAAAAAAACTTGGGCCTGGAAAGATAGCTCAACCAGCAAAATATTTGCCATGCAAGCTTGATGATCTGAATTGGACCTTCAGAACTGTCATTAAAAAGCTGGGTCTGTTTGGGAGGCAGAGGCAGGTATATCTCTGTGGGTTCAAAGCCAGCATGATCTATATAGTGAGTTTCAGAACAGCCAGAGCTACGCAGTGAAACCTATCTTGGAAAAAAAAAAGCTGGGTGTGACAATATGTGCTTCTAATCCCAACTTTAGGATGCAGAGACAGGAAGATCCCTGGGACTTGCTGGCCAACCTAGCCTACATGGTGAACTCNTCTCAAAAAACAAGGTGAATGGTTCTTGAGGAATTTTTGGTCTCCACACATGCTCCTCCTATGTACACACCCACACACTCACACGGAGGGGGGAGGGGAACCTGAGCAAGCCCTCTAGCTTCATTGGCTTTCATTACCANTTTCAGAAATGATATGAACAAGACACTCCCACTAGCTTTGCTATAGACATCTCTGACTTACTGACTAGAAAGGCAACAGTTGACTAAGCTGGTTTTCAGGAGCATGGAAGTAACTCCAATCAGTTGAAATGACCAACCAGTTACTTGGGCGTGTGCCGGTATCAAATGGGTGACAGAATTCTAACATCAGAGAAGACAAATCACAAAGTTTTTAGACATGGGTCCTATGAAGGGCCATGACGTACACTTACACACACATGGGCTAGCCTCAGACTCACGACGTGGTCCATCCTGGCTTCGAGCTTGTGCTGCTCCTCCTGCCTCCGCCTCTCTGAGTGTTGGCAGTGCAAGTGTGAGCCNAGCTACTTGACTCGGCTTTTGTCTTTTGTTTTTCTTAGACGTGTCTGTTCACACTGCACACCTGTTACTAAACCAAACATCACAAAGGACCCTGGCGCTCTGCATAACAGCAGGGCATTTATTCTTTTTCTGTCTGAACATAAACCATCTGTTTATGANCTATGTTTGACTTGCTTTTTCTCCAACTGGTCATGAAAATATCAAAGGCCCCTATGTTACATGGGCATGTTTTCAGTTAGGAGTATGGACTCATGGCCCAGCTTCCACAGTGCCCCACTGTGTATTCTTTGACCTATGCACACTTTAGAAGCCTACAGTAGATAGGAGCCTCTTCTGTCCCCAAGGAATTCTCCAGTTCTTAAAATAAGGTCCCTCGGGAAGATGCCAGGAAGATCTCAGTGGGAATCTCAGTTGGCACCCCTCTGATGGNTAAGAGCCACCCTCGCTGNCTGGCCAGCCTCATTCCTTAAAAAAGATTCATTGATTAAATGGTGCAGAATCTATTCTCCAGGGNGCACACAAAACCCTTTCCACTTTCCTAGCCAACAAACACTTCAANGTGCTGTTGTTCAAAGCCTTGTTAAAGGAAAGTAGCTGTTCCTCTTATGACAGTATCGTNGAACCTACAGGTTTGGNTGGACTCTGCACCNTANCATTTTCACACCTATTATTGTGTTCATTTGTTGCAAATGAACGAACAACAGCAGAAATAATTCTTCTCTCAGAGAGCGATGTGAAGGAGCCATCCTTTCTATTCATGAAGACACGGCTGCACTGTTTGGTCACACCTCTGTCATTAATGTCATCTCTGCTACCAGCCTCTTGGGGTCTTTGTGTTTCCCTAAAGAGAAGGCAANCCTTACAGAAAACCACCCTGGGGAATTGAGCCCGGCTCCGTGTCACAGGCACTGATGTGACTCAGATCCTGGTGAGTAAGCACTTTTCTCTGCACCTTCTTCCCACAGCTCAAAAGTCAAGAAGAAATGCTTTCCTTGCCTCAGTGCCCCAGCTCAAATGGAAACCCTAGCATAATTAATAATTTTAATTTATTAATCATGTGCATAAATTAACTTTAAGCACAGAAGCTACTTGTGTGTCCTATTGCCTTTATGGGACTCAACAGTAATTTTTAAATATGTGTAGGGACTAACCATACAGCAAGGGCATGCAGTTCAGGGCTAGAGCAAGTGACTGCAGGGATCAACCATAAACATGTGCTTTCATGAACATTAATGGACTCTTCCAGAAAACTATGGAACTCTTTCAGTCACAAATGTCCTATTAATAATAATAATCACCTTATTAGTTAGGCCTCTTATTCATTTCAAGGAGAAGGATCAACTCTGCCAAAATCAACATTGAAAGGAAAAGAGTAGTCTGGAAGCAGATACAATCAGAATGGCGACCTGAAGTTACAGTCAGGACACAGCCAAAACTATCCCTCCAAGTTCATCACCAGAGACTACACAGTATTTCCCATCAACTCCCAAAGAAGAAAGAATGGGAAGATGGGAAGATGGCTCAGTGGGTAACAGCACTTGCTGCCAAGCCTGATGAGCTGAGTTCAACCTCAGGGAACCACAAGGTGGAACGAGAGAACAGACTCCCACCAGTTGTCCTCTGATGTCACACATGCACCCGAGGATGCACGCATCACCACCCCTCTATACACACATATACACAAAACAAAAATAAATATAACTTTTTAAAAGGAAGGATGGAAATCAGAGAGTGAGTTGCAGCGAGCTGTCATGAGTGCGGGGCTAGAGGCAAGCATGAATTTTAAATGCAGTAAAAGGCATCAAGATTAGTGACTGGTTGCATTCAAATCGGGGCTCACAGAAGTTCATGGGGGGGCGGTGCCTGGTGGATGACATCTGGGTAGATAAAAGAGGGACATTCTGATAGAGATTAAGCCTCGGGGAGTGTGTGACCTTTTTCTCTGCAGTCCTATCCCCATTAGCTTTTAATCTTCCTGTTACCATTAGCTTTTAATCCTACAAAGAACTCTAAGATATGATAGACAGCATTGTAAATCTTCACTGGAAGGTGTGTGTTGGCTACTGTTCCATNATTACATCAAGCCAGAATTGTTTTTACCAGACANAATGGAAACTTATATAAGACAAGAAACAAACAACTCACCAGCCACTGAGATGGAGTTTATCATGCCTAAGGTGTGCTGTTGGATTCTGTAAAGCCCATTCTCTCATTTGTCGAGAGTGGGTATCTCCCAAACACCTGCCTTCACTAGATAATTCTACTGCTCTTCTCTATTCTGCTTGTGTGGACATAATTCTTTCTCTCCCTGTAGAAAAGAGACTTATCCATTATAAGGGTCAACTCCTGTGAGGTCTACTGNAGCCACTAGGCCTTCCGGAATGGGATTTTCAGCCACTCCTGGCAGTTGGCCTGAGGTCTCCAGCCCCTTATCTCTGTACCTCAGGAGGCAGCTAAACTCCTCACCAGCCCTGGAGAAGAACTGTTAATCAGAAAGTCCCTATGCCTCTCTTCAGATGCCGAGTGCTAACTGCTTCTGTTGGCAGAGCCCTTGCTGAATTTAACACAGGGGAAGATGACAGAATCAAGGCTTCCACGATGACTGCTCCTGCCTGGGAGCCCAGACATGCTCCAGTAATAGGTTTCTACACAACCTGTTTAAAGGGGGACACATGATAAACCTCTCAAAGGTCAGTGGAAACAGACACAATGTGCCTTAAATGCTCAGCAAAGAGAGAAAACCCTCAGAGTGAGAGAATGTATGAGATTAATGATCACACATTGCAGGCAGAGGTCAACAGCTGAAGACAGAGTTGTCAGTGACGGTGAACACAGTGGAATTTATGATCCATGGCTTCACACACCAAGCACCAGAGGGACATCCTTTGAAGAGAACAAGTCCACCAGATGACAGACTTACACCTGTGCAGTGAATTTTTTTTTTTAATCTTTTGCCTCCCTATTTCCCTATTTCAGCCTGACTCTGCAGCCTTAATGCAGGTCACAGAAATNGTAGGGCATCAAGGTGAAAATTTATGGATACTATTTTTAAAGAGATAATGGAGGAAATGTATCTGTAAGATGTATTTTCATGAAAAATCAACTCAAGAATTCAACTCTTTATATAATATATAATATGTTTTATATATGTGTGTATGGACCTGTTTATTCAAATTTTTCAGATGCACAAATACNTCAAGTATTTCCACACAATGCACAGTATACAGAATACATTACAACTGAGGCTGGTGGGGACGCNACTTGGGTTTCTCTGGCTGTGTGGGATGGCACATGATCCAGCTTCCCACATCTGTGCTGAAAGCATGATTACATATAAGATACAAGCAGATGTACCTGCTTTTTCAAATACTTTTACTGGAACTGATTTTAGAATTTAAGTCCCCCAATAACCCAAGAACAGTGGAGCTTGGATACATCAACCATATATGCTATGATTTGCAAAGGGCTAGAATGTGTCCCCCAGGNTTATGAGTTCAAATTTAATCCCCATTTTGAGGAATTAAGGTGTGAAGTTAATGCAANGTACAGAGATGATTTGGGGGTGATTGGGATTAAACTCATCATGTAAGGGCCCCATGATTGAATTCTGGTGGTTTTCTTAGAGGTAGAGAGACTAGAGGANACATGTGATATCCAAGTGACCTTGGGACTTTACCACCAAGAAGGCCATCCATCACAAGATGTGGATCTTTGGACATTCACAACTGTAAGAACTCTAAATAAACCATGTCTTTTATATATATATAAATATATAAAATATGTATTTCATTACAATGATGCAAACCTAAATTTAGATGCATCTGACTTCCTTCCACACACATTTTACCTGAGCTCATCCAAGTCAGCACAATGCTCTCAGCTCCCTTTGTTCCTAGCCATCCTCTGCTGGAGGAGGCCAAACTAAACAGCAGAGGGGTCATTGCTGAAAAGAAAAAGTGAAGAGAGCAAAAATGCAAAGGGTACCTACGAAGGTTACTCAGTAGTCAGTTAGGGACAGAGAATCTACAGACATGAACCAGATCATTACTTGGCCATTCTGTCCAAAGTAGCAAAAGTCAAGGGTCAAGACCATCCAAATGGTTATGAACTAGAATCCAGTGCTTCCTAACTCCTCTGCCAAGATCTGCTGGAAAGATGCTACATTGAAAAAGAAGAAGAAAAGAAAAANGTAACAGTCCCAGCTAAGGCTGGGCAGCTCTGGCCCTAACTAAATTCTGTCTGGTGTGGAAGCATAAACCCAGGTGTGTGGAGAGGTGTCAGGAACAATAAGCAAATGTATCCTAGAAGCATGAAAAGTTTAAACCCTCACAAAGAAAACATGGCCTTACAGTTAGAAGAAAGGCATGCCACAGCTCACTACTGATGACATGAGGAGGCTGAGTGTAGTTAGCCTAGAATTTCCATAAGAAACCAAGAAAGAGAACTCTCCTAGAAGCCCTAGCTTCTACATCCGAGGTAGAAAGGGAAATATTTTCAAGGAGTTCCAAATAACATTTTCTCAGGTAGAAACAGGAATTACAGGGCTGGAGAAACGGCTCAATGAGTGATCATGGGGTCCTGAGTCTGGATCTCTAGAACCCATGTAAAGCTGGGCACAGTAGCACATACCCACGATACCAGCTCAGGGTGGGGGGACAGAGATCCTGGGGGCTCACTGGACAGCTTCAGGTTCAGTAAGAGACCTTGTCTCAAAAAAGAAGGTAGAGAAGCATCTGAGGAAGACAATCCAACATGAAACTCGGGCCTCCACACATACCCGTGTGGGTGAGTGGATCCACCACACACACAGCTCAAAACAAAATATAAATAACACCAGGTATAGCTTTATGGACTTATGTGGTGTGGTGGTGGAGGGGACAGTTCTGTCAACATGTCTTGCTGCCTTTTCCTCCTCCTGTTTCTGGCCCAGTCTGCCCAGCCACTATCCCCCTCTTTATGTCACTCAGTTCCATCTCTACTTCTCTCAGTTGCTTGTGATCTGTAGGTCATAAACTGTCACAGTATGTTTGGATATTTGAGTGACATTTTTTAAGAGTCCTGTTCTCCCTGGTGTTTTTTNTTCTCTCTGCGGCTGTGGTGGTTCATCCTAGACATTGGTTTCCCTCCCTTCAGTCTGCTCCTCAGTGGGATGAAAGCCTCCAGAGAGGACACCATGAGCCTCCTAGCCCTCAGCTCTTGTTTTCATGCACAATGGTTTGGCTTTCTCCAGAGTTCATCCTCAGCTCAATGGCATCCTGGGTTCTGAGTGCCCACCGCCTACATAGTGGCCCTTGATCTGGAGAGGGAAAGTACCCAGCTGTCCCCTTGGAGATGGCAATGAACGCTTGAGGTATAACAAAAGGTGCTCTCCTCAAANACAAGCAATGAGATGGGAGTGAGAGGGAGGCTGAGGACACAACTCCATGGGGCATCATCATTATACTTCAACAAAACAACTCTGTTTGGAAGCATGAAGAATTCTGTCTTCATTTGACCTTTCTCTGTCTTTCTGCTTATNTTCTGTCTCTCTCATCCTTCCTCTTTTCCTCTCTTCTATTTTATTTTCCTTTTGAGACAGCATCTCATTGTGTAGCCCACACCAGCCTCAAATGTATGGCAGTACTCCTGCCTCAGTCTCACAAGTGCGTGAGCCACCATACCCAGATCTACTTCATTTTTCTTGACTATGATTTAGAAAATATGGCTTTGCCCTAAAGTATGTGTTTATCAGCAAATGCTTCAAGGCTTACCCATAAAAGTGTGTGCATATATGTACATATACCCATTCAAATATCTGTAGTCTGTTTTCAAGTACTGTGACGAGAGGCCNATATGCTCCTTCACAGACTGTTGTGCTTGGTATGCTATCTGTCTTCTCATGACAATGCCAGGCTCCAGCCATTGAGCACCAGTGTANANAGCCAAGTGCATAGAGCTTTGACTGATCCNAGATAAAAGCCATGCTTTACTGCTGACCAAGTGCCTTAGCTGGGATAACGAGCCCTACACAAATAACCCTTGGCTTCACAGGCCTGACACACTTTAAGTTTACTACTTGCTCAAGTCACAGCCAAAGCAGATTAGTGGCTCTCTTCCAAGAGGTGACTCAGGAANCCAAACAGCTTCCATTTTGGATTGCCACCATCTTTCACACGTGGCCTTCAATGTTACCACAGGAGGAGAGAGAGCATGAGCCATTGAGCGCAGGGCTTCGTGCCAGGCCCAGAAGCCGCTTGACATCTTTTCTAGCCATGTAGCATTGGCCAGAGCCAGTCACGTGGCCTCAGCCTAATTACA
>LZPO01055109.1:208450-220950 GCA_001675575.1 Neotoma lepida | reverse complement strand
CCAAAAACTGACGAATATTGGCTAAGAAGTAAGGGTGTATATGGCGTGCAGACTCAAAGGACTTGGGCCTCGGTGTCTCCCACTACATAGAATCTGTTTCTAGCCCTTGTCCTGTGACTCCTTTGATCATTTTCATGGTTGGATTTCTCATTTGCTAAACACTTGAACTGTTTATTCCTAGCACTAACATTATGGTCAAAATTTGACATCTGACGCAGGTTTTCTAGAAGCTGGGATACTGGGTTCCACTCTGAAAATCCACAGTGGAAGTTTCATAGGCAAAGCAAATAACCAGCATGTAATTACNCCACTGAGACTTCCTTCTGCATATATTTAGGAATTTTGCTGTGCAGAGTGACTCAGAAGGCTGATGCTGGTGCAAATGTTAGGGACAAAGCTGTCAAGTCTGGACAGGGTCTGCCAATGAAGTTGGAAACAAGTGGAAATCTCAGTCACCCAGGACGTACATGCTCTCAGCAGCCTGTTCCCTCCNTCCTTTGCACTTNACATGTCGCCATTGTACTTGGACCCACNGCATAACCATCACCTTGATTTTTGGCTGTCTATTAAATTCATGCTCTGGGTTGGTGACGTATATCCACAGTCAGACTCTGTATTGTAGATGGGTTTTTTGTTTGTTTGTTTACCTGTTCTCTAAGGTAGATTTCACAAAATGTNTTCATCAAACTAGCCCCACTAAGCATTAGCAGAAGTCTTAGGAAAGGGTTCTGAGATAGCTAAGTTTGAAAAACACTGAACAGATTCATCCCAGGGTCTGCCTTTCAGACACTGCACAGNCCAGATGCTCACTCAGCNAGTCTCTGAGAAGNCACTTTAATCTCCATCCACTCACACAGCCAGGACGCCTTCCCTTCNNGGACCAGCCACTTGGACACCTTCCACAATACATATTTAAGACAATTGCCTAATAAGATCCTGCTTTAGAAAACCATAAACCATAATTGTCTTTATATTTTCCTAATGAGCCATGAAAGACATAGGTATCATGTCAAAAGAGTCAGGGAAACTGTGTATATTACACACAGTAATAGGTAGACTGTGAGTCAAAATAATGGGACTTTAAGTTCTGTATCAAAAAATCTGGTGAGGTTCTTATCTAGAATATGAGGCTGTGGGTAGGGAACAGGGGAGGCAACTAGTGGCATTTTCCTCCTCGTTCCAAAGCCAGAATTTAGCATTCTTTGGTCTCCAGGGACCACTTCTGCACTCCGCCCTCCTCTGGCAGCAGAAAGGCCCACAAAATCAGGTTGTCATTTGTCCCATTTTAACTGGTGGTTTTCAGCCTGTCAACTCTCAGGAAGCTGGAAATAATTGTAAAATTTGAGGATCTAGCCAAAAAAAATTTATGATCATAAATTTAATCATTAGCTATTCAGTTAGTTCTAGCTAGAATATTGAGGAAAAGCACATCAATCAGAAAGCAATGTCAACAAATCAGTCCATTGTTTGGCTAGGACCATTTCCANGGTCCTAACTATTTTACTGTCAAACACAGTAAAATAGGTAGGAATTGTCTCTGAGGCAAGCAGCTGAGTCCATTACTCTAAGAGCAATGAGAAAGGCAGTTAATGGTTAAAAAAATGATTTTTCAATATTACTTACCTAGATAATTAAAAGTTTTTGGGAGAGTAACATGGTTCTCTTTCGTAGCTGTTACCTACAATGCATAAGAATGTGTGTGTGTGTGTGTGTGTGTGTGTGTGTGTATGTATGCACATGTACATCATGTGTGTAGATACACATGCATGTTGTATGTGTGCGTGTGTGTGCAGGAGGATGATAATGGCTGTGTGAGGTTCCTCCATAAATTAAAATGAATCAGAAAATGGGGGTGGATTAAAAGGGAGAGTGTGGGAAGTTTGGGTTTAACACATACCAAAAGTAGATGTTCATCTATTGACTAATAATGTTCCTTAGCATTCAAAACAACATCTCAGGCTAAAGTGTTGCTAAAATAATTAAAATTCATTTAAAACGCTGTGAAAAGACAAGTTTTTTAATCTGGAGACAGACAACGAAAAGTTTCCCCTATTCCAAACTACCCAGATGGAATTAACATGAAGCCAGCTGTCAGAATTANCTTACCTTGGTCCAGAATGTGTCTAATGACAAAGAGGTCATTTTCAATTGGTTCAACCACNGGGAGATTGTGTTGGGAAGAATTAGGGGAAGTGTTAAGTTGAGAATTATGCACCATACATTTATCCAACAAAGAAAACAAACANAGGTGGTCTAGATGCTAAAACCAAGTGCTCAGTGGACCGGCAATAATTGCTCCCTTCCTGTGACCTGACGATTCTAATTCCTTCTTCCTCTTGGGTCTCATGACCACATGTTCTCTGGCTTCCCCCTCACTGTTCCAGAATCTTCCCTCTGGCACCTTCCCCTAAGCGTTCAGATTCCCGCCTTGGAGATGAGCCCTGGTGCTCTTCTTACTCTGCCTCAGCATCCCTCCAATGCCTCACCCTCAGCTGCTCTGCAGAGTCAGGTCTCCAGGCCAGATCTCTTCCNTGAGGGGTGTGGGTAGAAATGTACAGCACAATGTTCTTTACACTTTGTGAGAAAAACAAGGTCACAGGCCACCTGCTTGTCCAGGACCCTCTTTCTCCTGAAACTCCAGCCATCCCAATATAAATGGTACAGTCAATAAACATCTGATTAATTAAAAAGTAATTGTTTTGTNTNCTTGAAATTTTAATTAAATTAAGGCTCAACCACTTTGAAGGGCAAGTTAACACATATCTCAACTTTCATTACAGTATTGAGACTGGAGTTTAATTTCTGACCATAAATATCCACACTGAGTTTACTTAGGTTTGGATTATACCATGGATTTAAATAATATAAGAGACTGGGGTCACTCCTTACTGTGTCTGAGACTTATTTAGAATTTACTCATATTTCAACTTTAGTTATCACATTTAAAATCAGCTTCTTTTAGGTGCTGCAGGAATGGCTGTGGTTAAAAACACTTGTTGATTTTGTAACAACCATGTATAACTCCAGTCCCAGGGAATCAGACACCCTCTTCAGGCCTCAGGCACTAGGCATGCTCATAGTGCCCAGACATACACGCAAGCAAAACACCCATACACATAAAATCGCTAATATTTTTTTTATTCATTTTACATACCAACCACAGATCCCCAAAAATTTTTTTAAAGGGAAACATGTTTTAGGCAAAAGTAAACTTTACAAGGAAAACCCCAATACTAAGCCTACAGGAGTAAATAATATTCATAATGGGTACTGAAATAAAGAAAATTAAATATGTAAGAAGAGGGCAAAGATCTGGAAATCATATAAAATGCAAGCTGTGAGAACAAATGGTTGAACTCNAGGATTTTACCTGAAGCCAAGGCTGTCAGTGCTGGTTTTGAGGAAAGTTCTAGAATAATCTGTAGTCTGGCTGAAGTATTCCAACAAATCAAGGCAAGCTTTGAGACTGTGTCAGCAAGAAGAGTATGAAGAAAGAACACGCCCGCTCCATTGCACTCTCCCAGGCTGCCTTGCTGCCCCCTCCTCTGAGCTCCATCTGCTTGTCTAGCAACATCAGGATTCCTCTGGCTTNGTGTCTGTCAGGCTGACACACTGAGAAATTTCATCGTGGTTTCCACAATGCTCAAAACCCTACAAGTGTCCATTGCTTCCAGGTCCTCAGCAGCTCAGCCTGAGTTCACAGGGCAATCACAAGGACCAGGGGAACTATCTTCCTCGAGGCCGGGGGGAACTGTCTTCCTCGACCTGCTTCTTTGCTTACTTCTGTAAAGATTTCCAAAGTGAATTAAACCATTGTTCTTGGTTGACATGTGGCACTAGTTCACTGATTACTATGGACACAGAACTGCTGCATCCCCTCAAATGACTCAACAATGGTCATGATTAGTAGATGGAGTATTTTTTCTAGTTTGACCAGACTGTGCAAGGTAAGGAATTCCTTTATTTCACTAGATTCTATCTTGTTGAGCAGTGAGGAAAAAGGAAACCAAATCAAACNAAACATTTCATTTATGAAGATAATATTCTTATTTCACCTTCCCCAATGTTTCTTCTCCACTTGAAATAAAATATGAGAGCCTTTGTATTAGTGTGATAGGTGATGCTAGCTTTGTGGGGAGATTCTAAAACCTTCATGTCATTGAAAAAGTCATTGGCTTAATGAAAGTTCACATTTGTGGTTATCTGAAGTGATAATGGCATCTCAACCATAAATCAGAGAAACCAAACATCTTGTTTAGAAATAATAAAATTTAATAGACAAGAAAACATTAGCATAGGGAATACAACGGTGAAGGATTGCCCTCTCCATTCAACAGCATGGAGAGTTGTGTTGTTTTGTGTTGTTATTGTCATACATTCAAAACTCTTTAAAACCAAATCAACACGTTGGCATTAAGAAAAGTATTGCCACAGCACATACAGACACAACTTCAGCACTGCAGACATCACACAAAGTAGCAAAACACAGAGTTGGTCCAGAGCCTTCTGGACACCTCTTCCTGCGGTAACTCACCAACTCACTCAACGTTACAGCTCATACAAAATGAGCATCTTTAAAAAAGAAACCTTATAAATATATAAATCCAAACCACAAAACCTCTTAAATATTGTATTTACTCAGAGTACAAACGGAATTCTGAAAACCGCATCCACAATACTACCTAAAACTAGGGTTTCTGGAATCATAAATGTATTTAGCTCTAAGTTGGGGTTTAAATTGCATTGGACCACATCCCACACATACTTTCTCATTATATGTACCTTGGGCATACATGTTCTTAAAGTCAGTAGTTATGCAACTAGATAAAACTCCTATTCTAGATAAGTATCCATTTTTCCTTAATATTGAGTTTGGAACTGGCCCCCTGTAACTACTTCACACAACAAATATTTCACCAGAAACAAGTTAACAAAGTCTTGGTAAAGCCCATAGCTAATCATTATGGATATTTTATTGTTAAGTCATCAGTAATGAGTCTCAGAGACTAAGAAGCTTTCTTCCCTCTTTTTGCCTAGCTTCTGTGAACACTCTATTTCCCCACCTAAAACCTGCTAGACAACTTATTCCCATAAATATATACATTCAATGCCCCACCCTGTTTCATGAAAAGGGGTCGATACTCACGCCACATAGCCTATGCTTTTACTGAAAATAAATTTAAGGACTTGAATCTATCCCAAAACTGACTGAACAGCAGGTAGCCAAAAGTGAGCTGCACTCGGCCACCTCCACTTCATCCCCCTGACCTGTCTCTCCAAGCAGGGCTTCAGTTTGACAAGGCTTCACCCTTTCCTCTACCTGGACTTCCATGGAACATAGACCTGAACCACTGCAACCTGGTACCACTCAACAGAACACTTGGGTTCTCAGTGCCTAAGACTAAAGCAACTGGCAGCCTGTCACTGGGTTTCCACCATCACAGGTTCCCCCAGAGTGTTGCAGGAGTTAATGAAGTCAGCCCTAAGCAAATTTCTAAAACAAGGGGAAGAAAATGAAACCTTCATAAACTGATAACAACTAATTTAAATGNAACTTCCTTCAGGATAAGGGATGGGGCTGATTAAAGAATGTGGTTAGAAATCAAACAAAACTAAAATGCTCTAAGGAATTACTCCAGTGAATGTCTCCACATGCAAAAACTGCTCNTATCTTCTCCAGGAAGCCTGGGAGAAAAATACACACGAAGGAAAAGGCCTGTGTTGACCATAAANGGCCATGCCCTGGCACGAGGTCTACTTCCATGCAAATTTCTCAGAGTTGTCCATCTTCTCTAGCAACATGCCCAAACAGGAACTGCAGGAACTACCCAAGGGGATGAGACCCTGGGGCAGGAGATACTGCACAGAAGAGAAATGTCTCAGAGGGAGGGTAGCAGACCTCAGGGAAGCATTACCTTAAGATAGAAAGCACCTGAAGATGATTAGAGGCTCCAATGCTAAGAGAATGGGGGACACATCCACGTGTTTTGGAGCAATCTGCCTTTGCCATCTACCCACCATCATGGGATACCCCTAACTCTCTGCCTTTGCCATCTACCCACCATCATGGGATACCCCTAACTTAAAGGAGGACTCATTCATCCTACCTTTACACAGAGACCCTGCTACAAAATAACAGGCCTTGCCTGGTACCTGTCTGAAAGCACTCACTGTGCCCACACCTTTGCTCCCGGACATCTCACAACTATCAGAGCTCCATAAAAGCTATGCACACACAGCTTTGCTTCTTGGCTAACTCCTATGTAGAAATGAACTCTTTTTTTTTTTTAAATTTTCAGAATCCAGGAGAATCCATCAAGCCAACATCTGAACAGAAAATGGACCACAGACGTATGGCCAAGGGCTTTGTTGAGGCTGTAGACACTAATCATGGAGAATACAAAAAGCAAATTGTACGTACATCATTTGAACATAGCCATATATACCAAATTTCCTGTTTTGCATATTGATTAAGAAGGAAGTGCCATACAGTCCAGAAATTCATGACAAACACATTGGCAAAAACCATACACCATAAGGATGACAAGGCTAGAGGGAACGAGGCTAACAAAGACCACCCCAAGGGTGACTTTCTTAGACACCAGTAAATAGATCCCTAAGGGCAAGGAACTGAAGTACAGCAAGCCTAGCAGCCACACTAACACCCGGATGGAAGTCTGAAAGAGCAGTGAGGTGCAGTTCCACACGGTCCAATTGTGGGACACTGTGGTGACAGAGTCGAAACTTGCCGGNCTGTAGAATTCTACCACAGGAGTGGAACTGAGAGATGGGGAGCTCTCCCTCTGCACCTCCATGATGGTGATAACCAAGCAGTTGGAGGATGTGTGAGAAGGACTGACAAGGGAAGCCAGCCTCTTAGGTGTGAGCAGCAGCTCNGTGGGATTCTCAGGCAGGCATTTCTTCCCTTTGCTTCCACAAGTCAAGTTTACAAGGATGTTATTGTCATCAGGCAGGCTACTAACTTCATCATCTGGCAGGCACGTCTCGAACCTGCAGAAAGGACAGACGATGACACCTTGGGGAGAGTCCCCAAAGTCGATGATCTTGTAGAGGCATTTGGCACAAACCCTGTGACAACACTCCAGAACCTTGGGCTTCCTCTGCTTCAGGTTGTACCGATTGTAACATATCTTGCACTCGAGCTCATCCGAGACCTGAGACTCCACAGCCTCTTCCGGCGGCTGGCTGGCCATCTTGAATTATGGATGCAATCTTCTGTAGATGTGCCTGGCTGTAGAGGGACTTGGATTAAGGAATCCCCCTGAACATCATCACATCATCTGAGTCAGGCAAGGGGGCTAGAAGGGCTGGAAAAGTAGGGAGAGAACCCAGGAGGTTTTCGAACATTTTCAGCTCCTGCTCGGCACTCCCTGTCTCTGATGCATATTTTAAAAGGCCACCTGAAGATCTGCAAAGAAAAAAAAAAAAACAGAGATTGTAATAGAGCAAACAGTTCACTGGAAGGTGTTCTAAGAACTGCTTCATGGCATTTTCTGAGCTCCAAGGACAGGAGCAACAGACCTAACAGATTAAATCCCCTCCTAGCTCACCTTTCCAGCTCTGGAACAGGAAGGTGTCATGTCCATGTTTCAATCCACAAACATCATAAGAAGGAATTGAGTCCTAATGTATGTGAAGTGCACTGACATACACCTCCATGCCACATGCTCTGCAACGGTGTCCCCTGTAGCTAGGACAGATTATCCCTTTGAAATAAGTGCTACATTTTGACCTCTTTGAAACCTGGGGCTTATTCANAGTACCATTCTAGGAAATAGCTAAGTACCTTCTGTGGTGCTCACAAACATACTAAGTAAGAATCTTGCTGCTGTTGCTAACTTGCTTGTTTTGTTTGTTTGTTTGCTTGAGACAGTCTTACTATATAGCCTAGGCTGTCCCCAAACTTACCACATCACTCAAGCTGACAGTGAACTCAGTAACCCCATGACTCAGGCACACAAATCTTGGGATTGGGGGCCATGCCCATTATGCCCAGCTTCCTCAGAAGACAGTATTAAGGAAAAGAACTAAGGACATTCTCAGGAAGCATTTTGCTGAAGATAAGAGTGTTTGTAAGTGAAGCAGATGGTTTTCACTTCTTTATCTGTTTTGCAAATGCCTTTAGTTTTGACTATTTGATTCCAATTTCTGTTTCAATGCCAATCTTGTGCATACACATCTACACAAAGTAAAATGAAATACAAAGCCCCTGACATAAGCCCTATAAACACATCCAGTTCCTAAGGAGGCAAAGCAAACATGGGAAACACATACAATTATGCACACATCCCATAAACATAGGAAAAGTCATTCCTGGGTGACTATCAGGAAATACTATTTGCCATCCCACCTACTNTGTGTCATGAAAATTCTGTCTGTGGTAGGCAGAAGGCACAGTGCAATCTGCAGGCCTGATACTAGTGACATGACATTACTGGCACTAGCTTTGGACAAGGGGCAGAGGTCTATTCATATACACAATGTGTCATCTATAGTGAGTATCAGTGAAAGAGAGCAGCAGTGTGGGAAGTCTCCAGCTCATCTCATTAGCTTTAATATGTGAGCTATTTGGGGTAGTAGAATCTGTCTTGAATTATGCTGTGCTTGGAAAGTATGGAAATGGATTTGAATTTCTGAGCACATCCCTCTGAGCAATAATAGCAGGAGGCTGTCACAGCATTTCCGAGGAAACAGCAACCGTGCTACAACTCAAAATTTGCTATGGCTCACACAGCCCTTGAGGAAAGGGGCAGTGAAGAGCTAAATTAAGCTTGGGCAGATTTAAAAACAAGAGTACATGATGTCTTCCTTCTTATTTATGAATTTTGCAAATTTTCAAATGACTTCTTATTCTACTTGACTGNGTAACGGGCATCAGTGGCAGGAAGTGTGGCCACACCAATCAGTGGATTCTCTGGTTGTGAGCCAAAGCATATACATAGGCCTTTTCATCTATATTAAAAACTGCTCTCTAGGTTTTTTTCTGTCCTGTGTGGACATTTAATCCTTTGGGTATTAAATGTGTGTTTATTCTGTAAATGACCAGGAGCTTTGAGGCTTCTGAACTAGTGTGAAATAGTAAACTGTGTTCTTTAAAGGCTTACATNAAGCTCAGCCGCATGGCCGCCAGTGCNGTTTTCATAGCTGGCTCTGTAATGGCTTTCCCACCTGTCTTAGGGTTACTATCCAATTCNAATCTGTCATTTCTTCTTGGGTCACACTTACATCTGACAAAGGAAAGTCTACTTCATCTGGGTTCTCAGACTCATTGTCAAAAAGAGTTGAATGAATTTTCTCCTTTGTCTTCTCTAGATAATCCCTGTACCTCCAAATATGTCCCTTTCCTCACTTACACTTGTTTACTCTGTTACATTTCTAATCACACACATCNATTATTACACCAACTTTACTGTGCTTATCAAAGAACTAGCTATGTCATGTATTTACCTTATTGGGTTGGTTTCCTTCATTTCAGCCCTTTTCTTGATTGTTTCCTCTGATTTACCTCAGTGTGTTTTGTCATTCTTTTTCCTCATTTCATAATTAATAAACATGCTCTATCTTCATTTAAATGACGGTGTGTCAAGGTGGTGACTTCCCGAGGGCTACAGCTTCNGCTCTAGAAGTTTCTGTGGCCTTTTAGACATCTTTACATTTGGCCTTCTTACTGTTGTTGTTTGTAGTCAGGGTCTCACTGTGTAGCCCTTGGCTGGTCTGGAACTCACTATGTAGACCAGGCTAACATCTGTCACGGAGTCCACCCATCACTGTCTCCCCAGGGCTGGAATTAAAGGTGTGCACCCCCATGCCCGGCTCATTTGACTTTTGATTTATCCTTTGATACAAAGGTTATTTCANTCATTTCATTTATAAGTTTATAAATTATTTATAAAAGCATTGTATTACCTTCTTTTATTGATTTATATTAATGGATTATGATCAGAGAACTCCGAAGATCTCTTTCCCTTTGAATTTATTGTCCTTTGTAGCCTGATATGTGTTCAACTTCTCTAACACTTCTAGAAACTAATATTCTGTATTTGAGAGACATCGGATCCAGCAGAGCTTATTATCTTCAAGGTGGATATGTGATTGTGGAGGAGACAAGTGAACAGGGTCTATTAAAGTGCCTGGCAGGATTATATTTGTATCTCAAACAGTTTTGCTTTACAGATTTCATGGTACATTATATAAAAGTTTACTCGCCTTCATAAACTCGTCTTTAGCCTTAAGAATATCTTTCCTTAACCCGTTGATGACTTTACCTCAAGCACCACCTTGTCTAACCCTGACATTGCTCATTCCACTGACTGCAGTTACCTAGGATCACTGTCTAGCCTGACACTTTCAACTTTGATCACTTTATTTCCTGACATTGCTCATTCCACTGACTGCAGTTACCTAGGATCACTGTCTAGCCTGACACTTTCAACTTTGATCACTTTATTTCAAGAGTTTCCTAAAAACAGCAGTACACATTGTGTGTGTGTGCATGTGTGGGAGTGTGTGTGTGAATATGTGTATGTATGTGAGTGTGTTTAAATGTATGTGAGTGTGAATGAGTGTGTGGTGTATGTGTGTGTGTGCCTGTGTGTGAGCCTGTGTGTGTACCTGTGTGTGTATGCATATGAGCCTGTGTGAGTATGTGTGTGTTTGTATGCCTGTGTGAGTGTGTGCCTATGTGTGTGTGAGTGAATGTGTATATGTACATGAGTGTGTCTAAATGTGTGAGAGTGTGAGTGTGTATGCCCATGTGTGTGGTGTGTGTGTGCCTGTATATGTACCTGTGTATGTGAATGCATATGAGCCTGTGTGAGTGTGTGTGTGTGTGTATGTGTGTGTGTGTGTGTCTGTGTCTATGTGTCTGTGTGTCTGTGTGTGTTGTACTCAAGGCCTGTACATGCTGGACAAATGCTCTACTACTAAGTCACTTCCCTGTCCCCATTTTTTTAAACGTTTTATTTTGACACGGGATTTCACTAAGTTACTCAAGTTGGCTTTTAACTCTCCCTGTAGCCAGACAAGTATTACCTTCATGGTTCTTCTGCCCCAGCTCAAGTAGCTTTTGTTACATGTCAGGACCACCAGGCTCATCTTGGGATTTGCTTTTTAACTCAGGCGATCAGTCACATAATAAAAATAAATATATAAAATTTACTACTTGTATTCATTTATTTGTGCATATACATATATGTGTATGTAAATATATGCAATGATAATTTTTAAAAGACAAGATCATGAGTTTGGGAGGTAGGGGGACATGGAAGAAGTTGAAAGGAGAGGGAGGGACAGGAGTGATAGAGATGGAGTGTTCGTGTATAAAGTTTCAAAAAAATAAATTAAAAAAATGAGCCTAGATATGGGCCCTGGTGTAACGGTTAGAACTCTGCACTCTGAATCCACCAATCTGAGTTCAAATACCAGTGGGACCTTTCCATTATGTTTCCTCACCGTGAGGGTATGGTTCTAGCGAGCAGACCATATCTTCGTACTCNCCTCTTGAGCATTTTTGTCATAAAATGAGTAATGAGATCCTTAAATTCTTACATAACAAACTTTAATCCCAGGAGGGGAATGGCTGGCTGCCTGTGTGCANTACATTCAGCTGCTGCTGTTTCTCTCCAGGCTCTACTGTTACTCCTCCAGCTCGTCTCTGGTGCCAACAGTGAGGCACCTGCAGCTAGCCAACTCTTCCTCACAGAAGGTCATCTGCTCTCTGACAGGAAGCTGCTAAGAGTCTTTTCTTTGGGCATTCAAGAGCTCCAAAATATGCCGAGGTGCCTTGAGTCACCTCTGAGAATGTGCATCTTGTATTCATCTGATGACCTCCTGCGTCTCTCCTGTTACGCACAAGCTCTAGCTCTTAGACTGACATTCGCCCATGAATCTCGTCCCTCTATGTTTCACTTCTGTGCTTCAAATCCCTCCACTTGACCAACTAGGCATCAGTTCTCTCCAGAACAATCATCACATCCTGCAACTCAATGACTGAACTGTCTGATGGCAAAGTCACGTGTCTCATCTCCTGCAGCCCTTCCTGTGCTGCATTTAAACCTCTTTCTGTGTGCCCCCCCCCCCGTTCTCGTCTGTCTCCAGCTGCCACTCTGGGGTGCAATGCACAATTCCAGCTGTTCTTGTAGGCTGCCTTCCCTTTGGCTGCAGTGACACAGTCTCACTTGCCACAGGACCAGGCTGCTGATCTGCTATTGAAGGACCCACATGCCTGCAGCCACAGGGATGAGGGTGGGAAATGGTCTCCACCCCTGGGACCATGGGGACATTGGTGCAAGCTGTGGGATACAGCCAAGAAATAGGAGAGAGCCTTCCTTCTCCAAAGCCTTGGAGACAGTGAGAATGCAGCCAAGCTGTTGTGACACCTTGGTCTTCTGCAGAGTGTACACACACGCACACAGACACACACACAGACACACACACACGCACACAGACACAGACACACACACACACACACGCACACACAC
>LZPO01055109.1:73730-109541 GCA_001675575.1 Neotoma lepida | reverse complement strand
ACCACCCAGCATTTTGTTCAATTTTTATGCCATAATCTTTTAAGTATTCTCTAATCTAAGATAATAAATTATGTGAAATTTTTCATAATATAACATAAATAGTGATTTTGCTGAAATAAAGGAAAGAAAATTAATTTATGAAATAGACACAAATATATTAACATTTTTACTGACATACTGTAAAAAACACATGCATTTTAGGAAACACTACTGCCCCCCCTTACCCCCCAAATGTATTCTGCTCCTTATTAACATATTCACCATTTTTTACATTGTGATACATTTTAATTATAGAAAAACCAGAGCTTTTACGTATTCTTTGTCAGCATGCAACTCTGTTTGTCCAGGAAGAGGACAAAATACATCTCCCTTCCCTCATCCTTTATTTTTACCCAGATACATTATAATGCACACAAGTTTCTTGAAGACAATATATTGTTAATTCATGGTTCATTTTTCTTTAACTTTTTTGTGGTCTGTTTAAAATTTGTATTTGTCTATTTTTAATTGATCAACTTATTTTTTAATTAGTTCTTTTATTTTTAGAGGATTCTTTAAAAATGTTTTAGTCGTGCCAACCATCTCTTGTCTCCCTATCTTCACCCCTTTATTTTGTTGTTGCCCTGTATCATATCCATAAACACTGAAAACTACCAGTGTTACAACTTCCAAAAAGGGTCAAAAATACTCAAGCCTGTCAAGGATGTAAAATAACTGGAAATCCCATCCCNTGGCAAGAGGGTAAAAGGATGTGGTCCCTTTGAAAGAACAATTCATTGATATCTATAAGGTTCAATTATAACTATCATATAATTTAGCAATTTGAATTTTAATATTTTCCATAAGACAGTTTAAGACATATGTCTACACAAGGATTTACTCATAGTAACCCCAAACTGGAAACAGACTAAATGGTGGTCAGTAGTAGAATGGATACATGGTTGTTGTTNGTCATACAATGGGGTAGTACTTAATAATGAGAGTAGCTATCAATGCAACTTGGATGGCTCTGTAGTTACTAATGCAGTGTAGATGACTCTCACAGATACTATATTGAAGTTAGATATGAAGCAGGAGTTAGACACTAGGCAATGCTTTTTGTAGGGTTCCTCTAAAGTCCAGGAACCAATGAAACTACTCTATAGTGGTTGAAATCGGAGCTCGGGTGCCTCTCGTCCGGTTGCTGGGTGATTTTAGNAACCAGAAAGGAACACGAAGGAATATTCCAGAGAAATGAAAATGCCTCAGCTCTTATTTGGGTTGTATACACAATTGTTAAATACAATTATTATGGAACACATAAAATTTGTAGACTTTAATGTTTGAAAATTATACGTCAATTTTAAAGTTTGTTTGTGGCACTGTCATGTAACCTATGCTTCTAACAGTGTGCATTTGTTTGCTCACCTTTGCAGTCACAAATCAGGACACATTATCTTCACACACATACACACACACATACACAGTCACACACACAGTCACACACACATACACACACACACTCACACACACACAGTCATACACATACATACACACACACACACACACACACACACACAACTATCTTGTGTATTCTACTTGAACTTGCTATGCAGCCAAGACTGAGCATGATCTCCTGATCCCCCTGCCTCAGCCTCTGGAATTCTGGGACTCCAGGACCACACCACCACACCTAGTCTTTCCTTTGTGTGTACATTAAANTGACCTATATGAAATTACCAAATGTTCAATAGTTTTGTCCTATAAAAATAAAAATTCCTATGATCTAAACTAACAGATTTTTTAATGTTTTTGGATTATTTCCTTAGATTACATTTTCAGANAAGGNTATGGAGCAAAATTCTTCAACACAAAGGCTGTAGGTGAATANTCCTACCTTCCATTACCTGCCATTCTCAAATTGATAGTCTAGCCTTTGAAGTGTCTGCCTTGTACCTTACTTTGAATTATTTGCACTTTATAGTAATCTGCACATCTTCCCATCTGTTTACACACTCCNCTGCCCAGCTTTTAGTAAAACACATTCTGCATCAGTATGTGTACAGCTGACAGCCCATAATTAAAAAACAAACAAAAACAACAACAACAGCAAACAAAAAACAAAACAAAAAAACCCACGATAGCTAAACACTGATCACTCCAGGAACACAACTGTTAGGTCTCAAATTTGAGACAACTTGCTGAGGTGCCTATTTAACATATCAAAGTGGACCTGGCTGCCAGGTACTCCCAGAATCCCTCAGTCTTTACCTGTTACAGGGTCCTTCTGGTTGTCACACCCCACCCCCTACCCTAAACTTCTCCATTCCAGGGGCTGGGCTACCCTTCCTCCAGATGTCCTTCCCTTTATAATCCAGCCATTTTGAGTACCTGCCCCTTTTTCCTCTACTCTTTACACTCCTGNCTTTTCCCTCTCTCCTTCCCCCTCTCCCCACTGGGCTCGGCTCAAGGTCATGTTCACTCTGGACTCTCCCAGATGTCTCTGCCTCTGGCTATGATCTCTCTTTTATATGGAATAATAAACCTTCTCCTCCACCATAGCTAGGAGCCGTCATGTCCTTTCTTTTTATTTTTTTTTTCATTCGACAACAATTTCTTTTTTCTTTCTCGTAGCATAGTGCCTTGTTCGTTTTACTCATTCATTCAACAAACTTTTCCAATTTTACACAAAGCACCAACCAGTAAGTGTAAAGTGCAATAGTCTTTCAAAAAGTTCTGAATAAAACACTGCCTGTTTCAAGTATCTCTTTATTATCCCAAAAGTCTAATTTAACATTCGTANCCCAGGTTTTACTTTTCCACACTAGGACTTTCTAATTTTTATCAGTGCTCTAATCCAAAAACTGTAGCTTATGTTGTGGTGTATACCTTTAATCCCAACACTTAGGAAACAAGGCCAGCCTAAACGCACAATAGTGAGACTTTCTTTGTCTCAAAAAACAAAACTGTAAAGTTTAGTTGTAAGTATACTGACTCTGCAAGCATAGTTCCCTATGCCCTGTGAATAATTCTTAAAACGCAACCCAAGGAATTTGAGACCCGGGTAGTTAATAAAATCTAAGCCAAGTCGAGCGGCCAAGGACTTTTCACAGGTCTGCGAAGGACAAAGGAGTCATTAATATTCTTTAAGGACAACTGCGTAATGAAAAATGTAAATCGTTGCAGCAGAAAGCGCAACGTAATTTTCTGAGTGTCTCCACGATAAACAACCATGACGCCCTGCAGCGAAAAGTGGCTAAGACGCGCCCTAAACCCTGTGCCAGGGACGAGGTCACCGCAGGCAACAGCAAGGGGACAAGGGGCGTGGTAAGGCAAAGGGTGTGGCTACGGACAAAATCAGGGAAGGGGCGTGGTTAGGGCGACCATATGAGGGGAGGGGTCAATGGCCTGGGGAGGGCGTGGTTAGGGCGGGCCTAAACCAGGACCTTGGCTATGGGAGGGGGCGTGGCAACGGCGGACTACGGCGCCCGCCGCGCTCCGGCAGGAAAGGGCAGGTCTGCGCCGCTGCCCACGCTCGCTCCCGCGGTGACTCGTGGTCGGGGCCGCGCGGGAGCGACATGCCTGCGCATCCGGGCCTGTGACCCGCTCGGGGATGGACAGCTGCTCCGTGGCGGGCGAGCGGCCGAAGCGCACGCCGAGCCGTCAGCGGCTCCTGCCCTTCGGCTGCGGGCTCCAGGCGCGCCCCGGCGTCTCCCCGCTACCGGGCGGACGACGCTGGCTGAGGCTCCGCGGACGGGCCGCCCGCGCGTCCCCGCTGCTGCTCCTCCTGCTCGTGCCTTCTCCGCGCCTGGCCGCCACCGCCCCGCGTAGGACGCTGGCTGAGCGCACGCGCCCGGGGCACGCCGTCCCCGTGGTTGCGCTTGGCGCCGGCAGGAACGCGCAGGGCCGTCTGTCGCTGGGTGCCGGGCGTGTGGCCGCGCTGGCGAGCAGCCGGAGAGGTGAGGCGGGCGGGAGGACGGGTCACCCGGGTTGTCTGCACCCGGGCGAAGAAGATTTGGAGCGCAGAGGCCCGCGTGGCCGGACACCCGCTGACAGTATGCTCGGGTCTGCCGCGGCGCACCTGTTGGAGCCAGGGAGAAATGGGGAAAGTTCTGGTAGCGCATGCCCAGGCGTGCAGGTCCGAGGGGAGCAGACCCAGGAATGAAGGGATGGCATTACGCTTTGATTTGATTCCAAACTGTATTGATTCATTCATGGCCCGCTNTCGCCCAATCTGTGCCTGGCACTTTACTATCTGTTTGGGGTAATGAGTTCAACAAAATCTTTTTTTTTTTCTGAAGCTTACTTCATGCAAGATAGGCAGCATGTATGTGTGTGTTTTGTATATGCATATGTACTTATCCATATTAACTATATGTACTAGTTTGACAAATACTTTAGAGAAAAAGAGAGACAGTATGCTTAGGAATTGAAAAGGACCTCCGTTTGTGCGTTTAAATTGGGTGACCTTAGTCTGATTCATTGATGTGTCATTTAAGTACTTGAAGGAGGGGAGGGACATCACTGAACTGCGTAAGATTTTGAAAGTAAACTAGCCGGAATTTGCTCGCAGTAAATAGCAGATAAAATCTTATCGTGCCGGCTAATCAGAAAATGTGGCATAATTACACCTTGGATAACCTGTTTCTGTCCATTAGTAGCCATCCACACCCACGCTTTGGTTTTCTGTATTTTTCGATGAATATTGCTGCATCTAGTTCCGAAAGATGAAGGACGCTTTATATGCAGATAGGTGTTGAAGCCCACAGAGGTTTTCCAGTGAGATCTGAGCTTGCTTTATTATCAGGGCTGCATAAGAGGATGGTTGAACCACGGGCCTGGGTACCAAGTGTTTGGAAGGGTCTACACTTGATTGTATCTAGCAAGGGGGAAGTCTTTTGCCTCGCCCCTTGGCATTGTTATAAAAAGCTTTTTGAATAAAATTCTGGGCCAGTGGATAAGGATCTAGGCCCTCCTGAGGCTATCCTGTGTTTCTATCTCTCTCTCCTTTATTTCTATCTAAATCTCTTATCTCTCACTTCCCAAAGTACCCTGGGGGCGGGTCTCGCACAGCTAGGGAAATAAGCAGTGAGCTTTATGTCAGTCTTGTAGGAACTAGGAGTTGGAGGTGGGTCTTCTTATTTCCATACCTTGCCTTTCTATGTGCTATTTTGATTTGTTTTGTTTTGAGACAGGGTCAGAACTGTGTAGCCCAGACTGGTGTCAAATTTACAGCGGTCTGCTGCGCCTCCCAGGTGCTGGGGATAAAGGCTAGGCTACCGCACCCTTTTGCTGTACTTTTGACAAACTGTTGTTGCCTTCCAATCTGTTTGCTTCATAAAATTTACAATTTTGGAGCAAAGAAAGGGGTTCTTTCTTGTTGCATTAACAAGATGGTGCCATTTTAGTGTCATTCTTCAGTCAGACATGAGGATAGATGCATTTTAAAAAGGGAGACAGTAGGAAGCTTTCATGCCCATTTTTGTTCCTTTATTATCAGCCCAGGGTTAGTTGGTTGGTTTTGTGCCTGAGGTCCTCAGATAGATCCACACTTCAGGATGTTGTGCCTTGAAAGTTTGCAGTGGGTTTCTCATCTCTTCAAGGTCAACTTTGGACTTCTTTTGTAATTATGGGTTTGCTGTGGTGAAGATTTCCAGAAAGGAGAATTATGTGTTACATTCTAATGTACCTCAAGTTACTGGCTTCCTGCTGTGAGTCCTAGGAATTCAGAACTGCTATGTCCGCACTGTTGTCATTTGACAGAGAATGAGGTGACATTCCCTTCCCTCAGCAGGAGTGGAATGCCAACTGAGAAGTGGCCAGCCCTTTTCCCTACTTTTTAGAAGATAGCTTTCTTGAAATAAGCTTGCTATTTCTGGTTCCAGTTGTCTTGGGAAAAGGAAAAAAAAAAAAACATAGGTGTACAAATCACTGCTAGCTCTTGCTAGCAGTGATGGTGTGTGGATCTGGGGACCTAGCTCGGTGGATAAAATACTCAAGCAGGAGGACCAGAGTTCAGATCCCAAGAACACACATAAATACTGGGCTTGCATAGTGATCTGCCTTTTGTTGTTTGTTTTTTTACTCTTTTGGATTTTGGGGGGGCCCGCCACCCAGCTCCCAAATAAATCAAACATGGAGGCTTCTTCTTAATTATAAATGCCCTGCCTTAGCTTGGCTCGTTTTTAGCCAGCTTTTCTTAAATTATCCCATCTACCTTTTGCCTCTGGGCTTTTTCCTTTTATTACTTTTGCATATCTTACTTTCACTCTTACTCTATGGCTGGCTGGGTGGCTGGGTGGCTGGGTGACTGTGTGTGTGACTGGCCCCTTCTTTTCTCACTACTTGATCTCTCTTGCTCTTTCTTCTTCTCCTCCCAGATTTCTCCTTNTGTTTATTCTCACTGCCTTCCAGCCCCGCCTATCCTTTCTCCTGCCTCGCTATTGGCTGTTCAGCTCTTTATTAAACCAATCAGGTATTTTATTTTATTTATTTATTTATTTATTTTTGGTTTTTCGAGACAGGGTTTCTCTGTGTAGCTTTGGCGCCTTTCCTGGAACTCACTCGGTAGCCCAGGCTGGCCTCAAACTCACAGAGATCCGCCTGCCTCTGCCTCCCGAGTGCTGGGATTAAAGGCGTGCGCCACCACCGCCTGGCTCAATCAGGTATTTTAGACAGGCAAAGTAATATAGCTTCACAGAATTAAACAAATGCAACATAAAAGAATGTTCCACAGCATAAACAAATGTAACACATCTTAAAATAATATTCCACAACATTTCCCCCTTTTTGTCTAAGTAAAAATGAAAGGTTTTAACGTTAACATAGTAAAACTACATACAACAAAAACAATTACCAAGTAAGAATTACATTTACAATATTCTGTCCATTTGTAGTTAGCATATTCAGAGAAAATAATGCATTATCTATACTATCTTAGTCCAAAGTTTTACACCTAACTTCCTTTCTATCATAACTAAGGAAAACTGCAACTATAACTATCTAGTCTGCAACTCCATCAAAGATCCAGAAGGATGTAATATTATCTAACAACAGAGACATTTGGCTACCTGGACAGTCACCCAAAGTTCCTCTGCAACGTTGGGGTGTCCCATCTTCAGCCTACAGGCCCAGAATATCTGGCAAACTTTTCAGTGAAGCAGGAATTTTGAAGGACTGTCCTGCCTTGTTTTGGCAAAGTTCAACAATTTTTTTTCCTGTGTGTCCTGCATGTCCAGTCTGCATAGCACATTGTTAGCGGTCAAAGGCAAGAGCAGTTTCTTTGCTCAGTGGCTAACCTTGCCACAATGAAAGCAAACTCCATAAGGAGTTTCTTCAGTGCCCATCATCTCTAAAGTAAATTGGTGCTGCCAAGAGATGTGTCTCATTGTCATGAAAAACCTTAGGTTAAAAAACATTTTAAATGCCATATTCTATAGGTCTTTGAAGTATTTGAAAACCATTTANCTATCTAAAATATATCTTTATATGATCTAGAAAATATGCCTAACGTATCTACAAATTTTGATTGTAAATGACTAACTACTAACCTATGTTTCTTGATTAGCCTAAATTGTTTATAATAATAGCTTTTAAAAACTAGAACTTTACCTTATATTTTAAATGAACTGCATAGGTACAATACCTTAAACAAGAGTACAATATGTTGTAACAAAAATAAACTTAAATTTGTATCAATATACGAAAATCCTTTAAACAAGAGTAGGAACATATATACAGTATGTTATAACAAAAATAAATTTGTATCAATATACAAAAATCCTTTAAAGAGTAGAAACATATATACGGTGTGTTGTAACAAAAATTACCTTAAATTTGTATCAATATACAAATGTCCCTACAAATACAAAATATTTGAATTAATAGTTGTTCTTTAGTTTATAGTAAATTCAATAATCTACCCTATTATTTAAAGTAAATTCAATAATCTACCCTTTTATCTTACCATTCCTATATCCCTCCTCCTTTTTTAGAAAGAGATCCCTGATTGTAATCTCATGTGTATAGTTTCCTCCCTTATCAATACCAGTAACAATTAATGAACAACCCCAATAAATGATGACAAACATCCATAACCCACCAAATGACCAAATACCATTCTGCCCACCTCTTGGGAATGTGGGTGTTGCTTTCTCCAAACTGCTTCCTGCTGTCTATGGACAAAGTATCTTTAGAGTCCTTGAGAAAATTTGAGATAATGGCCAAGTCCTGGGAAGACCAGCTATAACCTTTGTGGCTAGATATCACCTGTGAAGTTTCAGGAGCTCTCCCTTGATCAAACCTAATCCATATTATTCCTGAAGGAATCCACAACCTCTCATCTCCTGTGGGAACAAAACTCAAAAGCATTTTTGATTTCCATTTGACAAATATATTTTTGACTTCCTTTTTAAATTAAGGCATTCTTAAAGTATCTAGATTGGTTCAGTTTAGCAGTCCAGTTCACGATCCTATGTCTCTTAAGAGCTATTGTTTGCTTGTCAGCATTCAAAAAAATTCAAAATCAACACAATAACATACAGGATCCAGACTTCCTGTGTATTTCCCATTTCTACACAGCTTATTCTCTTTTATTATTTTACTTCTATCTTTAAAGACCTTTTATTATTTTTAAACTATTTCTTTCTTTCTATGACTGTCCATACCCCTTTTCTTTCTTTCTTAAGCCTTCACACATTGTAAAACACCCTGGAACCTGTTTAGAGGATTTTCGGTCCAGACTTCTTTTACTGCATATCTTTTAGCCTTTTTTGACTATACCAACAAACTTTAGGCTGCTAAGCTACACCTGGATCCTCTGCATGGCTCTTTTGGCTGGTTCTGCTCACTTCTAGGTTCATGACAGCCAAGCCTAAAGCTTTCAGCCCAGTCTGAGTTTGTGACCAAGAACTGGATTAAACCTTCCTAGCTGGTACCTGTGCTGTCACAAGCATATTTGACTTACCTTGGTATTTATATTTAGCTCTGCCAGCTGAACAGCAGTGCCTCTTAAAGGAGCCGTGTCCTTTCTTTCTTTTTCTCTTTCTTTCTTTCACCACCCTCCCCCTCAGCTTTCATAGGCCCTACATGGAAATTTGGGCCCATATTGGTACACCAAAACATCTGCCTGTCATTCCAGCACTCAGAAGGTGCAGTTGGGGGCAATCTCTAGCCATAGCCATGAGTTCTGGGTTCATTTGAGAGGCCCTGCCTGGCTGAATAAGGTAGAGATTAATCAAGAAAGATGCCAGATATCAATCTCAGGCTTCTACAGGCACACATATGTTGCATATGCACCTGAACACATGTGTTCTCACATGTGAACTAACTACCATTAGGGTGCTGNGAATTGAACTGGATCATCTGAAAGAGCAGTCAGTGCCCTTAATTGCTCAGCCTTCTCTCCAGCCCCTGTCATGATTATTTTGTTCTGCTGTGTAGCTATGGTAGAGTGCGGCTGCTGTTGATGTAAGTCACAAGAGTTGCCTTCTCATTGGACACAAGGAATTGGGGACTAGAATGACCCTGTCATATACTCTAGACTCATGTTTTCAAATACTTCAATCCATGGAATGGTCCAGTGGAGGACTAAGATGAGTAAGGTGGCCTAGGAGGACCCTTGGAAGAGTACTTTCATTCATTCAACACTGGTTTTTGAGCTATCTCTGCTTTATGTTGGACAGACGTTTTTTTGGAAAGGAGCAGGGTCTCAATATAGCCCAGGCTGGCCTCAAACTCCCAGTGTAGCCAGGGATAACCTTGAACTCCTGAATCTCCTGCCTCTTCCTGTATACTAGGATTTCAGGTGTTGTAGAGACCCACAGAGGTTTCCTAATGAGAACTTACTCAGGGTCTGAGAATCTGAGCTTGCTTTACCCAGCAGGGCTGCATAAGGGGATGATTTGACCACAGGCATGGTTACCAGGTGTTTGGAAGGATCTACACTTGGCTGTGTGGTGTGCTTTGATCTAGCAAGGGGAAGATCTTTTGCCCCACCCCTTGGCATTGTTACAAAAAGCCCTTTTGAAGAGGCAGAAGGGACCATTGGGTTTTGATCCAAGTCTTCCTGAAGCTATCCTGTGTTTCTTTCCTCTCTTTACTATCTTTCTATCTAAATGTTTCTTATCCCTCTCTCCTCCTCATAGGAATCCTTTTAAAAGNTGGGGGCTGGCCTCCCACAAGGTGTGCACCACCACACTTGGTTTTATATGGTGTGGAGCATTGAATCCAGGGCCTGAAATGCACTGGGCAAGCACACTACCTACTAAGCCTCATCTCCAGCCCTAGACATTCTTGTCCTGAGCTAGAGAAAAAGGCCCAGGGTGATGGTGAGTTCACTCACATGAATAGACAGACTAGCTAGTGTCGTAGTCTAGATCCTAGATGTTGTTATAGTTTAATTACAAAGTATGAAATTATTCCTGGCTCTCCATACACAAGACCCTCTGATGGATGCTAAAAATGNAAACTGAATCTGGCTGCTTCTGGACCACGTGGACTACTGGATGATGCAGATATGGAAATACAGTAATAAGTGCTGTAGCAAGGCTTCCTGCGCCAGGCTGAGACACGGAAAGGAGCGATAAAGGCTGTCCTTTACCTGTGTGGAGGAAATAGACAAAATTTATGCNAAAAATATAACAGCTGGGAAAGGAAGCAGCCTGGTTGAAGNAATAAGGACCCATTTTTACCATCAGATGCACAGGTCCTTGCATTTTATATTTTCTCAGGCAGCAAACATTGCAGATACAATTATTGTATCTGTTGTTCTTAGCTTGATCTCACCATGAGCACAGCTACTTCCTCCTGAGTGGCTAGTAGTTTGGGATGACTGCTGAAGGCCACAGAGAAACATCAGACCTGTGGGGGCTCGCCCACGCTACCTTGAAGGTTCGGGAATGGTGGTTGATCAGCTTAAGTGTTTTTCTGATCATTGTAAGACGAATTTCTAAACGGTCTTGCTAAATAAAAACACAGGGCCAGAAATAGGGTGAAAATCTGACAGAGATCAGAGGAATTAGGAACAGCTGTCAGCCTTACCTTACCAACGCCGCTGCTTAAAATAAAAAAAAAACTTTAAAAAAGTTATAACTAATATAAGAAAAACTATATGTGATAAGTACAATAACTATATACAATATATACAAGCAATTAATACATCAACAATGTCTNGTCCNTTTGTATTTGACAGATTTAGAAAAAATATTTTATTGTCTATCCTATTTTGGTGAGTTTTAAATGTACCTAATTTACTTTTTATCCTAACTTATATTACTAACAGAAAACTATCTTATGATATTTTTTAAATTTATACACTTTATACTTTTTTTTNAAATTTCTTAACAGGTCATGAGGGGGGATCTGCTGAAGAAACTCTTTTATCCTTGAGTTAGTAAAGGATTCTTCTCTCTTGTTCTCCACAGTATCTGGTGGCAGTGCAGCCACACTGTGCCAAAGTTAGAAGAGTAAAGACAAATATGTAGCAAGATTTTCGTGTTCCTAAAGGTCTATAGCTTGAACAAAGTCTTTATTTTAACTTGCCCTGTTTTTGTGTCAAAATGCCTCTTTTAATAAGAAACTATTAGGTTTAAACACCTTTTCTTGACAAAATTNGATGGCTCAGTCATAACAGCACTTATTGAACAAGCAAAAGGACCTGGCTTCAAATCCCAGCATCTGTGTAAGATGCTAGGCAAGGCTGCTTGCATCTGTACCTTGCCAGGAGGGGAGCCAAGAGGATCTCTCTGGTTTGTTCACTGCCTATCTGCTCCAGATTCAATGAGAGACCTTGTCTCAGGGAGTAAGGCAGAGAATCTTAACAGGACACCAGACAGCCTCATCTGGCCTCCAGGCACCTAATGGGGCACAGTCCTGTACACACACACACACACACACACACACACACACATGTGCCCGCGTGCACGAAATAGAATTGGTGGTACCAGGTGGCAGAAGCAGGAGGATATCTATGAGTTCAAGACCAGCCTGGTCTATATAGAGAGTTCCAGAAGAACCAGAGCTACAGAGACCCTGCCTTTTTTCCCTCCCAAAATGTTATTCTAATTTAAAAACAAAATAAAACTTTTAGTGGTTNGTGAAGCACAAAAAGCCAGGAAAACATTGCAGTGTGCTTTGCTTTCTGCATTGGATGAAGACCTTGAAATAAGTTTACAGGATAGGCTGGATCTGTGATCTCAGAATTTGGAAGGCAGAAGCAGAGGGATCTTGAGTTCAGAGTCAACCTGGGCTACATAGTAAGACCAAAAAAGGNGGGGGCGGGGGAGCTGTCCATAGAGTGGGAATTTAAGTGATAAAGAATATCTTGAAAACCAGTATAGATACAATGAAGAAAGACTGAATTTTCCTTCCCAGATCAGGGTCTAGCCTTACACTTCGGGAAGTCCTAGCCAGGGCAGTTAGTTAGATAAGAAAATGAAACAACAGGCAGCCAGACTGGAAAGCNGAAGTAAAGCTCTCCTTCCCTCCCAGATGGCATGACCGTGTTTGTAGAAATACTAGGGATGT
Organism: Neotoma lepida; assembly: GCA_001675575.1. Classification (NCBI taxonomy): domain Eukaryota; kingdom Metazoa; phylum Chordata; class Mammalia; order Rodentia; family Cricetidae; genus Neotoma; species Neotoma lepida. The sequence goes on along the minus strand of LZPO01055109.1, from coordinate 97,037 downwards.
CTCTGAACTACTAGGAAAAGTCCGGAGTCCAGCAAGGCNCCTGTGAGTGCAGTCAGGTGTGTATTTACACATCCGCAGTACACACAGGAAAAGTCCGGAGTCCAGCAAGGCACCTGTGAGTGCAGTCAGGTGTATATTTACACATCCGCAGTACACACTCTGAAAGTGAAAGGGAAACAATTTGATTCCAGTGACATTTTGGAAGATTTTTAATTAACCCTTAGGGATAAGTGTGTGAAAGATCACAAAGCACTCAGAAAACTATAGAACNTGATTGGAGCAATCAAAGACCTAGATCAATGGAAAGATGCCTCGTGTTTATTGACCTGAATGCTGTATTACTAAGATGACAGTATCCTCTAGCTGATTCGTAGAATGCAATCCTCAAAAATCTCAGAACCTCTTCTTTGCAGATAGATAGATAGATAGATAGATAGATAGATAGATAGATAGATAGATAAATACTCATCCTAAAATTCACATATAATGGCCCATCAGGATAAAGAACAAAATCTATTTCCTGATGAGGACAGAAGTTCTGGAGGAATTAAGTCCAGAGGTGAACCTTCACACAGTCAACTGACTTTCAACCAGGATGACGGGACAGTGTCATAGAGAAAACAGTGCTGGCACAACTAGATGTCTTCATACAGAACAGTGAGGCTGTCTCATGCCATACANAACTCCCCCTGGATCATAGGCCTCAATGTAAGAGCTAACGTTGGAAACTTCNTAGAAGAAAACATGGTATCAGTCTTCATCCACTTGGATTAGCAGTAGTCTCTTCCACATGACATCAAAAGTAGAGGNAGAGAAGGGGGAATAGGTTATTTGGGCATCATCAAAATTGAACTTTTCAAAAGTTCAAAATACAAAAATATATAAATAAATATTAAAAATATAAAAATAAAAAATATTAGCTGATAATAGGAGAAAGTATTTGTAAATAGTCTGGTAAGGAACTTGTGTTTAGAATNTATGAAGAACTCTTNAGTTCAGTAATNGAACAATAAAAGCCCAATTGAAACAGACAAAAAGGCTGGAGAGGTGGCTCAGTAGTTAGGAGCAAGCTAGGCATGGTAGCCCACGCCTTTAATCCCAGCACTTGGAAGGCAGAGGCAGGTGCGTTTCTGTAAATTCAAGGCCAGCCTGGTCTACGAAGCAAGTTCTAGGACAGCCAGAGCTGTACAAAGAAACTTTAAAAACAGGAGCACTTGCTGCTCTCTCTTCTAGAGAATGTGAGTTCACTTCCCAGCACCCNCATGGGGTGGTTTACAACTGAATTGTTTGTTTGTGACAGGGTCTCTATGTATCTCTGGCCGTCATTGAACTCGGTGTATACCAGGATTTGAACTTACAGAAATCCTCCTTGGGATTAAAGGTGTGTGCTACCACACCTGTATACATATTTTTTTTAAATAGACAAAGGTCTTGGATAGACATTTCTTCAAAGACTCTCAGATTTCCAGTAAGCATATGCAAAGATGACCAACATTGTTAGATATCAGAGAAATGCAGGTGGGAGCCACAAGATACTGTTTGTACCCACTAGGGTGGTTATAATTTATAAAACAAACATCATAAGTATTAGTGTGGATGTGGAGAAATTGGGAGCCTCTTTGGCTGCAGGTAAACAAGGAAATTGGTGATGCTACTTTGGAAAAAAATCTGACAATTCCTTAAACAGTTACCATATGACCCTGCAGTTCTGCTCCCAGGGACATACTCAAGAGAACTGAAGCAGTGGCCACGGGATCGTTCATGAGAGCCATGAAGTGTAAACAGCACACAGTGTGGGATAGCTGTGCAGCAGGACACCATTCAGTGACATGGAAACAAAGTGCTGGCATGTTCTGCAACATGGATGACCATTGACCATAATGCCAANACCATGTATGACTCCATGCATATGACGTCTACAGAGTAGGCAGACAGTAGGACAGAAAATAGATTTCTGGTTGTCTAAGGCAGTGATGGGGAGTGAGGAAGAGGATTGAGTGTGGTGGCTCAGGCCTACAATCCCAGGACATGGGAGACGGATGAGGCAGCAGTATCACTGAGCTTGAGGCCAGTGTGGGCCAGGTAGTTTGTTGTTCTAGGTCAGTCTGGACTGCAGAGTGAGACCCTGTTTGAGACAGTAGGGACACGACAAGGTGGAGTACTGGTTGAAGGATCCAGTTTCTGATCAGGATGGAGAAAGTTGACTGCGGGGATGAGTGCACTACTCTTAAATATACAAGAAACAACTGAATTTTATGCATGAAATGGGGTCCATCATATGTGTGGATTCTGGCACTGTAAAAATGAGACAGGTTTCTGAGGTATTGAAACAGAACCTGTAGCATCAAATGACTTGTTTCTTGCTAACTGTGGTCTCNGCTTCCTTTCTTTTCCCTTCCAGAGCTAAGCCTGTCTGCTGGGTGCCGGCAGCTGGAGCACAGGAAGGGGAACTTGCCCTCTTCTGTGAGTCGGAAGCTCTACTTTGACACCCACGCTCTGGTGTGCTTACTTGAAACAAATGGTAAGCCCCGTAGTCATTGGCTGCACCCGCGCCTTGAATCAGTGTAGCTCGTGGTGACTTCTCATGCTTTGCTTCCTTCCTTTCCAGTATTTCTCTTTCGACTTTTCAGCCTTCAGGAAACTTTTGGTTGGTGTTCTCATTTGCTTTTTGTTGCTGTGTTGTTGCACCATGACCAAAAGCAAGTTGGGGGAGGAAAGGGTTAATCTGGCTTACATATTACAGTTCCTCATTGAGGGAAGTATGACAGGAACTCAGTAGGAACTGAACTTGAGACCCTGGGGAAATGCTGCTTACTGACTTACTCCACTGGCTTGCTCAGCCTGCTGTCTTCAATAGCCCAGGCCCACTTGTCCATGGATGGCACTGCCCGTGGTGGGCTTGGCCCTNTCACATCAGTTAGCAATTAAAAAAGATCCCCCCACAGACATGCCCATGGGTCATGGAGGCATTTCTTCAGTTAAGCTTGCATCCTCTTCCCAGGTGTGTGGAATTGACAGCTGGAGCTAACTATGACAGATAGTTAGCCTCTTTTTCAAGTTCAGGTTTTTTTTTTTTTTGGCTTGAGGACTTTTTTGAGAAAGACACTTGTATATCTCAGGCTGGCCTCAAACTTACTGAAGGTAACCTTGAACTTCTGATCTTCCGGCCTCTCCTTGGGATTACAGACATGTACCACCATGCACAGTTTATACAGGGCTAGGGAATGGAGCATAGTGCCTGCTGGGTAAGCATCCTGTGAGTTAAACTGCTCCCTCAACCCTGCTTAAGGGTTAAGCATTTTTTTGCTCTATCAACACAGTGGAGACTTAACAGTATTTCTCTATTGAAAAGACACTACATTTTTGCTTATTTGAGATTTATTGGTGTTTTTTGTTTNGGATTTCGGGTGTTTTTTGGTTTTGAGTTTTGGTTTTTTTTTTTTTAATGTATATTTACTGTGGTTGGGGAGGTCAGATGACAACTTGCAGGAGCTGGTTCTTCCTTTCACTGCGTGGGTTCTGGGGACGAATTCATGTCAATCTGTCTCTTATACACATCTAGATGTGTATAAGAGACAGCTGTTAGGGATTGTGGTTTGGTTTTTTGTATTTGTTTTCTTTTTTAATTTTTAAGATTTGTTTTATTTTTATTTGTGTATGTGGGGAAGGTGCCTTCAGAAGCCAGAAAGGGGTATCAGATCACCTGGAACTGGAGTTACAGATAATTGTAAGCTTCCCAAAACAAGTGCTCAGTACCAAACTCAGATCCTCTGGAAGAGCAGCAAATTCTCTTAACCACTGACTTCAGATTCTAGCACCCATGTAAACAGCGAGGCATAATGACGTGCCTGTGATCCCAGCACTGGGAGGGGGGACAGAATGATCCGCAGAGCTTGCTGGCCAGCCCATGTACCTGAGTCAGCAAGCTCCAGGTCCAGTGAGAGACCCTACCTCAAATAAACAAACAAACAAATAAATAAATAAAAATAAAGTGGCGAGTGATTGAGGAAGACCCTCAACTATCAACCCCTGATTCCACATACACAAACACTCCCACACATAGACCAAAAAGTTGGCCATGACGCAAATGCTGTTCACTGAAAGTATACTTGGAACACAGGAGATGATGATCTTATAATTAATATTCAGTGAAATATGCTGACTAAAGTTCTCTAGTACATGGCACATATATCCTCAAAACCGGGTTTTGAATTAACATAGAGTATGCCTTTGAAATAAACATATCTGTTTTCTTCACTGAGTTCATTTACCCAGTGTTGGGTGAGCCCAGCGGCCTCTGGTGGGCAGGTAAACACCCTGGTTGCTGGGTAGCTGTGGAAGCCCTGACTTCTCAGCTTCTGTGGGCCTGCCCACCTGTACCACAGATATAAAAAAAATCCCAAAGTTCCTTTCCTTTTATTAAATGCAATAATGTACATAGTGGGCTTTGGAAAGCTGGTCAAACACTGTATAATAGTTTATTCAGCTTTTCTCATCAAATGACACAGCAGACCTTTTCCACCAAATGTCTTCCAGCCTAGAATTTAAGAAAAAAGAAGAGATGAGAAGGGGGACATACAAAGTTGTCTTGATAAGCAGAAATNTTCTACTTGTCTTGATTTGGAACCTAAGGATGACGATAGAGATTGCTCATGACCCCAACCACTGAAACATATTCAGGTGTTTCCTTGTGGTCAGAGTGGCGGACATATCACAGCCTGTAGGTCTGTCTCACTCTCCCACTATGCCATTCTTTCCTTTCTTCAGAATTCAGGCCTTCACAGAAACGTGTGCTTCCTACGTCCTTGTTTTTTCTTCTGAGTCCGGTTGTTTCTGTGTGCTTGCCTAGGGTTCACCACTCAACAAGCAGAAATCATTGTGTCTGCATTGGTCAAGAGCACAGAGACCAACATGGACATTGTCTACAATGATATGGTCACCAAGGTGCAGCAGGTAATGTGGGCAGGGTGGATTGATACATTGGAAATCTGAAAGGAGAATATTACCTGTAATAAATACTCAAGCAGCTTTTTGGATGATATTCTATTGAAACGTGTATGATAATTTTAACCATAGTTCAGGGGCAAAAATCATAATACCAAAACTTCATCAGCGCTAGTTAGTTATGGGCTTGTGCTTGAATGCTCACTGTGTCGACATGACTGTTCCAGGCACACTCATGTTAATGACTGGAGATGTGGCCAGAACTGTAGGTGACAGCGTAGCGTTCCCAAGTGCAGTCTCCCTCCCACTAAGCTGTGACTCACTTGCTTTTGCTACGGATTAGTGCCCTTCTCCTTATCTTCTCACTTTGGAGCAGAGGGTGCCCTTACCAATCCCCTCTTTACCCCGCTGTTCCTGTTTCTTTTTAGCAATCTTAGCAGGCAGAGGTGAGAAGAAGTGGGCTTGGGGCCAGACTAGAGTCTGTGTTTTGTTTCTCTCTTTTTTTAGGAAATCAATCTTCAGCAAATAATGTCTCAGATTGCTAACGTGAAAAAAGATATGGTCATCTTGGAGAAGAGTGAGTTTTCAGCCCTNAGAGCAGAAAATGAGGTAAAACTGCGCGGCCACACTAACATTCTCTNGAAAGACACTGAACTGCACTCACCTAGAAGGGCACAAGAAAATAGACTCACAGCGACCTGTTCAGGGTTTGCACTACTGAGCACATCAAGATGATTCCCAGCCCTGGAAATCCTACCCAGGCTCCTTCCAGTCCCTCCTCTCAAGAGGAAAACAACCCTGGCTGATTAATCTTCCACTGACTTGCCCATTCTCNACTTCTGTTTGATGGATGCATACAGTGTGTCTTGCAATAACAGAACCTTTTGTTTTCACTCTCTGTGGTATTATATTAATATGCACATCATNCTAGTGTGGTGGATATTAGAGGGTTTTTTTCCCCAGTCTGGAGGGTTAGGAATAGATAGTTCTACAAAATACCCCTTTCCTACCCAAAATAGATAGATATAAATAGATAAGTAAATAACTAAATAAATATTATTTCTTTTTAAGTTTATGTTTATGGATGTTTTCCCTGCATGTATATCTGTGTGCCACTTGCATGCACTGTCCACAGAGGCCAGAAGAAGGTGTCAGATCATCTGGAATTGGAGTTACAGATGGTTGTGAGCTGCTGTGTCGGTGCTGGGAACCAGACCTGGCTCCTCTCTAAGAGCAACAAGTGCTCTTAACCACTGAGCCATCTCTCCAGCCCCCATTTTTTGTTGCATATGTGTCCAATGCATGTGTGTGCATGTGCACACATGAATTACACAGCATGCCTGTGGAGGTCAGAGGGTGACCTTGTGGGGCTAGCTCTCCCCTTCCACCTTCACATGGGATTTGGGGACAGAATTCAGGCTGTCAGGCGTGCAAGACAAGTGCTTTACCCACCGAGCCATCCCTGNAGCCTATTTTCTGTGTATTTAGAGTGTGGTGTGGTAGATAGCTGAGGGAAGTGCTTCTTTGCCTCCTGCTTCATCTTCAGTCCTGTTGAACTCCTGTGAGGGAGACTCATTTGTTGCCTGCTGAGCTCACACAGTTGTCTTTGAACTCAGCTTGTAGAGGGCAGAATTGGTTGAAAGAAAAAGCCAAGGAGGGATTAAGAAGAAAACAGGGTCCCTGAGGACAGATGTGTGTCACAGTTGTCCTCACTTGATGTGACCCACAAGAGGGTGAGGATACTTTCCCAGGTGCACATGTATTATAGGATGACTATAAATGGGGCATTTGTTTAGTTGGTTAGGGTTTTGGTTTTTTGAGACAAAGTCTTATTTTGTAGCCCAGGCTAGTGTTTTACTCAGTATATAGCCTAGGCTGGCCTCAAATTCATTGCATAGTCCTCGTGCCCCAGTGTCCCCACTGCTGAGATTGGAGGCCGCACCACCANACCCAGCCTAGGTAGTTCTGTGTTCGGAGTATAGTCACGTGTGCTTAAATGTCACTGTGATGTTTGTTTTGTGTTTTCTTCTGTCACACATCCTTGACTTTTTTCTCTTTACTGTGTTTTTAGAAAATAAAACTTGAACTACACCAGTTAAAACAGCAAGTGATGGTAAGCTCTCTTTCCTGTCCTCAGGCGTGGATGTAATCACGTACATTTACTAATAGATAAAATGTCACAAATACATCGTAAGTNCTAGAAAACTCAATTCTGTAGAATTTGTGTAATATATTTCAAAGCATACATCAGGTGATGTATCAATTACCCTTGTCTATGGCCACATTCATTAAGGGAATTGTGTTGTAGGAGGGTATGTTTTTCTTTCTTGAGATAGGGTCTCAGTATGTAACTCCAGCTCCCCATCTCCCTCTGTGTCTTCTGAGTGCTGGGCTTGTTAGCCTCTGCCACCACTCCTGGCTAAGTCATTGTAAATCAAAACTGTCCTAAAGAGACCCTTCTAGAAGAGGGTGGCTTTATAGGATTCTGTGTGGGTTCAGATGGTTGCTCGCCCAGCAGCTGGTCACTTTGTAAAGTAGGAAAGAACAGTGGCATTTAGAAAGATTTTGGTGAGTCTTAGTAAGACAGCTTTATGTAACCAGAGTTGAGTATTTGTCCTTTGGTCCGTCTTTGCTTCTCAAATGGTCTAAAGAATTTTATTCACAGATTCCATGAGAGAGGTCATAAGGAGAGTCTTGAGGTTAAAACAGCTGAGCCCTAGCAGGCTGATGTTCAGCTCAGGTGGAATTATCTGTGTAGATAACTGAGAGGGCCAGACACAGAGCTGATTTAAGAGATGGTTGCTCCTGAGTCCCTGTCTCTGAGGCCTCTGGCATGTCCCTCCTGGGCTGGCTCCCTTGGGATAGACAGTGGGCAGTCCCCAGTTTAAGCCCTCAGGAGGTTCCGATTTCTTACACTAGCTTTTTCATTTTCTTTGTCTTCTGCCCTCTGACCAGGATGAAGTGATCAAAGTCCGGACAGATACCAAATTAAACTTCAATCTGGAAAAGAGCAGAGTAAAAGAATTGGTATGTTCCTCTATTAAAAGTAAATTATTAATTTCTTTTTAGAATGGAATGCTTGTTGAAATCTTAATCTTATATGCAAGGCACAAATATCATTAGGCACTTGTCCATTTATCAGAGTTCACAACTTTATTTTAAATTTTAATTACATTTTATATCAGACTTAAATTTGGTTCAAAAGTATCATTTAAATTAGAAGTTGTTCAAATTGAATTTGAATCTTCTTGCTCAGACCCTCCTTTATCTTGAGTAACATAATAAGGTAACTTTCTTACTTATAGCATAAGAAAACTAGGGCACGTGGAGCATTTTTTGTATCTAGTGCAAACTGAATCCCANGCANACGAGTCCACACAGCCCTTCATNTTCTTAGACTTTTCAGTTTGTCTTCAGTCAGAATGTGTCCTAGTGATGAATGAAGCTAACCCTGGAACTCAGACAGAATTGTACCTGGAGCTGCTGTTGGATTTCAGTGGTTAAACTGAGCTTTGTTATGCAAAATAATTGCTGCATCCNTTGCCTGTCTTTAAAATTTTAGGATACCTTTCAGTCACAGAGATCCAGTCTCCAGCATATGGAATCCTCCCGTGAGCTCCTTGACAGCTAGGTTTTGCTGCACTTCACTTGGTTTAGGAAGATAATAGTGTGCTTGTGCATAACCAAGCTGGAAAGAAATATATGTCAGAGATTGGGAGCTGCAGGGCGTGAATATAGATGAAAACCTGTGAACGTATAGGATTTGCTGAGTGAGGAAGTCGGCTTTGGTACTCTGAAGCGCCAGGCAGAACTGCNTGGTACCTAGTAAATATGTGACAGTGAACTAATGAATGAGGGGTTTGACTTTCTTCTTGATAAAATTAAAATATTAATTTCAAATTTAAATTAGGGCTGAGGTTGTAACTCACTTGCCGAGCACTTACTTAGCATGTACAAGGCCGAGTTTGATACCCAACATAGCCAACAAAAATTAGCTGTGGTGAAATCTATCAATTTCCATAGCAGTATAGAATACTGCCGTTCTGGAGTTCCAGGAGATAAGGCCACAGAAGTGCCATTTNAATAATTGTGACATGTCCAGATGTAGGCCTTTCTTTTCNCTGTGGTTTTGTTAACGCTGTGAGCTTAAAGGTGTACAGAACATTCAGCTCCACTCTGCCCTCTGGTGGTGATGTCATGAATGGCATGGATCCCTCCAAGTTTATGTAATAGTTAGGGTCCTGAGTCATCAGGCTGGTCCTTAGTACAGGATTCCAGAGTTTGGGGACGTGTTTTTACTTCTGACCACCGTGTTACTACATTCTGTTGCTCCGGTAATTTGAAGAGAACATTTTATAGCTAGAAATTTTTCTAGGTACATTACCATTTTTCCTGTTAACAATGTCGTCTTTAAAATGTTCATTTAAACTACAGGTTGCCGTTTGCTCAATTAAATACTAGTGTTCATTATTATGGAAGCATGTCTGATTTTTATTTTATTGTCAACAGAGCTATACTAAGTCTTTTTACTACCATTAATAGCTAAAGGCCTTCAGAAACACTGGGCTGCGCTTTCCCACGGCAGGGTTCTTTTGGTCACTGTTGTTAAGACAGTTTGTGATGCTTTGCTGTATTTCTTGTATTTATGTTACGCTTTATAACAATAGTATATCTTGTTACAGAATCATTTCTTGAACTATTTTTTCCTAATATTCTGTTGTTCCTGTCATTCCTNTGTCAGTAATGTCTGTCACGCTTGTAGTTATGGGAAGATCGTCCCTAAATTAAACTGGTGCCTCTCCCCTTTATTAACCCTCCNAAACTCAAAAGCATTTTGATCAACACCCATCTAAATGGGACCCAGTATAAGCCATTCTAACAGTGGCTAGGACCGAGTGATATCACAGAAACAGCAAAGAGAAGTGGAANGGGGNCACACATCAACAGTGTCTTGGTTTCCTTTCTGTTGCTGTGACAAACACTGGGACCAAAAGCAACTTGGGGAAGAAAGGGTTTATTTCAGCTTACAGCTTGTAGTCCATCATCCAGGCAAGTCAGGGCANAGACCTGGAGGCCATGGAGAAGTGCTACTTACTGGCTTGTTCCCCATGGCTTATTNAGCCTGCTTCGAGCTCCCAGCANANTGAGCTGGGCCCTCCNACATCCAATCCAGAAAATGCCCCAAGGTCAGTCTGGTGGGCTGTTTGCTCAACTGAGGTTCCATCTTCCTAAATGACTCTAGCTTGTTTCAAGTTGATATCAGAAGCAGCCAGCACAACCAGTGGGTATAAATATGAAGGCTCAACTGCAAAGAAAGAGCTGCGGGCCACAGTGATGCAGGGTGACGTCTCTTGCTAGATGCTCTGGGAAGCAGTGAGAACGGAAACTTTACAGCAGCAGAAAGTCAGTGCACTAGACTAACCNTGTTGCATATTTGTTTCAGTATTCACTGAATGAGAAGAAGCTGCTGCAACTGAGGACAGAAATGGTGTCCCTGGTAAGGACTGAGGCCGGCTTTACTGTCATTCTATTCATCTTTGCTTCTCCCCATGCATGGCTTTGGGGTTTACCATTGTCTTGACGTGTTATAGGAGGATGTACACATTTAGTGTGGGAGTCTTTTTCATTGTGGTAAAATGTATGTAAGAATTATCATTGTAACAGTTTTATATGTATAATTCAATGGCATGTATTGAAGATTTGCTTTATTTTATTTATTTAGTGTGTGTGTGTGTGTGTGTGTGTGTGGTCTGTGGTGTCTGTTTATGGGTGTGTGCATGTGAGTGCAAGTGCCTATAGAAGCCAGAAAAGGTCATTAGATCCCTGGAGCTGGAGTCACAGGAAGTTGTAAGCTGTCCAACATGGGTTCTGGGAACCAAACTCCAATCCTTCGGAAGAAGAGCAATTGCTCTTAACTACTGAGCCATTTCTCCACCCACAATGTCATTTATTCTGAAAAACTGAAACTTTTTTTCTCGGGAGGGGTGCACAGCTACNTGTGCACCTGTAGGGGTCAGAGGTCAATATCAANTGTCTGTCTGNATAGCTCTCCCCCTTCTGTCTCAAGACAAGGTCTCTCACTGAAGCTGGACCTCAGCGACTAGCTAGACTGGCTGGCCAGTGAGCTCCAGGGTCCACCTGTCCGCTTCTCGGCCCTGGAATTACAAGCGCACACCTCCGCACCTGAGCCATCTCTCCGCCCCCCAAAACTGTGTCTCTTAAACCCTAGTTCTCTACCCCTCCTCCCAGCCCCAGTAACCACCTCTCTGCTCTCTCTGTGTCTGCTCTTGTAGACAACCTTGTGTAAGTGGAGTCAGGGCGTAGCTGTCTTCCCATGGCTGACTGGTTTCAGTGAGTGTAGTGCCGTGGTCTGCCCGTGTTGCTGCACATGGCAGGCTCCCTTTTTAAGACAGAGAGCCGTTCTGTTGTATTACNACATCTCATTCGTTCATCTGTTGATGCACACTCGGGTCCCTTCTGTCACTTGGCTCTGTGTAAAATGTGACAAGCATGGATGCATAGACATGTTTTAGATTTTTCTGCTCTGGGTTCTTTGGGGTAGATACCCAGTAGTTGAATACCATAGGACTTTTAGACTTAACAAAACAAAATCATGTTTATGAATGTTAAGTCACAGTGATTGACAAATAATATGAACATTTAAATCTCAGTGATTGACAAATGACAAAATATAAGACACTACTTATATTCTCAGTTTAAGGCATGAATTAATTGCTCTGTGTGTGTGTGTGTGTGTGTTTCTGTATATATTACATACATACATAGCTTAGCGGTAGAGTGGCATGAGTGTAGCTTCTAGGCTAAGGAGATATGCGTATTGTGTTGCCTAGAACCTGTGCTCCAGGACCTTCTATGGGATACAAGGATCTTTCTCTGGGATGACTTCATTTCCTTATCATTTACTCGCATTGGTGTTGGTAAGAAACTACTTGGCAGGTGGAGGAGCTCTGTGAGTTTGAAACCAGCCTGGTCTATAGGGGAATTCCAAGACATCTGGGGCTACACAGAGAAACCCTGTCTTGAAAAACTAAAAAGGAAGGAAGGAAGTAAACAAACTTCTTATCCTTGGATTTAGATTTAGTAGAATAGTCTCAGTGTTTTTATGCATTTGTATGACAGCCAGAGTCAATGCCCACTAAGGGTTAAATGTGTAGTCTGGAGTTGTGTTATNTTTGGAGAAGGACATAAAATCAACCCCTGGTAGCTGAGCCTTGTGTTAATAAAACACTTGATGTTTGACCTGTGAGAGAAGACAGCCTGAAAAGATGTGGCTAGAAATAGTATTGAATCAGCACTGTTGCTGTCAGATCTAAGGCCATGTTCGTCTCTCAGCAGAACTTTTGTGTCCACTGTCCCCTGCAGGGGCCAGACAGGAACTAGACATCACCCATCGAGAGCAGGCTGGTCTCATAATGCCACAGCATGGAAAGAAGTCTGGTTTTCAAAAACTTTGCCATATAGATTATTGTCTTTGACTTTCTCAGTAGCTCTTCTGGAGGCAAGACCAGTGGTGGGTTGTTGNTTTTTTCTGTTTCTAATCCCTTTTTCCAAACAGAATGAAACTGAGACAGGAGACATTAAAGGCCCTGGACAGTGCAGTGTGGCCTGAAGNTAGCAGAGCCAAGACTAAACCCAGCTCCAGCTCTCGATCCAGGACTGCACCCTGCTGAAAAAGAGCTCTGGGTCAGAGCGATAGGGAACAGAGCAGCACCCACAGACTCTAACATTCTCAACCTCTTTGCTTTCAAAGCACGCCCAGCAAGACAGAGCCCTGACCCAGACAGACAGGAAAATAGAAACCGAGGTGGCTGGCCTCAAGACTATGCTGGAGGCGCACAAGCTTGACACGATCAAATACTTAGCAGGTGAGATGCTTCACACCCATGCATTTCAAACAGCTGAAAAGAATTTAGTCGGTGTCATAGAACAGTGAGGGGCAGGCAGCACATGCCACTGGCCGAGGCTGTCTCTCCTGCCTTACCAGCTTTTTGTTGCAGCACATCCTGCAGTTTCCAATAGATGGAGTACCTCCTTAATGTGCATTTTCTTCTTAGTAATAAACCTCTGTGCCTCATAAGTGATGAGACCGTAGATTTGAGAGGATGCGATCCTTTCCTATGGTTGAGGGATTTCAGGGAAGTTCAGTACAGGGAATCATTTATAAATAGTGACGAGACCGTAGATTTGAGAGGATGCGATCCTTTCCTATGGTTGAGGGATTTCAGGGAAGTTCAGTACAGGGAATTGCTTATAAATAGAACGGAAGGCCTTTGATTTATCACCATCTTACTTCATTGGTGACACTTTGAGGTGAGTACCCATGTGTGCACCTGAAGAGGCCAGAGGATGACATGACTTCCTTACTTTGTCACTCACTACCTTGTTCCCTTAAGGCAGTGTCTCTCTCTGAACCTGGAGCTAAGCTGGCGGCCTGCACTCCTGTATCAACCATCCTGCATGCACACACACACACACACACAGACACACACACACAGAGAGCTGGGGTTATTGGCATGTACACTTTTTATATGGATTCTAGAGACTGAAACTCGGGTTGCACTCACTGAGCTGTCTCTCCAGCCACGGGACAATCTTGTAAAGAAGTTATTTTTGCTTTTGTAATTTTTAAGCCAAAGAAGGAATATTTTGGCATCAAAAAAAAAAAAAATCACCAGGGGGCTAAAGAGATGGCTTAGTGCTTAACATCACTGTTTGCTCATGCAAAGGACCTGGGTTCAATTCCTAGCACCCACCTGGCGGCTCACAACTGCCTGTAAGTTCAGTTCCAGGGAAATCTGATGCCTTCTTCTAGCCTCCATGGGCACCAGGCATGTACACATTGCACATACATACATGCAGGCAAAACACTCATTCACATAAAATAAAAAAATAGATATTTTTTAAAAAACACTATTTTAAGTCAGTTCCAATAATTCGGATTAATCAAGTATTTTAAAGTTACAGCAGTATTTAGTAGTGAAATTTTGCTCCTTATGTGGCAGTGCATAGCACACACGCGTGTACTTTGATCCTATAGTTGCTGTGATTCTAACTTGCATTGGGTTTCCTGAGATGCTGGCTGCCAGGTGGAGACTTGTTCTTTAACAGTGTTTCATGGATTGCATGCAACCCTTTGGTACACTGTTTCCAGGTCTTGACTGGCACAAGAAGAGGGAGAAGTGCTGGTAGCCAGCCATCCCTCCTCACTCAGCCCTCTAAGTGGCCTCTGACACCTGGTACAGTACAAAACAAAGTCCCTGAGAGTGACAAGGGGGCTAACAGGACTCTCGGTTGTTTTCTTGCAGGGTCTGTGTTTACGTGCCTAACAGTAGCTCTGGGATTCTATCGTCTGTGGATATAATAAAGTGTCTATTTAAGGACATTTCCATTGTTTTGCCTTAAGAGTACCAGACTGTCCCACCTACCCACCCTACCCTTTTTTCTTGTTTCAAGTTTTAATCCGAATTTGACTTCATGCGTATTATTTATTTCTGTGCAAACTGTGGATCCATAACCAAGGTGAAGAAGTCGGGATTTCTGTAATTATTCTTCAGAGCTCCTCTCTTTAATTGGCTTTTTGACTGAGAAGTGTGGACCAGGCTTTCAAGACTCCATTCAACCAAACCGATAGACTTGGTCTGACCTGCAGTATATGACAAAAATAAATACTAGTACAGTCCTCTACAGCTTGAAGTAGCTTGTACTGTGGAGAACTTGGGAACTCATTTTGAGGATAAAGTAGCTTTAAATCGGAAGAATCATTGGAATTCAACCCAGAATACCAGCTCTTCTCTGCCTCATCACCAGGCGCTCCCCGCGAAGCCTCACTTCTGCTGCAGCAGCTGCAGCGTTAATGATGCTGGTTCACCTCCCGGGCCTTTGTCTTTGGGTTTTCATTGTCTAAGTAACATCACCATGGTTGTTGTTAATGTGCCTTGCAGCTGGAAGTCTGGTACCTAATGGAGCTTTGTAATTCTAACACAAGTTCTTTCACTGCTGCCACGCATGTTTCTGGTTGTGAGACAAGGTCTTGCTCTTCAGCCCAGGCTAGCCTTGAACTCACAGTCCCGAGTCAAGGCCAGAACCTCTTAACCTTCCAGAACGCTCACTTTCCTCCCTCTTCATCCTCTTACTCGCCCTCCATGATGTGGGAGGTATTACCTACCTTAGAAAACCTAGAATTCTTAGAATGAAACCATGCTTCAGTTTGTGGTTGAGTGAACTTCCTTCTGGTTGTCCACCTGTTTTTTATAAAATGACACGCTGCACTTTCTTCCTGTGGGCTATCTAGATAGTGTACACAGTCTTTAGAATGAGTACACCTGTGCCTGTGAGCAGCTCAGGTTTGTCACTTGCCTGGTGAGAGAGCCGCCATGCTTGGCATTGGCCTCATGTGCATTGATTTCTTTGTGGCTGAAGACACCCTCACATCTACCTTTCCTCTATATTTAAGATAAGCAGCAGGGTTATTCTGGAGAAGCGCATTCTCCTATTTAAGTTGTTGGCACATGGATGAGAGTGAGCATTTGGGAAGCAGTGACACTGGGAACCCGTCCTGGCTTTCCCCACACAGGCACAATGCACAAGCTGGTGCACAGTGCAGAAACCCCAAGAGACTGCACCATCAGATTTGTGGAATAAATCACCCCTTGTCACTGTTCCAACCACACTGCTAAAAATAAAAGCTACCTTTTGTTCCTTGGAGGTAATTTCCAAGTTTTAGAAATCATTAAGTTCTTGCCTCTTTAGAAAACATTTGCGTAAAAAGATTCTGAGCCCCACATAATATGGAAATCAAGTGCTTTTGTATTAGAATACAGTATCAAGGTGAAATAGTTTATCCTTCTCAAGTACACAACAAAAAAAGTCTTAACCACTTAATAAAATACTTTGTGATGTATTCTCCCCCTTTTCACAAGAGTCCCCAAAGCCTGCCCATCCCACAGTCCNCTTACACACACAGCAGGCCTCCGTGAATACCATCCCGGTTAACTGCTTCATGTTAGCACAGCTTCAGAGAAAGGGTTCCAAGCCCAGATGCTCTTATCTCTCCCAGAGGAAAAAGCCCAGTATGCAGTTATGTTTCACAGAGGGTATATTTCCTCATGTCCTGATCAAGTATTCTTTAAGGAACACATCCATATGTATGCTTAAGTATTCCACAACACTCCTGGGCTCAGCAGGCTGTGTCGTCTTTGATTTTGCTCTAGAGTTCTTTATAGCACATGACACTGTCTGCTATAACTGTGCTGTCATTGAGGGTGTGGGTGCCATGCATATCTGAAGGTTAGGAGAGTTCAGGACTATGTTCCCTTTATTTCCTAATAAAGTTGAAAAGCATTGAGCTATAAATAAGCATGTCCTCCCGTCACTGCCTTGGACATACAGTGTGTGGGTGCTGTGACCGGACACTAACCCAACTTTCCTTGCTGAGGCTTTGGAGCCCTTAGGAAATGTCTGGCAGGTTTCCAGGCAGCAGCCATGGGCCAGGCCTGTGGGGACATTTAACAGTAGCTACATGGGGTAGAAGAGTCCAGTTCTTAAAGTGTTCCTCTGCCTTCCTGCTGGGTACTGGTTTTCTGTCCCCTCTTTTTTTCTTGTGGTACTTTCTAGGGACCAAACCATGGCCTTGAATGTTCTATCCTCCTGCCTCAGCCTCCCGAGTGCTGAGATGACAAGCTTTAGTCAGCATGTTTGACTCCCTCTGACTTTTTTTTTAGAGCCTCAAGTCCAGTTTCACTCCTTTCCTGCATTAGTGTGCAAGACCCCTTTGGGGCTCTTTACTGGAGACATTTGCTTTGATTTCTGTACTGTTTTTCTTGCTTAATATCTGGTGACATGATTTTCCCTTCACTTATGCCAAGTACCTCAACTAGAAAGTCACATTCGAGAAGAAAGACCTGACTCAAAGCGGGAGTCTTGCTGGGGTCTCTCTGAACGCTTTAAGCACTGGGAGCTTGAGCCGCAGCAAGCCTGTGCTTGGGCTGGCCTGTCTAATGTCTTGGCATCATCTTCCCTCTGACTGTCCTTGTCCCTCCTTCCCAAGCCTTTCTGCCTGCTAATTAACCTTGTCACTACTTTGAGCATTTCCCTTCCCCAACCCGTATATGCTGTATGCCAGAACTGGCAGAGCCTACCCTAGAAAACTTGGGACTTTAAGGTAATCAAAATTGTTACAGCTTTTATGGCCTTAATGCAAAAATGTGTTAACTGGGAATAATTTATTCTTCATGTATGTAAGATATTTGGAAATGTTCAGCCTTGTTGGAATTGTATTCAGAAAATATCTTTTTATAGCTTTGTACTTACATTCCTACAATGACAACCTAGATCATGTTGTAACCCTTTTATTACTTCAGCAAATATTCAATTATATTTTATTATTGTCATGGAGTGAATATATTTTATTATCTAAGGTAAAAGATTTATGCTTGTGTGTGGCTGATACACCTTTCTGGTTCAGACTGAATGTATAAAAATGGAATATGCCTTCTATCTGAAACAACTACATCTAAACTAATTCCACCCATTGTAAAATGATACCATTCAGTTGCCTCTAGTGAATTACAAGTAAATATAATACCTAAAAAAATTGGATTTACAGAGAAACTATATTTGCAAGTGAATGTCTGATTTGCAAAATAAATTTTTATTTGAAAGAATTTTTAGCATCTTTGTGTAATGTGTTTTAACTCCCTGTGTGAGGGGAAATGGTGCAATTACTACGTGGGGTTATCGAAGCTGTGGAAAGCAGTAGTGCAGTGTCACTGGGGTCGCTCCTCTGTGCCTCTCCTTGTCCCCAATGGACAGAGATTCTCAGACCTACTTGTACACCACTGATGGCCTTCTGTGGGAGTCACAGTGACCAGAGAAAAAGTCACATAGAATAGCTCTGGAGCTAGGACGGGCTGGAGGAGCAGCCAACAAATTTTCCACCTTAGAAATGTTCTTCCTGAGTGGGACTCTCCAGGCTGACCTAGAGTCAGGAATGGCTGCCCCAGAGGCATTCAAAGGAAGTCTTTGGGAAAGTGGGGAAATAGAATGTCCAGAGAGCCAGCAAGACTCATTTTTCTCCAACCAGAAGTCTTTCACCAAAGTGAAGACAGTCAAGAAACTAGATGTAGTCAGTTTTTTCTTTGTTGTTTGTTTGTTTTCTTGAAGTACTTGCTAGGGATCAACCTGGTGCCTCACTCACACCTGCAATCTCTCCCAGCACTTAAGAACCTGAGGTAGCTGGCTGAGATTGATTGAGGCTAGCTGGAGTTACAGAGTAAAACCCTGTTTCAAAAAAAGAAACAAGAAACTGGTTTCAAAGTGAGCCATGGTTCCTCAAAGATGAAGAGCAGAGGGATGGGGCAGGTTGAGGCCCTGAGTGGTTCAAAGATCCAGCTCAATATCAGTATGCATCATTTTATATTTTAGTCCTGCATCTTCTTGTCCTCCTCAGCCCCATTCACATCATTAGCAAACCAAAACCTTTGTCTAGGCACTTTGATTTTTCTAAGAAAGGAAGACATTTTCTAGAAACAGATTTCCATCTAACTTGTTTGTTACACTGCCAGACATGTGTTTCTTTTATACGTGCAATTTCCACAGAAGGTTTCTCTTAGACATGCAGTTTCCACAGAAGGCCATTGCCATCGAACCACAAGGTCATGATTAAGGGGCCCAGGGGAGGGGTAGGCAGGCTGCCACCAGCATCAGCCTTGGTCACTGAGAGCCAAGAGATTCTGTTTCTACAGGTGTCACAGATATGCAGGTGTGTGTGCATGTATATACACATTTATGTGTGTTCATGCAGTGGGTACAACTGGGAGCCAGTGGTCAACATCAGACCTACTCCTTGATAACACTCTACCTCTTAAAAAAACAAAAAAACAAAAACAAGGTCTCTTACTGAACCTGGGGCTCAGTGAGATTCCACTAGTGTCTGGCCAGCCAGCCCCAGGGATCCTGAGGTCTCCACTACTCTAAAGCTGGGATCATAGGCACCCCACCATGCCTGGCTTTTTGATGTGCATGCTAAGAATCTGAACTTAGTCCTCCTGCATGTGCAGCCAGCACTTTAGTGACTGAGCTGTCTTGCCAGCCCCATAGGTAACTATTTTTAGGCCAATGTTTTAAAACATAAGTCATTGTAGTGTTAAGTATTAATCAGACCCTCACTCTTCACTTTAAACCAATCTTTTTTTTTCCTCAATGAAGCAGCTGTCCCCTCTTATAACAGTACTGACCCTAATAGGGCCAGTTGTTTTTTGTTTTTTTCCAAGGGGCAGTTTGCTAAGACCTCTGCCCCATATTACTCCACCGTCCTATGTTGACTCATGTCTGGCTTCAATCAGACCCTCAGGAAGTATGTCCAGTCTGGTAACCAATCAGCCAATCAAGATCCTACCTGGCCACAAGCAGGAACTGTTCTTACTATTTTCAGTCAGACAGACCCCTGACACAGCAGACAGACCCCTGACACCACAATGTAGTAGAATATTATTTTAAGTTGTGTTATTTTGTTTATGTTGCATTTGTTTAACTCTGTGACACTCTGTTACTGTGTCTGTCTAAAACACCTGATGGTCTAATAAAGATCTTAATGGCCAATAGTGAGGCAGGAGAAAGGATAGGTGAGGCTGGCAGGCCAAGAGGATAAATAGAAGGAGAAATCTGGGAGGAGGAAAAGGAAAAGCCAAAGAAGGAGGAGGACATCGAGGCCAGCCACTCAGCTATACAACCAGCAAGCCACAGAGTAAGAGTAAGATTTACAGAAGTAAGAGGATGGGGAAAGCCCAGAGGCAAAAGGTCAACGAGTTAAACTTAAGAAAAGCTGGCAAGAAACTAAGCCAAGCTAAGGCCAGGCATTCATAATTAAGAATAAGCCTCCATGTGTGATTTATTTGGAAGCTGAGTGGTGGGCCCTACAAAAGACCAAAGATCAACCAACAATATTTTGGCACCCAACGTGGGGTGCCAATTGTTGGCCTTTTATTTAACAGGCTGTCCAAATCAGCAACTGCAACTCTGCTGCAACCAGCAGCAATTGGGCCACAAGGACCATAGCCGAGGGAATTCTGTTCCCTCAGGCTCCAACTCTTGCTCAGCTACGTAAGGAACTTAACCTCTGTCCCTCTAAAGAACTCAAGATTCAAAGACTAAGGTGGAATTCTGCTCTTCAGAGAGGCTGAATAACAAGTAGCTCACCTCTTCTCCTTGCTCTCATCCTCCAAAAGGCCCTCGTGCTTCTCCTCGCCCCTCCTTAAAAACGCTTCTCCACCTGGCTCCTCCCTACCACTTCCTGTCAGCTATTGTTGACTCAGCCTCCTGATCACAGGTGAATTTTATTTATCAAACACATCTTTCCATCATTAAACAAATGTTCCAGAGCATAAACAAAAGTAACACACCTTAAAATAATATTCTACAACACTGAAACCACAGTTGCTGACCAATGTCATGAGCCAATCATAAAATGATTCCTGTACCAGTAAGAGTCTGTACCCAATCACTTCAAAGCACACTTAACCACAGCTAGAATTCCCCTAAGCAGGCTTTAAAGGGGCTGCCTTACCCTCCCCGAGGTCGAAGCAATTTTGGGTGGGCCTCAGCATGCTGGTTTTTCTCAAGAATAAAGCCACTTTCTGCAATCGCATATCGGGTGTCTTCTGGTCATTTGGAGCGATCTACGAACCCTACACTTTGAGTCATTTTTGCTCCTGTAAGTCACTTATATTCCTGTAAGTAAGCCCAATAAACTCTTTGGTTCACCAAGTTGGGCTTTGGTGCTATCTGTACTTTGGTCTCTCGTGGGCTCCCTATCTGGAGTAAGTAGATGTGTTTATTGCATCTTCCCATGAAAACTTGTCACAGGGATTCTTTTCATCTTCCTTGTCTTACATCCCTTTGTGTTAGCTTTTAGCTTCAAGCTGGAGGTTTTCTGATCACAAGAAGGCTGACATAACTTATCACATCCTCGATATGACAGCATTTTAAATGGGGGGGGGCTTCTCATCTCCTTAAATGTCATAGACCACGACTGAGATAAACAGACAAAATCAAATATTTAGCATTTTCAGCCTCTTTGGTAGAGAAGTGGACAAGCCTGACAAGGCTGGAAATGGTTGTTAGGTTGGCATGCAACAGTGTTGGTTACAATGTTACAAAACTAAAACAGGCTGCACACAGTAGAAAACCCACAATTAGCATGAAGTTGCCATCCCTTAGTGGTCACAAACACTTGAGAATGTCCATTTTAATACCAACAGCATAAGGGTGATTTTATTTTACTCCGTTTCAACAGTGTTTTGTTTTTTTTAAGATTTATTTATTTATTTATTATGTATACAGTGTTCTGCTTGCATTCCAGAAGAGGGCACCAGATCTCATTATAGATGGTTGTGAGCCTTCATATTGCTGGGAATTGAACTCAGGACCTCTGGAAGTGCAGCCTGTGCTCTTAACCTCTGAGCCGTCTCTCCAGCCCTCTCAACAGTGTTTTTACTAGCTCTTTAATTACTTTTTTTAGATTCATTTTTATTTTATGTGTTTGAATTCAGTTTTGCCTGCATCTATGTGCAACATGTGTATGCAGTTCCAATGGGGGCCAGAAGAGGGTGTTGGGTTCCCTGGAGCCAGAGTTACAGACAACTGTGAACTATCATGTGGGTGCTGAGACCCAAACCCAGGTCTTCTGCAAAAGCAGTGAATGCTCTTAACTTCTAAGCTATCTGTCCAGCCCTACTTCTTGAATTAATTTTCAAAATCACATAACCAGTTTTATAAAATCTAACCATAATTCTGAATTAACTTAGATTTTTGAAGAGGGAGGAGAAAAGTTCATATACACATTTGGGTATTTCTCAAAACTTCATACAGTTATATATCCTCATCTTTGATGTATTATTTTAGCCAGAGAATTGGGGGGTTCTCTTCTGCCTAGAGGGAGTAGTTTCCTTACTTCAGTTGCTATGTATGTAAAGATGTACACACTCACCTGCCATCCCTCTCCTGCACTCTCCCTGCACTCCCCCTGCAGAGACACAGAAAGAAAACTTGGTCTCTTACCAAGGCACCAATCTCACTGGGAGGTGTCCACCCTCAAGACCTGATTACTTTGCAAAG
The DNA here is from genome assembly GCA_001675575.1 of Neotoma lepida. Lineage (NCBI taxonomy): Eukaryota > Metazoa > Chordata > Mammalia > Rodentia > Cricetidae > Neotoma > Neotoma lepida. Next base: position 74,960 of record LZPO01055109.1, on the reverse strand, counting down.
CCCCACCTCCCAGAGTTATCAGAGACTCTGGTTTCAACATGATCTTGGGAGGACACCAACACCACAGTTCTTGAATTCCTAAAATAATGGTGGTGGTGATGCTAGGGATACAGAGAGCTTTGAGGCACTGTGTTCCAGGTACAGCTCTGAAGTCCATGTGTTCCCCTCATCCATCCTACGCTGATGAAGAATGTACTGGGATTGTCTCTCCAGGTGAGGGCACCAAGGCATAGAAAACTGAAGTAACTCCCCTGCCCCAAGCACCTAGCTTAGAAATAGTGACTTCTCCAAACATGCTACTGCCAGAAAATAGACACCCCACTCAGAGAGAATCAAATGAAGTCTAACATGAAAACGTTCTATAAACAGTAAAACCTCAAGTGTGCCTAGAAACCATTGTGCAGTCTGTGTGCAATAGCTGAAATCATTCACTAGTGCTTGTAATTATATTTGCACAACTGCCCAGATGAACACATTTCCCTTTGAATGCTCCAGAGCAACTATCCAGGCTACCGAGATAGACAAACAGACTGAGAACCATGCAGTAGCCTACAAAATAACCTTTTCCTTTGAACAGCTAGAGTACAGACATCACTGTGACAGTAGNAGGAGAGTACAAATTGCCCCTGGGGAATATTCCTTGTTCATGTCCCAAGGGAGGTAGCAATATCCTGTGTGTAGGCCTAAGATTCGTCTGAGCTTAGGCCTGCCGTTTGAGTCTATTGTCTTCTGTGACATCATTGTTCATTGCGTCGTGTCCTTCTTAATCACCCAAGTGGACCATCTGTAGCACTAAATGAATAATCTTCAGCAGCTTTTCCAAAATCCCGTGGAAAGCTGGAGCCAAGTCTCTGTGAGCACTCACCCTGGGTTCCATTTCATTCTTACCTACTGTCAGCTTCCTATTGAGTCTATGGAAATCATGTGTCCTCAGTCTTCCCCAAGCAAAACAGAACCTCAGAATCTTTTTTTTTTTTTAATTTCTGTCTGTTAAAATTGTGCTATAATGCCAGGTCTGGTAGCACACCCTTTACCTTTAATCTTGGCACTTGGCAGGCAGAGGCAGGCAGATCTCTATAAGTTTGCAACCAGCCTGGTCTACATAGAAAGCTCTAGGCCAGGGGTTGGAGAGGTGGCTCAGAGGTTAAGAGCACTGACTGTTCTTCCAAAGGTCCTGAGTTCAATTCCCAGCAACCACATGGTGGCTCACAACCATCTGTAATGAGATCT
>LZPO01055109.1:58057-70879 GCA_001675575.1 Neotoma lepida | reverse complement strand
AAAAAAAAAAGAGTTGCTGTGGTCATAGTGTCTCTTCACAGCAATAGAAACCTTAACTAAGACATATGTATTGTGTGTGATATACATATGTGTATGCATGTTCATGTATGTACAGGAACATATTACACATACAGATGTGTATTAGGCCCCAGGTTGATGTCAGACATCTTCCTGGGTCAATCTCCATCTTACTTGCTTAGGCAGTTGAACCCAGAGCTCACTTACACAGTGAGTTCTGGGGATCCAAACTCACTTGTCTGCTGAGACATCTTTCCATCGTGGGGACTGAGAGCATCCTCATGGGGTCTTCCCTGGAGCAAGTCAGTGAGGGAGTCCAGATTCAGGGCAGGAAGGTTCTGGTTAGCCATCCAGGGAGCCCAAACCACCCATACCAGGAAAAAGTCCTCAGGGGAGCCCCTGTTATCCATCAGGTAGGCAAGCCAAAGGGACCCTGATTCTCTCCACTCAGGAACAGCCTCCTTAGAGTCAACCTGGTTGCGCTTCCGTTCCCAAGCACCTTAGGAAAGGATTGTGAGAGCTCAAACTTAGGGCATGGAAGACAGAGAGTAGAGACAGTGTGTGCCACCACAGGCTCTCTAGCCCTCTCTGTTGCCTCGGGTGCAAATCTATAAAAGGAAGCAACAATCTAGTGGTCCTGCCCAGCCCACTGCTGGGACCCTAATACTCTTCCATCCAGGACCCCAAAGCTCTTCATGTTCTGACCAGGACTCAGGGAATCAGCAGATGAGAAGCACATGGGGAGAGGTCACAGTCATTAAAAGCAACACAAGTTCATCTCAACTGGTAGTACATGCCTATGATCCCAGCACTCAGGAGGCTGAGGCAGGAAGAGAACCGTGAGTTGGAGCCAGTCTTGGCTACATAGCTGTGACCAATCATCTAGCATGGGGGCTTTAGTTATTTTGTTGTAGTTGTTTTATTGTTTTGGTGTTTGTTTGTTTGTTTTTGAAGCTTGATAACAATATCATTTAGAGTTTAAGAGAAAAACAATGACAAATTGTGGATAGGTAGGAAGCTGGCTGCTCTCAATAGCATTTGTATTCAGTGGTGTTGACAGACTACTCAATCACCAGCAGCAAGCAGCACCCTCTAAGGTTCATAGCTCTTACGGAGGCTTTGGGTAACCCGATCTGTGGCTCTACAAGTGTTGCTGTTCCTATGTAGGCCTGCAAAGTCAGGATCCTTCAGCCTTTAGCACCACTGACAGGGCAGGTATCAGGATTCCTCATGCTGACAGTGGCCAGTGTTACAGCTCCTGGCCTGGGGTGTCAGAGATCTGTGGCCCAAAAGGCTTGACAGATCTCTTGGACTCTTGGGGTAACTTTTTAGAGAAAAGACCTGCAGCCTTCTATCCTTCAGCAGGCAAGTAGCCACTCACCTTACTGCTTTGGCAGCTTGCCATGTCGGTCATGTGTCATCACTGTTGCTTCACTGTCTCACTGCTGATTTCTTCATGTTGTCATCTCAGTCCGCACTATTAAAAAGGCAAGAAAACATCCCTCAAGAGAAGCCTTTTATTGGGCCCTAACATTACAACACAGGAAGGCAGTACAAGAAGGTGTGTCTTCCAGGCAGCTTACTAAATTGCTTGCTTCTGGAGCCAGAGGAGGGGAGTTTGCACCAATCACAGCAAACCACNTGCACATGATGGTTTGTGTTTGCACCAGTCAGAGCATTGTCCCTTTAGCTCCAGTCACAGCAGAGGCGCCCCGGCACCTCTGGCCTAGGTTGGAAGTGGTTCCAAGGTAACCTGAGTTCGCTGAGGCTTGTGATATCAAACAGTTCAGCGCTGTCTGTTTGAACAACCTGGCTGAGGCCACCCCTTCAGGTGCAAGGACAGCCAGCTGCAATCAGAGCGCAGTTCTCTCAAAGCGCCTGTGGAGTGTTTGACACAGCCAGTGTTGGCATTAAGTGTAGTCCAGCTGGCTTTTGATTGACACTCCTTTTGCTCAAGGCAGCCAGGGCAACAAAGCAGAGTCCAACAGCTGCCAATTAGGAAGTCAGATTGCCCATCCCCCACCATCTCTGCTTATTTACAGGAAAATGAACATCAGAAGGAGTGCTTACAACGAGGGCTGATTGTTAGTATTAACTGATTTTAAGAGTGCTTAAACAGTGCTTAACACCTGCCCAGTACCCTGGGTAAAGATGGGTTCCTCTCATCTGTCCCGAAGCAGTCCTCTGTATCAAAAAACAAACACACAGAAACAGCAGTTAGCAAATGGGGGAACTTTGTATTCCTGACATTTCCCTGAACAGCCATGACTCTTGGACGAATCATACTTCTGGGAAGCTTCCTGATCCATGCCATTCTTCTCTGTGCTCCTCCCAAATAACCTGCTGTTTTCCTGCCTTCCCTTGGTTATGTTAGTTCATATACGTATGGCCCAAGCCTAGAAACAACTTAGCACATCTTTTTAACCAGGTCCCTTCCGAAACAATGTCTCATACATTTCAGTAAATGCCTGCTACCTGTTTGCCATAGCAGTTTGTTTCCCATGACAAGGTATTTACCAAGGATGATCTGCCCTTATGTTTAAATTCTGGGTAATGGTCAGAGAGAAAAGTGGTTAGTGCCTGGCTTGCCTTATTACTCTGAAGACTCCGGTCCTGTTTCCTTTAGTTACAGCCACCCTGAGTCCTAGGTCTCCTTTGCTCTGCGATTCAGCTTACAGGTTAAAATTAGCTCCACAGCTCTGAAGGGGCGCCAAAGAGAGCAGGAACATGGTGGGAGTGGGTGAGAGCTCCGCAATGCAGACAACAGGGTAGTGAACAGGAGGCACAGCCTCCCTCAGATGTGGTCATCCTCTGAGAGGCACATGGTCTGCAGACCCCCAAGGTTGTAAGAGACCAAATTTATGCCATGCTGTGTGTTTGTTGGAGACGAGGTCCGCGGCTCTTACCTTTTATCTGCACTAATGGGAATCTTCTAGACTGTGCTTTTTGTCTTATGCACTGCCTTTGGAATGGTATGTGTGGGTGGTTACAATTTATAGACGCACTTGGACCAATCTGCCTACTTCTCGAAGGAACACTGGCTTTATGCTCTTCTCCTGTGGGTCTTGCAAAACAACATATTATGTCAGTCTGTTTGGGGGAGAGAAGAAGAGAAGGAACATCATTTGATTTAGGGACACAAGTATCAGCATAGGCTCTGGATAGAATCAGGCAAAAGTCATTTGTCCTGTGTACCCTCCCTCCTCTGGAGACCTTTTCTTCCTTCCATGGTAGTGCTTCTTCTGTTGGATACTCACTGCCTTCGTGTCTGCTTGGTACCCTAACCCATTAAGAAAGTGGAGCCCGTCTCTCATGAGCTCTAACCTCATGATGGGTTTTGATAGCAAAGCCCTGGGTTCAGATCCTAGCAATTCTTTTCCTAACTGCCTAGTGCAAATTTCTTAATCTCCCTTCTGTGAAATAGAGGATGCAAAGCCCATTGTACCTGGAGGTGCACTAGTGGCTGCAAGTAGCTCAACAGCTGACTCGAAAAAGTTTGACCATCAAGGACTCTTTTTCACCCAAACATAATAATTCAAAGATGGGCTGGGCTGACTGAATACCTATGTTCTCCCCAAATTGCTGCTTTCCATCCTTAGTATCAGCAGCATATTCTAGCTGGCTCCCTTCATAGTGGAACACCTTCCTTCAGCCACAAAGGAATTACTAATACCAATGAATGCTATGTGCTGATTGGCTTGGGCCTGGGTTCCTAAAACAATCACTAGCAAGGAGGGACAAGATTGCCATGACTGGTAGAGAACAGTCTAAAGCTTGAATACATACCAGAATCCCCCAGAGGACTGTTTTGAGACAGGGCCTCATCTAGCCTGGCTGGCCTCAAACTCACTTGTAGCCAAAATAATGACTTTGAGTTTTCTGATCCTTCTGCTCCCACCTCCAGAGTACTTGGATTACAGTTAAGCATGACCATACCTAGTTTATGGGATGCTGCTGATTGAACTCAGGATTTTGTGTGTGCTAGCTAGACAAGCATCTACTAACTAAGCTACATCTNTCTGCCCCACCCCCTAAAAGGCTTATTAAACATGAATGGGGGCCTCAGCAGCAGACCCCGAGTCATTTGGTCTAGAGAAAGCCTGAGAATGTGTTTCTCTAACAAGTTCTGAAGTGACATTGGTGCCTTTGGACCACACTTGAATGACAATGAACATACAGATTAAGTAGGGATGCTGGTAACCTGGATTATTTCCCACAATACACAGTGAAGTAGGGGTGAAACAGATGTTGCAGAGTGGACTGTGAGAGTCAAAAACTTACAGAGGAAATGTGGAGAATGTCTCATTAACCTGCTGCTATGCAAAGTCCTGTGACTTAAAATTGCAATGCTGTACTGTTTCTGATGTTTCTGGGGGTTGGCTGGGCCCAGTTGGGCAGTTTTCACTTGGAGTCATTCACATGCATTTGCTGGTTGAGACCCGAACCATCCAGACTATTGAGCTGGACAGCCAAGATGGTGTCTTGACTCAAATATCTGGCATGTGATAGCTAAGGGTTGGCCAAGCATCTCTTTCCCCACAAAACTTGAGTTTCCTGACAATGTGGAGATCCCAAGAGGAGTGTGCGTGTGTGTGCGCGCGCAGAAACCAAAAATCAACATTGTGTATCTTCCTCTATTGCTTTCCACCATAGTTTTTGAGACAGGGTCTCTCATTGGCTAGACTGGCTAGGTACCAAGCTCCATGAAGCTGTCTCTGCCCTTGCCAGCACTGGGGTTAGGGGTGTGTGCATCCAGTTTATATGGATTCTCAGATTGAACTTGGGTCTCTATACTTGTGCACCAAGCATTTACTGGCTGAGCCATCTCTCTGTCCCTGCTCTTGTTTTTGAATGTGCCAGCTGACTTTCTTCAGAACATGTACCCCAAGAGGCTGAAAGCGGACGCTCTACAGCTTCTCCTAATCCAGCCTTAGAAACGCCACAGGGCATCACTTCTGCCCCATCCTACTGGTTACTGGAGGAAAGGCACCCGCTAGAGCATGGATGAATACTCAGAGGCAAGGGCTCTGGGGAGCAGCCACCACAGAGACTCAAGGAAATCATCGAAAGTCCTGCCTAGTGAGGACCTAAGGCTTTGCTCTCACCTAAATGCTGGGGAAATGAGCATTACAGATGTTGTACTTTTCAGAGAAACTTATATATTGTACTTTTATGTTATTGTAGAATTTAGATGTTTCTCAACAAATGAAGGATCTCCAGGCACTAGCCAGTAGATAAGGCAATATTTTCTTGGAAATTAATCATTCTGATGTATCCTAAAGCATATACACAAATAACTTTTTTCTCAGGAGTAAGAGTGTCTGTTGTAGGATGAAAACATCCTTTTTCTGTTGTTTCCATATGGCTCCAATATTAAAACTTGGCTTGCTTGATTTTTATGTGCGTGGTTGGGGGTTTCGAGACAGGGTTTCTTTGTGTTGCCTTGGCTGTCCTGGAACATCTTTGTAGACCAGGCTGTCTTTGAACTCAGATATCCACCTGCCTCTGCCTCCTGAGTGCTGGGATTAAAGGTGTGTGCCCCCATTGCTGGCTGGAACTTAGCCTTCAGTGAGGGACTTTTTACTTGGACTTCTGCAGATGTCTGTGGAGTTGCACATATGCGCATGTGCACATGGCGGCCAGAGGGCATCCTTGGCCATAGCTCCTTAGGTACATCCACCTTGTTTTTACGAGGCAGGACCTCTCATAGCCTAGAACTCAGCAAGCAGGCTCTGGCAGCTGGCTGGCCATCGAGCCCTAGGGATTTACGTGTCTCTTCTTCTCCATAACATGCCACCACACATGGCATTTTAAATGTGGGTTCTGCGGACTGAACTCAGGTCCTTATGCTTGTATGACAGGCACTTTACTAGCTGAGCTATTTCCCTGGGCCCTTTACTAGAACTTAGTGCTTTTTATTCTGTATCAGGGGAAGGGAGTAGAGTACGTGCCTAGAACATACAAGGCCATGGATTCAATCCCAGCACAACACATCTTGGTCTGTTCTAGTGTCGGTGGTTAGGTAAAAGTGCCTACATGCACTCACTCATGCTTTAGCTATGAGAAATTTCTAGCACAACTTATGAAGTGCCTCTGTCACTCCTATCCAGCCACCCTGTTCTGATGATAAATATACCTTCTAACTGAGAACAGTTCTACTCATTGCTTAGTTTCAAAATGGCTTCAAAAATGGATTTTTCTAAATTTAGTTTTGTCAAATGCACACACACACACACACACAGAGACAGAGAGAGAGAGACAGACAGACAGAGAGAGAGAGAGAGAGAGAGCACTCTGTATTTATTTTTCTCTTCAGAGTGTGAGAATTGGGTTTTTACTCAACCTCCTGACTAAAAACTTGAAGAACTTTCCACGTCTGGGTGGCTTTGAGGTTGGGGAACACAGGTGTAAACTGTAAGAAAACTGCTGGTTCTGAAGAGAAAGAATGAGGCGAGCCAGGGAGCTGAGGTGTTTGTCTGTGTGCTAATGTATCTGCACATAGCCCTGCCAAGCTAGGATGTGTTTAGACTTGAGCTCCAGGGGAAGGTTGCACAAAGGCAGGTCGCTGGGATCTGTTCTGCAGTTTGAGTAGGCTGGGCTGCTCTCACTGAGCTATTTATGTATAAAAAGCTGTCTGGAACCATCTGAGAAGCCACTAACCACTGCGGTTGACTGCAACGTGCCTTCTATTCACTTCCTCCTCGGTTGCATCATTTCCCCTCCATTTTGTGCTTGAGAGAACGACAGCGTGTGGACATGTATACGTCTGTCCGTGTGTGTTCCAGAGCTGTGTTGCCATGGAGAGTGATTTGGAAAAGGCATTTTATGAACCACTCGAGCTGAACATATAAAAATGCCGTTCAAAGCTCAAAGCTGCTCTTCTCTGCCTAGACACAGAAAGGACAAGGAAGGGACTGATGTCAGCGGCCTCTGGGGAAGAAAACTGGGGAGGGGCCAGTGAAGTAAGAGAGACCAGCTCTTCATGTGGATTAACTTTGATCATTTTCAAACATAGCATGTGATACTTAAAAATAGAAAGGGAGTTTAAATGTCTAGGCTTCTTTGGGGAAATACTTGACTCAAATATCCCTTCTGATCCCCACCCTCGGCTTCCCAGGAAGAAATCAGGAAGCTGAACTATCATGGGCTGAAAACAAGGAAGGAATCCACCTGGCTTCTCAGAAGCAGGGGACACAGAATCACCCCTGTCCTTTAGACTAGAGGGAGTATGCTGAGAAGGGAACCATGTCTGCCAGACTCGATTCTGTTTACTCCACAGTGTGGACTAGAGAGTAATAAACAACGACTCGAGACACATTCTCTCTGGCAACATTGCAGAAAAAGATGCAGCTGGTTGGGAATACAGCAGGGGCAGATTGCATGGAGCTGAGTGCATACATCACATGCTCCAACGAGGTCCCCTGCCAAACCAACATGAGACAGCTCACCGGGTTGGCCAAGGAAGTTTCCTACCCAGTCACGCAGAATATTAAGTATACTTTCACAATGTGTCTGCACAAGGTTTTGCTTCTCTAAGACTCCAGAAGTTGCTGTGACCTTATTTTGTGATGTTGTGTTCACTTCGCTGAACTGATGACCCACTTCCAAACCAAGTTACAAAGGAAAGTCTCCAACAGTAGTTCCTTTTCTGTATTTACTCTGCTAGGAATCCATCAAAATAGAGTATCAATACAATATCTCCCAGTGATGCAAGTGTCCACTGTGTGATAAGTAGATCATGCTGGACAGGTTTCTGGTCATTGGAAACCATTAGCCAACTTGACAGGCAGGAAAATGGAATGAAAAAGAAAAACATTGCCCATCACAAAAATAACTTGGGAATTGTGCAATCTGCCCACATTGGTTATTTGTGTTGAGTTTGCTTTCAGCACTCAGTTAAATATACCACACCCTACCTCTAACAGTAACAGCTCCCTTCCTTTTGAATAGCAAAGTGATGGGAACCAGAGAAACTTCCTGAGAATTTGGCAAGATTTAGTAAAATGTTTCCATGAGAGCTGGCGAAAGTTCGGTGGTAAAGAGAAGTCCACCCATTTGCTACAGTTTTCCTTAGCTGGTCAGGAAAGGCTCCGTTTTGGGGTTGAGATACAGCTCAGTAGTAGAGTACTTGCCTAATATGAGTGAGGCCCTGGATTCCATCCCTAGCACTCAAAAGATAANATAAGGCTACCCTTCGGAGGTGAAACCAAGTTTTCCTAGATGTGAGATAATTCCTGGACCTAGGAAACTTGACTGACAATGTAATTTTCCTACATAAAGTATGTGTGGAATTGTCGTGGAACTCCTTGTTGTACTAAAGGTCCACAGCAAATGCTTTCCTCAGAACCTGGAACTGCCTGGTCTCAAGAGTGTCCTGCTGAGGATATTGTGCATTTAACCCCATGGGGCAGGTTTTCCAGAGGACATTGGTATAGTTAGGAGTCAGTCTCTGCCAGCTGTGTGCTGGGCACCTTCATAGGTCTTCACATCTTGTTATGCAGCAGCTCTGCTGTGAAAGATGCCAGACTGGGAAGAAGGGAAGAAGCTGTTACACAGGAAGACAGTGACCCACCAAGGTGGCCCTGCTGGTAGGCAACAGAGCTGGGTCTCACATCCCAGGCTATCCTGGCCCTAGTGTGAACTTCCTCCCCTGTGTCAGCACCCTCTGAGATGCAGAGACAGAGGGGTGGCTGCTAATTTGAGTGCGGTTTTCAGGAAGGCTGGCCAGACACTGCCTGGGTAGGACATTGATGAGGACACAGTCTTTGTGGTATGTTTTAATAGTGGACAATATAAGGGCCTCTGGAGCCTGAGAGGTGGGATTCCTTTTAGGCTAATAGAAGGTAGGTACTGGGGCCTGGGTACCAGATTATAATCTCTAGAAAGTCTGAGGAGACCTCAAAGCAGATCCTTAACCTTGGCGGATGTAATAGAATAGGGGCTAGAGATGTAGCTAGGTGGTGTAGCATGTGCCTATCCCTCTGGGATCAATGCCAATCAGTGGAATGATAGGAGTCAAGACAGAAAATAGTCCGGATGGTTCATTTTGATTGTCAACTTGATTAGATTAAGAGAGGCTTTAGGATTAATGAAGCAAAGGTTTGGGGACATCTGTGAGGGTGTTTCCGGAAACAGTTTACATGATGGAGGCTCTGCTCTAATGCATAGGTTAGTAGATTCACCATCTGGTGACATCATTGGGAGGTGCTGAAAGGTAGGAGGCAGGCCTTCTTGAAGGAAATAGGTCACAGGGGGCATGTCCCTGTGGTATACCTTATAGTGCCTTCTTCCTCTACCCATTTGCTCTGCTTCCTGACTCCCCTGTCCCATTTCTCTGCCTCCTAGCCTTCATGAAGAAGCTCCTTTGCCACAGGGTCCTGTCACCATGTTTTATCCTAGCACTTGGGGCTAAGCAACTTCGAACACTCTGAGACCACAAGCCCAAACCAAATCTTTCCTCCTCTATGATGCTTCTATTAGATATTGTGACAATGATAAGAAAAGAAAGGAGCTGCCCAGGGGATGGGACCTTCCCGGCAGGTGAGCAAGCAACATGAATCAAGTCAGGGCAGAGCCAGCACCCTCCTGACTTGATTCCCAGCAGGCTCTGCGCTAGCTGTTCTATAGATAGCAGGAAACAAAATAGCCAACTCTCTGCCCTTGGGAAGCTGGAGTCCAAGGAGAAGAAAAACAAGGAAATGTAGAACTGCTGAGGATAAATACTACAGGAAACCTGAGATGCCTAAGGGAGATGGTAGCGCTGGTGTTGATGGTGGTGGTTGCCGGTCCCCGTAAGGTCGTCAAAGAATGCTACGCGATATTTGAGTAGAGACTTGAGGGAGAAAAGGACCAAGCCTGTGAATGCAAGGAAATGGGGGTCCACGAGCCAAGGAGGAGCCGTTGCTAAAGCTCTGAGGCAAAGGGGTGCTTGGAGAGTTGAGGAATAGCAGAGAGGTACGTTCACAAGCTAAGTCCCCAGAAAGCAGTGTCTGAGGTGGTACTCGGAATACGTGATGTTTATTAGGAAATTATCATAGTGCAGAGAAGCAGGAGAGAAAGGAGCAATCCTGCGCAGAAGATGGGCCAGGTGGCACCGTGGATGCTTTCAAAACCCACACAGAGGGATTTGAGGACCCAGTGAACGGTGAGAGGCATTTCCGCTGGGAAGAGCCAGGCCCTTGCGCTGTGTCATTTCGTTTGGGTGCTGCTGCGTGGGAAGGGCCTGCAATGAGATGCTGCAGGAAGCCCTTCTCTTCAGCTGAGAGAATTGAGCTCCGAATATTCCAGTGGGTAGGACTAGGGAGATAAGGGAAAAAACAACAAATCAACCGGAAGTGGAGGAGGTGCATCAGATAATGGTGGTCAAGAGGCCAAGCAAAGAAAGGATTCTGCCCGGCATGGGTGGGCACCTTTAATCCCAGCGCTCGGGAGGCAGAGGCAGGCAGATCTCTTGAGTTCAGGCCTGGTCTGCATAGTGAGTTCCAGGACAGCCAGGGATACACAAAGAAACCCTGTCATGAAAAGAAGGAAAGAGCTCAGAGCAGAGAGAGGAACGGGCCACTGTGAGGGCAACTTAGGGGGAGGACTGAGCTGTGCTCACGAGATTTGTTTGGTGTCCCTGGCAAAAGCAGCAAAGGAGATGGTGACCTGGTTTAAATGGAGTCAAGATATAAAGGAGGGAAAAATTAGTATGGACAACTTCTGAAGGGGAATTGTGGGAAACAGGAGCAAGGAGAAGGGGAAGTAATCACAGTAGGCTTTAGACCAGGAGTATGCCGGCAAGCCATGGGTTCCTGGTTCTGGTTCCAAAGTCTGGGCTGAGCCAAATCTGTGGGTGGTACTACAGTGTGGAAAATTCAGGTGTTAAAGGCGTGGTCCCCAGCACATGACACTTTGGGAAGGTGGAGGAACCCTTGAAAAGTGGGGCCTAGTGAGAAGTCTTCTGGTCATTAAGTGTGCCCTTTAAGCGGCTACTGGCACAACTGTCTTTTCCTCTTCCTCTCTTTACTGTTCTGATCCTGAGGTGAACATTTAGCTACATGGTACCTGTCTCTTATACACATCTAGATGTGTATAAGAGACAGCCAACACACTGCACTACTTCACCTAGGCCCAGAAGCAACAGAGCCAATGCAGGGTGAGCTGAACCTCCAGAACTGGAGACTAGGGAGATGGAGCAGCTGTATAGTGCCATGCGAGCATGAGGACCTGAGCTTGGATCTCCAGTACATACCTAAAAAGCCAGGCATGGCGGTGTACACCTATAATCCCAGCAACAGAGAGGCACACACATGCAGACCCCATGGCTCACAAGGCCTGCCAGCCTCATGGAATTGGTGAGCTCCAGGTTCAGTGAGAGACCCTCTCTCAAAAGATAAGGTGAAGAAGTGATTGAGGAAGACATCCAAGGCAGCCACGGGCCTGCACACAAAAGAGCACATGTGAGTATGCATGCATCACACACACACACACCCTAAAAAGAAAACAAAGGAACCTCTCAAACTGGGAGCCAAGGGAAGCTTTTCTTTTTGCACACTGATTGATCGTTACGGTCAAGCTGACTAACACATGCAGGCACAAAGGGGACACTGAGTAGAGTTTAGTGGGANGGGAGAGGAGACCAGCATGCCTTGGCATGTGTGGCCAGTAGAGAAAGGGGAATAGGAATGCACACATGTATCTCTTCAGCCAATAAATGGATTCCTACAGAGGCTGACAAGTTGGATAGGGACCCAGTTTTATGGAAAATATGTGCTTATTTTAACTATACTGGAGAAATTATTTAAAAGAGAACAGTGGAGATTTTTAACACGAATGCTCTCTAGGTAGAGCTAGACTATAAGAATTTCCATGTATCCATTTTTCCAAACCTGGGTGCGCCTCTAATCACACTTCTACTTCTCTATCCACCTAGCACAGAGCTAAGAGCCCTTATATAATATTTTCTTCAAATTGTCACAAAGATTTGTTTAAAAAAAAACTTGAGGCCATCACAATACAGCTGTGAGATGAAAGCATAGCAATGCATTTTCAAAATCGAAAACACGGAGCAGGAGAGTTATTTTCCAGATGTTGCTGAATAAATGCCCAGCCAAGCCTGGCAGTGAAGCACGGACTAAGAATTCAAGGGCACAAAGCCAGTCACCCTCAGGACCTAAAGGAGACACATATCAGGAACAATGGGAGTGTTTACCAGGTTTGGGGGAAGGCCTTAAGAAATTAAAAGACCAGGAGGCTGGGGAGATGGCTCTGTTGGTAAAGACCAGGAGGCTGGGGAGATGGCTCTGTTGGTAAAGTGCCTGTCATACAATCATAAGGACCTGAGTTCAGATCCCCCAAACCTGTTACAGCCAGGTGCAGCAGCATGCTCCTGTAACCCCAGTGCTGGTGGGAAGAGATGAGCACATCCCTGGAGCTCATTGGCCAGCCAGCCTAGCCAAATGTATGAACTCCAGGTCAGAGAGAGACTGTTTCAAAAAATCAGGGGAGGGCCAGTGAGATGGCTCCACAGGTAAAAGCATGTACAACCCTGACAACCTGAATTCATCCCCTGGGACTCACTGTGAAAGGAGAGAACCAACTCCAAAAAGTTGTCTTCTGATCTCCACATGCATGCTATGGCACACTCATGCCTGCCCCTGCACACATGTGTGTGCACACACACAATAATAATAGCAATAGTAATACTAATACAATTTTTAAAATATGGTGGTGAGAGATTGTGGAAGACTCTTGATGCCAATCTTTGGTCTTCATATACTCACATACATACCTACATGCATACACATATCCACATACACACAC
>LZPO01055109.1:32702-46816 GCA_001675575.1 Neotoma lepida | reverse complement strand
ACTTGGAGAGGAAAGGGCTTATTTCATCTTAAAGCTTACAGTCTGTCAGAAAGGGAGGGCAGGGCAGGAACGTAGAGACAGACACTGAAGCAGCAAACATAGAGGAATGCTGAATTCTGGCTTACTCAGCCTGCTTTCTTATACACCCAACACTGCCTGCCCAGGGGTGGCATGCCCCACAGTGGGCTGGGCCCTTCCATATAAATCATAATCAAGAAAATGCCGCACAGACTTGCTCAGAGACCAGGCTGATGGAGGCATTTTCCCAGCTGAAGTTCTCTCTTCCCAAAAGACCCTAGCTTATGTCAAGTTGACAAAAACAAAAACAGCACAGCCCCTAACTGTGAAGCATGACGGACAAGTCTGGTACTCTTGGGGTAGACCCCAGCCTTTACCTGAGTTTTAAGATGATCACCTTCCATGTGACCATATCAGTTATTTTTTAAGTACTTATGACCACAACATGTGAGAGAGCATATACAAGAAGAAAGATCTGTTTTGGCTCATGGCTTCAGAGAGCTCACTCCATGGTCACAGTAAAAAGTGCAGGAGTCTATTCAGCTCCTAGTGACAGAAAGCAGAGAGAGGGAGGGAGGAGCCAGGACAAGGAAGCCACCTCTAGGACACACCCCTAGTGATCCATTTTCCTCTATAACCCACCACTTCAAGCCTGGCCCCACTGCTCCAATTTTTTTTTAATTTGTATATTTTTCAATTTTTTTCTCTTTCTATTTTAAATTTATGTGCATTGGTGTCATTGGTGCCTTGCCTGCATGTATGTCTGTATGAGGATGTCAGCCACCCTGGAACTGGAGTTACAGACCATTGTGAGCTGCCATGTGGGTGCTGGGAGCTGAATCCCAGTCCTCTGGAAGAACAGCCAGTGCTCTTAACTGCTGAGCCATCTCTCCAGCCCTATTTTTCAAATTTTTAAAATTACATATATTTATTTTAGTGTGTGTGGTGGGTAGGCGGGTGGGTACATCTTGGTTAATGGAGGCCGGAGGACCACTTAGAGGAGGAGCCAGTTCTCGCCTTCCACCATGTGAGATCTGAGGATTGAACTCAGGCTGTCAGGCTTGGCGGCAGGCGCCTTCACCAGATGTGCTGTCTCACAGGTCCCCAAGGCCCAAAATTTAAACAACCCCCTAAAATATCATTACCAGCTGGGGACCAAGCAATCAGCACCTGAGCCGATGGGAACAGCTGGCATTCTCTGACAGTCTTGGATGGTCCTTGAGGGATCCATCATGATCTTACTCCTTTTGTCTCCACCCAATATGATGTGTGTCAGTAGACTCCTTCTGTGAAAAAACAGGCAGCTGTGTGCAGATGTGACCTGAAGAAAATTACCAAGTATGGCAACAATTGTGTTAAGGCTTTAAAGCTGCAATGCAGAGCTAAATAGGAAGGAAAGAAAAAACATCCAGGAGGCATGTTTTTAATATGTACCTGAGGACGTTTATGTTATGTTATAGCACTGTATAGCAAAACCACATTATGAGGAATAAATCTCCTAGCTTGGCTCCTCCCGAGAGGCAGGTGTGGACGCTATTACAAAATGACAAGTTTGATTGGACTTCCATCTCTCTTGGCCTTTCCTCTAAGCCTTGGCTCAGGGAGGAGAGTCTCAGAATAGACCAAGCTAAGGATTTAGAATAAATACTGTGAATTAAGTCCATGGAAGTGATAACCACCGACACCATGGCGACAGGGTGAGTGTCCTCCAGGAGGAAGCAGGCACACAGGGAAGGGGAGGGGGAAATGGCAGACTGTGGTGTTCTGTGTGACCAAACAATGGCACTAGGATAAAGAAAGAGGCAGCAGCTGCCAGCATGTGAGCAGAACCGAACGGTGTCAGCAATGAGGCGTGAGCTTTGTGAGCCTTGCCTCCCCCTGCCCTCGCCACAGCTGGATGTTGTCATCATCAGTCCCCCATTACACTAAAGAGGCTGGTCTGCAGAGGTGAGGCTTCACAGCTGGTGATGCCAGAGCAGCCTCGCCTCACTACCCTGCCTTTCTGGGGAGTCATATTCCTGCATCTAGCAGTAGGTTAAATTACTTCTTTCTTTGTATTGTAAGTTCCCTTTATAGCTTTCCAAGGAAGAATGTGAGTATAATCATTATTTACCAGATCAGTTCATTCTGGTGGAGGAAAGGACACCTTTATCATACTCTTCAAGTTCACTTCCCTTATTTGTGTGGAGATAGTCTTGCTATGGAGCCCAGGCTGTTCTTGAATTTGCAATCCTCCTGCCTAGCTTTCTACATACTGGGACTACAGGTATACGGCACCATGCTAGGCTCAAACTCATCTGTCTTAGCATTTACTGTAATATTTATTCGAGGGCAGTACTCCCTTGAGTCAAGACCTTATCCATTAAAGTTATTAAACACGTCAACAGTGCTTATTCTGGGCTAGGCATGATCTCGTCTGACCTGTGTACAACTCATTTAATTAGGACAGAAAGTCTCCATGCAGAAGAGAAGCTTACAGACAAACAGTTGGGTATGGTGTCCTCAAATGCACAGAGTTCTTTTGTTTGGGTGTGAGTGTGTGGGTGTGGGAGGTATGTTTGTGGGTGTGATAGCACATATGCCACAGTACACAAAGTTTGGGGGTCAGAGTTGGTCCTCACTGTGCTTGAGGCTAGCCGGCCTGTGAACTTCCAGGTAGGAAACCAAAGATGTGTGCCCGTCTGTGTCTAGCTTTTTATTTGGCTTTTGGGAATTCCAACTCAGTCCATCACACTTACACAGGAAGAGCTTTGCCTACTGAGCTATCTCCCCAGTCCTAAATGTATAAGATTTTCAGCCTGTACCTGTTTAACATACCCATTGCACAGAACAAGGGACTGAGGCATGAAAGAAGTCAGAGAGACGTCCTTAGTTAAGGGTTAAAGTCAACATTTTAGTAACTATACAGTAGGAGTCAAAGTTTGATTTTAAAAAATGAAACCTAATTAATTCAGCTCAGTTGCAAGGGTGGGTGTTTTGGGAAGGAGCTAGAATTTATACTTTAAAAAGTGTATGAATTATAGAATTATTTCTAGGAAATTCGTTCTAGCACATTAAACTAGATTTCAATTAGTTAAGTACTTCCAGATTGACTCTGAAGAGGCACTGTCATGTTCTTAATAAATGTTGATGTCTCACTTATACTCGGGAACAATCACATATTAAAATCCTTGAAATTGAAAAAGAGCTGGCTTTGTTTAGGTTGTCAAGTATGTTCCTTTACAAGTTGTCTTAGTCAAAGTTCTAGCGCTGCAAAGAGACACCATGACCACGACAACTCTTATAAAGGAAAACATTTAACTGGGGCTGGCCTACAGTTCAGAGGTTTAGCCCATTATCTTCATGGGGGCATGCAGGCAGACATGATGCTGAAAGTTCCATATCCAGATCAGCAGGCAGCAGGAAGGAAGAGTCAGCCACTGGGCCTGTCTTGAGCTTCTGAAACCTCAAAGCCCACCCCCAGTGACACACTTCCTCCAACAAGGTCACACCTACTCCAACACCTCCTAATGCCACTCCCTGTGAGTCTATGGGGGCCATTCTTATTCAAACCACCATACAAGTCTATGGGCTAGCTTGGCACCTTGTTTGCTAAACAATTTCTTCTTAAATTAATCAAAGACTTCATCATATTCCAAATGAATAGAATACAATTTAGAGTTGAGTTCAACTCCCCAAGGTTTTATTGTCCTATAAAAGACAAAATCAGGAAAGTTTTTGGAAGGAGCTACAGGAGAAAAACATGGTGAATTTTGGACAGAATTCAAATTCAGGATAACACAGGGTATAAACCCAATTCTGGCCTAGTATGCCTGAGGCTTTTAGGGTTAATCCCAAACATCACAAAAACAAATAAATTAATAGACAAATCTGGTCCACTGTTAATTTAATACAGATTTTCTTGGGTCTAATTTCTATAATTAACTGTTTAAAAAAAATTAGAAGCCAGGTGGTGGTGGCTGCCTTTAATTCCAGCATTCGGGAAGAGAGGCAGGCAGATCGCTATGAGTTCAAGGCCAGCCTGGTCTACAAAGTGAGTTCCAGGACAGCCAGGGCTGTTACACAGAGAAACTCTGTCTCAGAAAAAGCAAACAAAAAACCCAAGTGTAGTGGATAGCTGTTTGAGCCATGCCCTGAGCATGGCCCCTAGTAAGGCAGCTGTAGCTGTTACATCTGCCTATGACCTTGAGGTACTGGGCTCCTGGGGCGTGGCCATCGGGGACCCTTAAGACCTGGGATGCATGTAGTTCTCTCTCTTGGCTACCTCGTGGTTTTGGATGCTGAGATCTTGGACCAAGCTGTTCAGCATGGGACACAGCTCAGCTTTCCCGGACCCTATGATAAATCTCTCGTGACTGTGAGTTTACCCCCAAATAAATTTGGTTTCCTTAACCTGAGAGACTTCCAAGTTAACTTTTCTATGTATGAACGCATGCACTATTATCACGCAGCTGGCATTAGCTGCACAGTAGTGTAGGCCTGGGAATCTTAACGATTCTTATTCTGAAGGTCTGGGTTAAAGTGGAAGAATCTGGAAATTTAAAATGCACCCAGCTGTGCAGGTGGGAGTTTGGAATCAAGGGCACTGGAGCCAAGATGGAAATTCCAGCTCCATACTTACTAGATCTGGGTCCTGGGACAAGGCACTTAGTCCCTGTGTGCCTCTGGCTTCCTAGTCTGCAATTTGGAGAGGTAGAAAGGTATGTATCCCTGGGGAGTCTGGATCTGACACTTCAGAAACTTTAAACAGTTCAAGCAGGGAAAAGAGAGCGCTCCCTTTTGTTCTGAGCACCCGAGGTTACAAATGTAACCCCCCCTCCATTTTGTAGATCAAGAATCTAAAGATCAGAGAGACACAATGACATGTCTTGTTATTTAATGTAAGTAGGAGCAGAAAGTGAGCTACAGCTAGGTCCACACCCCTTCTGTGGCAATCCTTACTAGCATCCTTTAGCAACATAAGTGCAGAACTTAAAGGCAGCTGAAGATTCAGATGAATGTCCAGAACAAATAGAGTATTAACTAAATTATATATATGGGCTGGTAAGATGGCTTACCAGTGGGTAAAGGTGCTTGCCACCAAGCCTGACCACGTGAGTTCAATCCCTGGAGCCTGCATAGTTGAAGGAGAGCCCCGGCTTCCACAAGTTGTCCTCTGACCTCCATCTATGCAACTGTAGCATGTGCATGTCCACATACATATAGACACACACCCACACATACACAAAAAGTAAATAAGTATTAAAAAAAACCTTAAAAATACCACACCTCTCTTGAGAAAAAGCTTCACATTGTTTTATGCAATTTGCAGATAAAGAACCTTGCGGCTATATGTGTGTGTGACTGGTGCTGCCTGTAGTCATCCAGTCTCTTTTTCTGCGGTGCTGTGGATTGAAACTAGGGCCTGACACAGGTGTGCATGTGAGCAAATCAGTGCACTACCACCGAGCTACAGCCCTAGCCCTCCAGCCTCCTTTCTAATGGGGAGCCACCCTCATCCCCAGATGGTATGGATTTTGTGGGATGATGGCAAGCAAACAATAGACCAGGAGAACCTCCACAAACTGTTCTCTCTAGAGGCTAGCCCTGTGCTCAGCACTTGTTCCCTATAGTACTTTAAGGGAACAAGAGAACTCAGAAGGAACCTCAGCAAAGCCCCTAACACAGAGAACAAAAGAGAATATAGAGGTTTGATATTCCCTGGGCAACTAACTAGATAACTGCCCGAGTGTGTACACACGTGTGTCCAATTATTTATAGAACAGGGCTCAAATGATCTATTAAAAAAAAACCAACAACAACCTTTATATTTGATGGGGTAAAATCCTCTAAAACTGGCCACGATGATCAGATCTAAAAATTCCTTCTCCCTCTTCTCCGTATGAGGTATCTTTGGTCTCGTCTTGTTTTTGCCAGGAAGAAAGAGCACTGTGTACATTTCTCGTCACCCCGATGCAGCCAGGAAGAAAGAGCACTGTGTATGTTTCTTGTCACCCCGATGCACGTGCCTCGTTCAGGATCATGTTCACAGCTCACATGTTGCTCTGGCAGCATGCATGCATTCCTCCCTGCTTCCATCCCTTAAAGGAGCCAGACGCGGCAGAGTGGAACTGCGACTGTCACGCTGGCAGCAGGTGACAGATGTGCTGTGGGTGGTGACTGTGTGACATTATGCTATAGATCTGTTTGGGGGATGCCAGATCAGGGTGATTAGGGCAAACTTGAATATAGTGTTGCAGCCTAAAGCTACAATCTTATTCCATAATTGTGAATACCATGGAGGGGAAAAAAAGGTAATATCTACAGGACTCCAAGAAAATACACTGGTTCAAAGGTCAAGATTTCCCACATTTGATGCATTTTAGTGATTCGGGTCAAAGTATTTAATAATTATCCCACCCTAGTTAATATCCAGCCTATCAGGCAAGAGTGACACACATCAGTAATCCCAGCAATTGGGAGGTAAGAGGATCAGGGGTTCCAGGCCAGCCTCAACTACATAGCAAGGCTACACGAGGCCCTGTCTCTAAATAAACAATAACAGCAACACAAGAACAACTAAAAACAACCTGTGTACACATCCAACCTCTACATAGTTACCTAGAGGTTTCGCTATTAGACCCACTTCTGATTTGTTATTATAAATAACTCTGACATTCAAAGCATGTGTAGCTTCATATACTGAATAAGTCAAAGATCTGTGAGGAACAGCATTCTTAAAACACCATTACTGTGATATAACAGGGAGTACACTAGGAGGTTGGTCCTCATCTACCATTGCAGCAAGTGATGCGACCTTGTCAAACTCCAATCTTGAAACAGAAGATCCTCTAAACCTTTGATGCTTCTTTCAGATTTATTTTTTAAAGGATTTTATTTTAGTTATGTGTATGTGTGTGCATGTACATATGTATATGTATGTTTGTGAGTGAACACGGAGCCCAGCAGGAGGCATCAGATCCCCTGGAATTGGAGTTATTGGCAGGGTGAATGACCTGGTATATGTGCTGGGAACTGAACTTGGGTTCCCCACAAGAGTGATACATTTTCTTAACCACTGAGCCATCTCTCCAGCACCTGTTTAGTTGTTTTTGGTGTTTGAAATATGATCTAATGTAGCTCAGGGTGGGCTTGAACTTGCTATGAAATACAGGATGACCTTGAACTTGTGATCCCCTTGACTCTACTTCTGAAGTGGACATGCATCATTATACTTGGCATCTTTCTGTGGCTTATAAATATAATTGTGCATCTATGTTCACTGAGAGTCTCTATTTTAGGATTAGTATGATGTACAGGAGACAGAAAAACAGNAGTCTCAGTGAAACTATCCTAAATTTGCATGCATTCCATTGTAATGGGTGTCATATATTACATATGTATCTGTGGTCAGTTGTTCTAGAGAGATCATGGTTGATATAGGTATCAATTTGACTTCATTTCACAGTTATTGAACATTTCTATGTTGTGTTTACCCTCAACACAGTGAGCTCAACAAGAGAGCAAAATATGAAATGGCTAGTGGGCTACCGTTCCGGAAGTATTCCCACCCCGTGTTCTAGAGAGTGGCTGATGTCTGTCACTCAACACATGTTGGAAAGTCACTGGAAAACATATCTTCAAGGAACGTCTATCTATCTCAGGAGAAAAAAAAATATGTTTACATGAGAAAGTTAGAGATCAGTGCCAAGTCATGTGGAATCAAGAGCTGAGAATCAAGAGCTGAGTAAAAGAAGAGCCTGGAGCTGGCTGGGATGGGTCATAGACTTCCGTAGAAGAAGGAGGAAATCTCAGAAGCTTGCCCAAAGATCAAGTGCAGCTCTGAAATAATTTAATACAAAAGAGAGAAAATTGGGTATTTGACAGTGAATGTGGAAAAGCCTCATGAGGGTATGAAGAAAGAAGGCAAGGACTATGGATACTCAGCCCCTTCCTGTTAATGATTCATATATTAGACGTCACCTTTCCTCTCCAGCTAGTAAACTGTAAACTCACAGACTGGCCACTCACACTTCCCACCATCAGTTGAGGGAATATTTTATACTCTCTATCGTCTTTCAGGGAGGGGAAGGGAATTGTAGCACTTACTGAAGAGAAATGAAAGTGTTGAAAAGAAATGTGCTATGTTCCTTCCTATCCCTTCCCTTCGTCCTGAATGACTCAGCTGGAAAGCATTAGAAGGGGCAGAGCAGGGTAAACATCTATGGTGCAGAGCCGTGAAGGTTAGATGGGGCCTGCATGCCCAGCAAGGCTTGGCCTCAGTTCCCATAGGGTGGGAGGCATCTGCACATACAAGTGTGAAATGTGTGTGTCAGAGCCCAAGTCAGATGACAGAGGCATTCTTACATGGAATGTTTTGGTCCATTTTACTATAAGGGAATACTTGAGGCTGGGAAATTTTAAAGAAAAGACATTTACTTAGTTCATATTTCTGGAAGTTCAAGTGCATCATCTTGGCTTTTCTGTTCAATTCTGGGCTAGCTTTCTGGCTATTCCCCAATATGGTAGACAGTATAGTGGAGTTCATACAGAGAGCCAGAGAGTGTGGAGGTATCAGTTTTTCTAGAACCCTCAAGGGATTCCACGATAACTGCATTAACTCCTCCTGAGGGCATGAACCCAGTGACCTATTCACCTTTTACAAGACCCCATCTCTTAAATATTCCACCTCTTCCTAAAACCACCACATTGAGACCAGGCTTCCAACACATGACCCTTTGGGGATCAGGCCACATCCAAACCAAAGCAAGGAGCAGGCATCAGAGCCTGGGGAGAGACTTCCTTAGCTGTGTGACCCCCACTATTGAACAACAACATTTTTTTAAATTTTTACCTCTGTTTCAATCCATCAAAAGTTGATAGTATCTATATATTTTAAAAAGCACAAATTTACAAGCCTTTAGAGGATGGAACTATTTATTTAGAGTATACCATATGCCAGACTTCATGATAATTTCTTTGCTATAGGAAAGAAAACCCACAGCTTTCCAGATACCCTCTAGAATTTCAGGAAATTGAGTTGACCAGAATTCTCTATTCCAATCTGTGGAATATTCCAGCTTTACACAAATCCACTTTGCAAACATCTAGTTATTGTTTGCTTTGTGTTCCAAATGAGGAAAGCACTGCAGGTGAGAGCCACATTCAGTGTTTGGTGGCCATGACAAAAGCTTTCATGACACATGTAATTTTTCTTTTTGGAGAGTCAATATTAGTTATTTTTCTGTTGTTGTGCTAAAGCATGATGACCTCACCAGCTTATGGAAGAAAGAGTTTATCTGGGCTCCAGTTTAAGCTCACAGTTCCAGAGAGTTAAGAGTCCATGATGGAGGAGCAGAAGGCATGGCCACAGCAGAAGGCATGGCAGCAGGAACAGGAAGCTGAGAATTCATATCATGAACCACAAAAGCCTGAAGCAGAGAGAGTGAGCTGGGAGTAGGGTGAGGCCTTAAGAGCTCAAAGCCCACTCCCAGAACCATACTTCCTCCCAAACCTCCTCAAACAGAGCCACCAACTGGAGACCACATGTTCAAGTGCCCAAGACTATGGGGGGGACACTTCTTATACCATAGAACAAGCTCAGGGCCTCACACTCCAAGGTAAATTCTATGTCTCCTAGCCTTGTAATCTTTTAAAAAAACATTCTAAAAAGTAAAGATTTGTTTTTATTTTATTTTATGAGTGTGCCTACATGTATGTCTTGCATGCCTAGTGCCCGTGGATGCCAAAAAAGGGCATCAGATCCCCTGAAACTGGAGTTATAGATAGTTGCAAGCCACCATGTAGGTGCTGGGAATTGAATTGGGATCCTCTAGAAGAATCAGTGTGCTAAACCTCTAGGCCATCTTTCCAGTCCCTTCTTTTTAAAATTTTATTAAGTGAGCTGGGCATGGTGGCACATGCCTTTAATCCCAGCACTCGGAAAGTAGAGACAGGCCTCTGTGAGTTCGAGGACAGCCTGGTCTACAAATCGAATTCCAGGACAGCTAGGGCTACACAGAGAAACCCTGTCTGGAAAAACAAAAATAAATAAATAAGAAGAAAATTAATCAATTAATTTTAATTTTCTTAGGGTTTCATGTATGTCAGGCTGGCTTCAAACATGCTTATGTAACTGGGGATGACGCTGACCAGATCTTCCTGCATCCATATAACAAGTTCTGGTATCTCAGGCATTTCCCACTCTGTCTGATTTGTGTGGTACTAGGGATCAAACACAGGGCTTCATGCTAGACAAACACTACCAATGGAGCTACATTCTCCATCATGTCAGATTGATTGATTGATTGATTGAATGACATATAATTCACATATTAATGTATTCATTTGATGTGGGCAAGTCAATTATTTTTAGTATATTCAAAAGGTTATACAAGCACTAACACAATGTATTTGGAGCCTTTCACCACCGCGAAAGAAATCCCACATCCACTTACTCCCATTCCTTCCTCTTCCAGCTCCTGGCAACCACAAATCTGCTTTGTATCTCTGGAGGCTGCCTAACCTAGAGATTTCAAACATATGAAAATCATGTGATCTATCATGATGAGTGTCCTTCCCTTAGTATTGTATTTTTAAAGTTCATCCATATTGTAATGTTCATCAGAACTTTATTCCTTTACGTTGCTGTATAAAACCCCATTGTGTGGCTGTACAACATTTGATTTATCCATTCCATCATGGAGAGACATTCCGGTTGTCTGCTTTTGTGGCTACAGTGAAAATGCTGCTATGAATATGTGCAAGATGACATGTGGGCATATGTTTTCTCTTGGGCAGATACCTAGGAGTAGATTGAGTCATATGTGAGTCTATGTTTAAGCCTTTGAGAAACTAGCATACTGTTTCCACACCAGCAGTCTATGTAAAGAGGACTGATTTCTTCACATCCGCTCTAACATTTGTTATGGGACCTTATGTAATCTTGCTTCATATTCAAACCATGAAAAAACTCATTCTCAGGATAAAAAATAAAATCCATTGTGTGAGTTAGAAAGACCTGGAATCAAGCTGTACAGAACAAGCTTGTCCACATCACCAGAAAGTGCTTAAGAAGCAATATAAGAAGAACCCGCTCTTACAAGGTGTTTTGGTGTTAGTCAGCTGCCCCTATGACTCAGACTTCCCTGGGTGAGGCAGGGAGTGTCCTCAGATCCTTGGTTCTGGTTCTTCAGGATGGGGCAGCATGCCTGGCGAACCTGGTGGATTGTTTTTCCCAAGGTAGGTAGAGACAAGCAATGACAGGGACTCCTTGGATGCCCAGGCAAACAGAAGATAGATCCACAACATCTGTAATTGGTTGGCATTTCCAGCTCTGAGAATTCAGAGCCTGTGGGCCACCCACTGGTGACCCACTGGCCAGCTCTGCCTCACACAGGTGTTTTGTTTGCCCTGAATAGTATTATAAGCACTCTGATTTACGATTTCATGCCCATCAATCTGTTACTATGCCTGGCATGGTTCACTCTGGTACAGGGATTGTCTGGAGTATTTGCATTTACAATTCCTATTTGAGATGATGCCTTCGCCACATTGTTAGAGCTTCGGCAGTTATTAAATAGGAGAATTCTGCCTCCAGGAAAGCAAACAGTCACGTGTCTGCACTGCAGCAACAAGAAGCAACATACTCCAAAAACAATGAGCACATGAAACTTGTACCTACTGGGTCAGTGCAGACTGAGATAAGCCATGGAGGCACAGACAAACCAGAGACCTCAGAACCAAACAGAGTCTGGGCAAAGAGCATGGGCACAGCCTAACTCTCCTAGTTTGCTTTCTGTAGCTGTGAATAAACAGTATGACCGACCAAAAGCCAGTTGGGGGAGGAAAGGGTTTGTCTGGTTTAGACTTCTGTGTCATAGTCCATTGCTGAGAGAACTGTGACAGGAACCTGAAGGCAGGAACTGAAGTGGAGACCACAGAGCAATGCTGCTTACTGGCTCGTTCCTCAGCTGAGCTTCAGCAGCTTTCCTTACACAGATCCAGGCTCACTGGCCCAAGGAACGTACCTAAGGCCTGCAGCGGGCTGGGCTATGCTACACCAATTAGAAATGAAGAAAATGCCCCACAGACATGCCCATGCCAACCTGACGGCAATTCCTGTTGAGATTTCCCCTTGTCAGGTGTGTCAAGGTGAAAACCAAAGTCAGCCATCACACAAAGTTACAGACTTGGGCTCCGTCTTAAACTTGCATTTTAAAAGTTGGTTACTCCCTGAAAANGTGAATATATTTGCTGACTGTATCTCCCTGATAAGAGTTGTAAGACTCATGAAATTCCAACTATGTTCAGTAATATTTGTCTCTTATTTATTCTTACTTTTCACTCAGATATTTCTTAAGCAAATGTACTCTTTGAGATGAAATTAGAAATTAGACACATAATTATTTTTTTAAAAATGTTGAAAGTAGGAGACACATACCCCTTTGAAGCCCTTGGTACTCTGAGCAGAACCAATCTGAAGGCTTCTGGGAGTGTTGGTTGCCAATGGTTCCTTACCCACACATGCAGGGATGTTGTGCCACCCAAGGGAGTGATATGGCTTTCAGCTAATGAGTAATTAGTACAGGTTATAAGAGTTTGGGCTCTTACTCAGGGAGGAGGGACAATTATGTGATGCGTATGTGCTCATGAGCTCCCTGGGGGAGGCTGAAGGCAGACTTCCTGAATGTATGTCTGTGCCTGGCTCGACTGCTCCCTCTCCTCACTTTCCTGCTTCCTTCCCCTTCCTCAGATGGAATTTGGGAGCCCTCTCTCAAGCACTTCTATCAGACATTCCATGGCAGAGTCTGGTGTTCTAGAAACCTGATTTGGAACACCTGGCGCACATGACTCTATCCTGAGAGGGTTGGGTTTGTAAGTGAGTAGATGTGGTGGGAGGCATCTAATGGTTCAGAGGCAATAACCCGTGCCCCCGCAGCCATGGCGACCTTCTAATGGTGTCCTAAAAGACAATTTTATGGCCTTTAGGCCTCTGCTAGTAGGATATCCCAGTTCACATCTCAATCAGAAAATTACTTTCCCACTAGCCCAGATACTTATATAACCTGCCTCTTTACTGAAATGTGGAGGAGGGGAGAGAGGGAGAGAGGGAGAGAGGGAGAGAGGGAGAGAGAGAGAGAGAGAGAATATTATGAAGACAAGAAAGAGACTCGATTTGCCTCATCAAGTTTTATAACTTATGTGGCATACTGCCTTTTGTGTCTTACAGAAAACTACATTTAAATTAAAGGAATTACAGTTCTGATGGGGGAAATATGGCTATTAGTTCACTTTACCTTTCACAACACAGTGTACTTAATGTTCTCACAACTTTGTGCCCCCAACCCTGAACCTACACATGAGGTGTCCTTGTCTGTATTCTGGTTTTCTATACCTTCCTTAACAGATTACTACAATGGAAGCTTACTTTACTATAGTTCAGAAGACTGGACATCCAAAATCAAGATGTCACAGAGTTGTACTCAATCCAGCACCATAGGGAGAATCATTCTTTGCCCCCTCTAGGTTGGGTGGCTGGAGCATTTATTGGCTATGGCCACATCTCTGCCTGTCCCACCTTGCCATGACCTTTTCTTCTGTGTATGTCAGCAGTTCTCAACCTGTGGGTCNTGACTTGGGGTGAGGGGGTGGGACAACCCTTTCACAGGGGTTCCATGTCAGATATCCTGCATATCAGATATTTATATTATGATTCAAAGCTGTAACTAAATTAAAGTTATGCAGTAACAACAAAATAATTTTATGGTTGGGGGTCACCACAACATGAGTGTAAGATGGATTTTCTAAATGGTCTTGTTAAATAAAACACAGAGGCAGAGATAGGGGTGAAAGTCTGACAGAGATCAGAGGAATTAGGAACAGCTACCAAACTAACCTTAGACTGCCGCCACCACTTCCAAAATAGAGAGAGAGTTCCACTTCTTTATACCTCCACTTTTATATCCCTTTCTGTTCTGTTCTCCCATTGGCTCTTTCAGCCTAGCTACATCACTTCCTATGGCCCACCTCTGTCACTTCCTGCCTGTCTGTATAGACCTCCAGAATTCTATGGTTGATGTTGGGATTAAAGGCGTGTGTCTCCAGGATTGACTGTT
>LZPO01055109.1:0-16547 GCA_001675575.1 Neotoma lepida | reverse complement strand
CGGTCCTGGAGCCCGAAGGACAAGTTCAGCTACATCGGTCTCTCGCAGAACAACCTGCGGGTGCACTACAAAGGTACGGGGCGCGGGGTCCCGCGGAGAGATCCGACGGTGCGGGGCGAGGCTCTGGGCGAGGGAAGGTGAGAGTGGGTCCCCAGGTGGGAAGGAGGTGGGATGCCTAGGCCGAGAGCTGGATGCTTTGAGGGAATCCGGGATGACCGGACACATAGCACCTTCCGATTTCCCCGAGATAAATCTATGGGCCGGAGTTGGGTTACATTGTTCTCCAGGTGGAGGGTCAGGCGGTCTCCTCTTACGCAGCGCGGGTGAGAGGCACGATTCCGAGGTACAGTTTCTAATTAAGGGAGCGCAGAGGTACACAGGAGGGGGAGGGAGGCGTGATCAGTGGAGGATTTGTCCCAAATTAGGCCAGAGATTGTCTAGGGGGACAAAAGGACAAGGGACCCAAGTTGGCCATCATTGCACCTTATTGAAAGCAACCGGGAGGGTGAGAGGAGAACCTCAGGATTCCCTGTTTTGTGCGGGGCGCAGAAACCCGCCCCTCCGGATGGGATGGGAAATGCCCTGTGTTTCCGGGTTGATGTTACATGAAGTTTTGTTGAAAACAAGGGTTTTTAAACATGTTATTTAGCATTTTGGAGAAAATTGGCTTGTAGTTTGCACCTGCAGTTAGCAGACTAACCGCCTTAGGCTTCTGCTCCCTCCCATCTCCACTTTTCCTAGGTTAAAACAAAGCTTTTAGCAAATCGGTTGTATAGAAAATTATAAATGGCATTAGAGGGTTCTTGAATTGTGGTTCAGATTAATGGCATGCGCCAAGTTTACTTGTGTGGAGAGGATAAAAATAAAATGCAGTGGTATCAGTTTGGAAGCACATTCTGTGTTTCAGGCCCTAAATCTAACGCAGGAGCTTTTGCATTCTAACCAGGTTCTTGTTGATTGGCTCTAAAGGAAGGATCTTCGGATCCTAGTGACAAGCATGTAAGAGGGTATAAACAACCTTGCGATAAGATTCTGAAAGAATTCAGAACTGGGGTTTGATAAGAATCTTGATAAATCAGCTACTANTTAATTGGAAACGAGTATGGCAACAGAAATCTGCTCAATGATTTGGCTGTAAAGAATCTACACAAAGATAGGCCTTGTTGAACATTCCTTTTTATTCTTGCCATAGATCCAAAGAAGTGCTTACTATTTCGAACATTGTGTTCCTTGATCTAAGTGGCTGAAAATTTCAAAATACTGAAGGTTTTTTTCCCCTTTAGTTAGGACATTTTGTTGATTTCTTTCTGGATTATTACCTAATTTTCTTTTTAAATTTGTGTGAACAGTGAGTGCTATGTTAGGAAGTGTTGACTTCTGTTTTGGCTGCCAGGATGCTTTTGTTAGATTTGACAAAACTTTATCATTTTAAAATTGTGGTTTATGGTAAATAAAAAGCTTATAAAAGCAAAGACTGTATGTAGGGGAGGTTAGTGAACAAAGAACCGTAGCTTTTCCTTGGCAGTCACTGGTAATATTAGGTATGTTACAAGAGAGGGCCTCAGTTTCTTCTGAGTGATGTGGGGAGTTGGGCTGCATAGTCCCAAAGGAAATTTCCATGGTAGCATAAGACTTACGATTATGGCTTATTTAACATTGTAACATGCCTTGATTAGTTGTATTTACTCCTTTTATGTAAAATTAATCATCTGGGCCAGAGACAAGTGTATGCTTATGTGGTTGGGGTTTGAATATTATGATACTGCTGTCGCAATTATTTTTTCCTGTTGGCCTTTTTATTACTTTGTGTTGTGTAACATTGAGATTCACTTTCTGGAAGCATCACTGTTTTATAAACATAAACCATTAATTCTGGAAGAAGAGATTTGTTGTCATCCTTTTCCTCTGTTTTTAATCTCCTCTTTGTTTCTCCTTTTCCCCATATTACAAAGACAGTGTCTCTTTTCCAAACCTCCATCTAGTCTTGTTATTTTAAAGTCTGTGTGTTTTCTGTTGCTGTTTTTCCTGTGTTGTCTTTTGAGAGGAAACCAAATATACTGGGCAACTTTGACTCAGTAGCAAAAAGGAAGTGTTGTAGGTAGTGAATAATAAAACTTACAAGTCACAAATAAGAATAGATATTTTATGTAATGTATCATTGTGCTGCCTTGATTTTTTTTAAACACAAAAATTATTCGATTGATAATTTTCTGTATTACAGAATTTTAAAAGATTAATCATTCTTGTTTTCTAAGAATGATGGTCTTGATTTCTATTCCTCTGAATGAATTCCGTGTTTTTCTAAATCAGAATTGCTGATTATGGGAACAGTTTCTTTAGTGATTTAAAGGTCCCATGTTAACAATGACAGATACCTAGATAAAATGAATTGAATTGCAGAAGAGTTACCGTGTATGTAGAATAGTGAATGTATATTAAGTTTTTTTCTTTTTGTGATGTGTGTGTGGAGAGGGGTGCTCGGGGCACATGATGGTGCGTGTGTGGAGCTCAGAGGACAACTTGGAGGAGTACGTTCTCTCTTTCCATCCTGTGGATCCTAGGTTTACTCATCAGACTTATTGGCAGGTGCTTTTACCCACTGAGCCACCTTGCTGGCCCTATATTAAATATTTGAGGCTTTTTATTTAACAATCACATCTGTTATCGAAATAGGGATGGCCCTTTTATTTCAGAAATTGTCGATATTGACTAATTTTTAAAGTGACAGGTTGAGACTTAATTATACTAACTTTATTTTTAATGAATATTAAATAAACATTTAATGAATGTGACATTAGCTTCAGTTAGCCTACATGTTTCAATTACAGATTACACACACACACACACACACACGTGCGCGCGCGCACGCGCGCACACACACACACACACACGTGTGCTATCACTATTAGGGTGCTTTACAGAGACACAAGTAGATCTGGACAGTGGGAGCATCTGAAGGTTAGATTTTCTCAATCACAAGTCAGGCAGGATTAAAAATTAATTTTGTGCTGCTAAAGAGATGGTCCAGCTGTTAAGAGCACTTACTGAGCTTGCTGAGGACTTGGGTTCAATTCCTAGCACCCACATGGTGGCTCATAACCATCATAACTACAGATCCAAGGAATCTGATGCCCTCTTCTTACCATTTTGGGCATCAGGAACACATACATGCATGCAGGCAAAACACTTTTACACATAAAATAAATTTTTAAAAATCTAAAGAAAAAAACCAAATTTTTGCTGACTCCAAATTTTGTGATATTTATTTTATTCTTACTACATCTTTCCATTTGTGTGAGAATAATTTCACCTTTCTAAAAGACAGGTGTGCTCAAAGGCACTTCCCATTAGGGGAAAAGGTAACTGAAGTGCAATAATGCTTCAGAAAAGTTTGGACTACTTGATAATCCTGACTTAAAATGCTTGGGACAGATGCCAGAGAATTGAAACTTGGGAGCCGGAGAAAGTGATGAAATAGTGAATTGCACCTTTTAATTGAAGCATCTTTAAAATCTCTAAGTAGATACTGTTTTTATGGGTGTGGGAGGTGTGGGGGTAGAGGGGTACGTATGCCTGAATGCATGTGCCCTGGTGTCCAGAAGACGGCATTGGATTCCCTGGAGCCGGAGTTATGGCAGTTGTGAGTCACTGGTGTGGGTGCTAGGAACCAGACTCAGGTCCTGGGAGAGCATTAAGCTCTCTTGAATTGCTGAGCCAAGTCCCTGAAGTTACTAGTTTTTAACCATTACTAAATATAAGTGTTTATAATTTTTGTATTTTTCTCTTAATACCTTTTTTTAAATTTATGTGTGTGCATGCAGGCTTGTGTGTGATTGTGTGTTGTGGATGTGTACGTGTGGAAGTCAGAGGACAGCTTCCAAAGTTGGTTCTCTTTTCATCCTGTGGGACCTGAGGGATGGGATCTAGGTTGTTAGCAGCACCCCTGTTCACTGNGCCGTCTCACTGACCTTGTATTCCTTAAGTCTGAACAAATATATTAACACATTTGCTTACAGGCCTATTAAGGGGTGCTGAGAAGATGGCTTAGTGGGTAAAGTGTTTGCTGTACAAGGAGGAGGACCCTAGTTCAGATCCCCAGCACTCCCAGGAAAGCAGAGTGTGCTAGTGTGTGCCTGAAACTCCTGGGGGGTGGGGTGGGGGTGGCAGTATGGACACAGATGTGTCTTGGGAACTTGCTAATCAGAGAACAGTAGGTTCCAGGTTCAGTGAGAGATCATAAAATAAAACTAAAAAGTGATTAAGGAAGATAACTCCCTCATTCTCACATGGCAATCTAAGAGATCTTTAAAATCAAAGAATTTGTATTGGGCATGGTGGTAAACATCTGTAATCTCAGAGTGTGTGAGAGGTGGAGGCAGGAGTTCTAGGCCAGCCTGGCCTTCATAGTAAGATCTTGTATTAAAGAATCAAAGAGATTTAGAGCAAACTGAGTTTTCCCTGGGATCTCTTTGCTAAGATTTTGGTAAATTGACTTTGATTGAATTTAATAATTATACTCAGAAAAAAAAACTAGATAGTTGCCATGGGGCAGAAAATTCTGGTAAGTTTGTATGTATGCCTTGTTTATTCCACTCATTCATTCTTTCACTTAAGCTTTTCTATGTGTTTACTTGGTACTGGTTTCTGGGCCTAAAGATGATTAAAATACTGTCTTTGACCTCACACAGCTCAAAGAACATAACATAAGGTAGTAAGGGAAATGTTAGCGGGTACGGTAGAAGACAGGAGCATCTAACTTAGGCTGACCTTGGAAAAGATTGCAGTGGTTCACAACCTTCCTAATGCTGCCACCTTTTAATACAGTTCCTGATGTTGTGACCCCCAAGCATAAAATTATTTCATTGCTACTTACTTCATAACTGTAATTTTGCTACTGTTAAGAAACACAATGTAAATATCTGATAGGCAGGATGTCTGATAAGAGACCCCTGTGAAAGCGTCTTTGGACGCCCACTGGATTAGAGAGTCANTCATGGAGTTTCTTCAAGTTCAGCTCAGTGGCCAAGGTTAAAAGATGAGAGCAAGAGCTTAGGCTTAGTCTGTAGGAGCTGGAGAATCATCAGAAGATTTTAAATAGGAAGTGCTTGGGTCACATTTACATTTTTGTCAGACCTCACAACTGATTGAAAGATAGATCCAAGTGTATAAGACACACAAAAAAAGCCAATTCCTTTAGAAAACTGTTGCTTTAAAGACTAATTTGATTGGTGTAAGGGGCAAAGAAGAGCATCATATATCCGTGAGATTTTAAAGGTAATACGGAGATAGGAGGAATAATGGGAGAAACCAAGGAGGATTGGGTTTCTAGCTCTGCTGTTCTTAAAGTAAACCTTGAGTCAAATAGGTTTGGAAGATGTTAGCACTGTATATTACAGTATCTTTGGGGATAGGTGAAAATAGGAATCTTTTCTTTGTTTCTGAGACAGGATCTTACTATGTAGCTTTGGCTGCCCTGGAACTTGCTATATAGACCAGGTACAGAGATCTACCTGCCTCTGAGCCTTCTGAATACTGAGATTAAAGATGTGAGCCACCATGCCAGACCCCAGAAAGTGGGAGTTTTGATCTGAGATCTTCATGGAAACCAGGAGATGCTGAGGGGGTGGGGGTGGGGCGGAGAAAGCCCTACAGAGGAACAGAATCAAGGGTCTTTAAGTGATCTCAGCAGTGGAAATCCACAAGGTTCTCGCTATTCTGCAGTTGAGACTCAGCTACAGTAGCAGATTTTGGGTCTCCCCACATGGCTGGCTTATCTTTCCTTCCCCATTTGAAGTCCTAGGGCCTTATGGTATCTGCTGAACTAATTCTCAGTTTATTGGATAGAGCTTTTCATGGGCTGTTACCATGTGAGCTGGTAGTCTTCAGGTGGGATGCTGACATGTTGGATTAGTTACTTTCTCATCACTGTGACAGAGTAACTGGCAGAGGTAGCATGGGGTGTAGAATTCACTTATTCTGTCACTCTTTTGAGAGGGTCCGCAGCCTTCATAGTGGGGAAGGCTTGGCAGGTGCACATGGCCGGAGGAGTGGGAGACTGTTTGCTTACATCACTATGGATCAGGAACTAGACAGCAGTTAGGCCTCTGATCTGCCCCCAGCCACTCACTTCTTCCTGCTCAGTGGATGCCACCTCTTCAGGGTTCCACAGCCTTCCCAGATAGAGCTAACAGCCGGGAACCAATTCAAACACGTGCCTGTGAGGGACAGTTCCCACCCAAAACCATAACAGCTGTGTTGAATTACTTTGGATTGGGGGTAGTTATACAATGCAAACTATAGTAGCAACAGCATAGTCTGAGTCCTACTGTCTTCATTAGGGACAGTGTGAGGCACATATTCCTGGGAAGGGTTTGTAAGTCACCTGAAGCTTGGGAAGAAGGATCTCTGTTAGATTCATTGAGGACTCACCTTGAGATGCATGTTGAAAGTGAAAGTGTTGGAGTGTATGGAGTGAGGAAGTGCCATGGCAGAGGCAGAACATGCACTGCATCATTAAAAGGCGGGTGGGGGCCCAAGAAGAAACCATTTCAAGGAGCCTGAGTGGAAAGGAGAGTAGTGTCACAGGAGCTGGGCAGGGGAAGTGAGAAAGGTGGAAGAGGCCCTTAGTGTGTGTAGAGTGTAGTGCGTGTATAGGGTAGTGTGTGTATGGAGTAGTGCGTGTATGCAGTAGTGCGTGTATAGGGTAGTGTGTAGTGGAATAAGCTTGGAAAATTTAGTACTGGATTTGGAATAAGATCATTGTAGGGAGAGCAGTTTGGATTTCATGATGGGAACAAAACCCAGGTGTCAGGGACTGCAAGAATAAGTGGANGGGTCTGAGTAGAGAGAATATGGCACATAGAGCATGCTTGAGACATGTAGAAAGATTAGGCAGTACCTATAGAAAGTTAAGGGGAAAAAATCTTTGTTTTTAATGGCTGATAATTGGTTACATTTTAGTTGAGGGCTAGATTCGGATGTCATCAGGATTGATGAAAATCCCACATAATCAAGACTTCTTAAAATCTGAAAGTACTGTTAGAAACAGTTGTATCATTTTTAAGTCAGTCTTCATTTAGTATGTGGGTAAAACTGAAGTGATGTGAAAATTGGTATGAGACTATGATTTTAATTCAAGGTATGGTGTCCCAATAATTATAAAAAGTTTAATAAATAAAATTGATATCAGCAAGGCCTTTTTTTATTACTTTGAAATTAAAAAAAATGTTTTTATTCACTACCAGCCTTAATACAATACTGACAATGATTTATAACACTGAGGCACAGAACTTTGTGAAAACAATACACATTTTGGGAACATTGTGCTCTTAAAGGTTGAGGTGAAATTAAAGAGAAAATGAGTGAAGGCATTTAGCTTGTGGGCTGATGGGGTAAAGACTGGGAGGAGAGTGCGGAGCACAGGTGAGTAGNTGGTCTTAGGAGAGAACCTTCCGTTCTTCCAATAGTAACGACATTCATAAACTGGTGTGGACACAGGTGGAGAGCTATCAGCACATCTAATGGTCTCCCCATTTTCTTCACAAAATAGGCTCCCTGAACTTAGTGTAATATGAATGAAGAAGATATGGATGAGCCTTTGGACTAATTGGAACAGGTTGACTGGAGCTTTCTGAGCATACCGTTAGTAGCACTGGGAAAGGCCAGGTGAGGTGATGAGTTCACAGCAGCATTGTTGGACTTTCCAGCAGAGGCTGACTGCCAGGGTGGTATCGGGAAGGTGGACTGTGACACTGATGGAAGGCCATGGCTATGGCTTTCCTGGTCAGTGTGGTTGAAGGATAGGCTTATGAAGGAAATCAGGACATTTGAGGCCTTTTAAGAGATTCCCATGTAAGCTTGTCCTGGAAGAAGAGAAAGGAAGAGAAAAACCCCAAGGAAAGATTCAGAGAATTAGATAAGATTTAGAAGTGAAGTCTTCAGAAAGTGTGTTGTGTAAGAAGACAATGGGTACCTCTGCTTCAGTGCCACAAAGGCATTGCTGAGAGAAGCCTGCTTTCCACACAACTGTGCTAAAAATAACAGGACCTGGGAGCTTAGGGCTGGGGTAGTCACCTGAGAGTGTGGAACTTTGCTACAGTGCAGCAAAGCACTGCAGCTATCCCAGTTCTAATGATCTGCAAGCCTAGTTCAGTCCCCACTGGCATTTGTGCCACTGTTACATGTGACTGACTCTGCAGCCTTAGCTCCTGGGTCTTGGACTTCCTTCTTCAAGGTGTAAGTGCTTGACACCTGTTTAATTGAAATGAAAAGCCTGACAGTGTGCCAGTTGTTGGTGAGGATATCTAATAGCTGAAACTCAAATTATTGTTAGTGGGAGGATGCAAAATGATGCAGCCACTTTGGCAGTTTCTGACAAAGCCAAATATATTTTTGCCTAACTCATCTGAAAACTTAAACCTGCACAGAAACTTGCATGTGAACTAGTTCCCTCCCTTCAAATTGAGCNTGCTAGGTAAGACTACACTGAGCTACACCCCCTGCCCTGCCTTTCAATGTTTGCAGCAAATTTATTCATGGTCTTTAAAAACTGGTAGCAACCAAGATATCTTAAAGTAATTAGTGACAGGATCAAGACCCGTGAGAAGTTTGATGTCATGGGATATTATCAGTCACTAATGAAATGAGCCATCAGGCCATGTAGACATGAAATGAATTTGATCTACATATTCCTAAGAGAAAGCAACCTGTCTAAAAGGTCTACAGTAAAAAAGAGTGGTTGTCCAAGGAATGGGATCAAAGAGATAAAGCAATGAAGGGTATTTTTAGGACAGTGAAAATATCCTGTGTGGTACTGTAGTTGTGGATACATGGTCTTAGGCAAACNATAGAACTTTGTAATACCAAGAACCATAATGAACTCAAGTTAAAAAATCATATAGGAGGGAGGCAAAAATCCCAGTGTAGAATGCAGAATGTGATTCATTTTTTAAGTAGAGTCTCAATTCATGTTGGCAAGTAGTCCTTGAGTTTGCAAGCCTCCTCCTTCAGAACCCTGGGTAGCTGGGTGGCAGGGCAGCACCACTGGGCCCTGCTTGACAAAATAATGTAGGTNCTTTCCACTCTCTCATTTTCTTTCCCCCTCACTTCTTCCTCTCCACTCACCTCTCTCCTGTTCTTTCTGATAGGACAGTGATTCTCAACCCATGAGTTTTGACCCTTGGGGTCGAACAGCCCTTTCATAGGGATCTCTTATCAGATATCCTGCATATCAGATACTTACTATGATTCATAACAGTAGCAAAATTGCAGTTATGAAGTAACAATGAAAATAATTGCATGCTTGAGGGTCACCATAACATGAGGAACTATGTTAAAGGGTTGCAACATTAGGAAGGTAGAGAACCACTGTGATAGGGTCTCATGTAGTAGCCCAGGTTGGCCTTGAACTCACTATGTGTGAAAACAACTTTGAGCTCGTGATTCTCTGTCATTACCTCCCAAATGCTGGGTTTGCAGATGTTTACCACCACACTCAGCTTGATAAAATAATCTTAACTGGATAACACATGTTTGAAATAACCTCAGGAAAGAGGGGAAAGTGTTGACCTCAGTACCTTTGGAAACTAATAAAGTCTAAGTAAAGGCAAAGCAAAAATATACTGAACTCTAGTTGATAAAAGTCACATCTTGGGGGATTGTGGGCTAATTTTCTCATGCTAATTCTCATACTGTTAACTGTACATGTGTGCTGAAAGTGAGATGCATGAATGTGCACTCATAGAGGAAACTTTATTAGCACCTCTGACCTGTGGCCTTGCATTGTTGCCCTGATGGTTTTGTGCACTGTAGGGATATACATACTTCTGTAGGAATCCTAGCTGTTTCTACTCAGGGCCTTTGCATATTGCTAAGCTTTTAAAATTTATCAGTGTATTGAGAAAAGCTATGTTACAGACCAAGTGGCATCTTTATTATGCTAGCACCATTCCTATATTTAAATGCAAGTGAGCTAATTTGTATTTAAGGAATATATTTTGTTGTAGTAGAACAGTACTGGTTAGAATTCAGTATTTCTGGGTGGAATAGTCCCAGGGGCCAGAACCTAGAGTGTGGGTCCAGGAAGGAGTGCTTTAAGTTGGAGTAGAAAGTCCATGATTATCACAAATAAGTGCTGGTATGTCTTCTAGGCTAATGGGGGAGGCTTTGCAGGAAATTTTTCAGTAGCATCTCTAAGGGATGGTGTAAGAAAGGCTGACCTACTATTTCTAGAAAGGTATTAACTGTCTGGCTGCACATTGGAGAGTAGATGGGAGTGGCTTTATTCCATTTTTTCCATTTCAGTTAAATGGAATCAACAGATTGTTTGAATGCAATCTAACAGAGCTAATCTTGCTGGCTTTCGAGCTTTTAAGTAATATATTAATTTTCTTCTACAGCTATAAACATCTTATTCGTATTGAGGACATTGCAGTTATAAAGATTTAAATTTAGCAAGTATAATGACACATGCCTTAATTCCAGCACTTGGGAGGCAAAAGCAGGCACATCTCTGAGTTTGAGTCTATATAGTGAGATCCAGGACAGACAGCTAGAGCCACATAGTGAGANCCTGTCTCCAAAAAAAAAGTTTTAAAGTTTGGAGGATCAATGTGAAGGCTCAGTATGTAGAAGCACTTGCTTTGAGTGTGATCCTTGGAACCTATGCAAAAGTGGAAGGAAAGAATGGACTCCACAAAGTTGTCCTCTGATCCTCTGAAGGTGTCCTGTGACATGTGTATACCCACATACATGACATAACCCCATCCCCAAACATTGAAAAGAACTCCTTTAAAGTGAGATTCATGAATCCATACTCTTAGAAAAAGTGAGGGGTATCTGTGGTCCCCACCTCCATCTCATTGAATTTAGGGCTTTCTTGCATATGTTAGGCTAGCACTCTGCCACTGTAGCCCCAGCCTCCTTTAACATTTTAGTTTGAGATAGGATCTCACCAGGTAGACCAGGTTGACCTGGAATTCATTTTCTAGCCCAAGCAGACACTGAATTTCCATCCTCCAGCTTCAATTGGATGACAAACCTGTACTTCTGGGCTTAGCTCCACCCACCCCCTCTTTTCTTTCTTAAAACTATAGACTTTAAAATAATAATCTTACATCTGATAAGTATAGTTAGAGGTAAGTCCTGTGCATCTGATATTACCAGCCTTGTCTTAAGAGATAGTCCTTTTTTTTTTTTTTTCAAAATTGTATTTATTTATGTCTTTCTTTGTTTATATCTTTATTTTCTGTGCTGGGAATTTGCTGTGGGATTTCTTTCTTTATGCTGTGAATATGTGTTGTTCTGATTGGTTGATAAATAAAGCTGCATTAGCCTATGGCAGGGCAGGATGGAGCCAGGCAGGAAAATCCAAGAGAGTGAAAGGAGAAAGGAGAGGAAGTAGAGAAGCCAAACTGCCGTCCAAGGAGCAGCATGTAATGGACACAGGTAAAGCCATAGAACACGTGGTGATACATAGATTAATAGAAATAGGTTAATAGAAGATGAAAGAGCTAGCTAGCAAGAAGCCTGCCATAGGCCACACGGTTGGTAATTAATATAAGCCTCTGAATGATTATTTTGTAAGTGGCTGTTGGGACCTCAGGGCCAGGTGGGGCACAGGAAAACTTCTAGCTACAGGAATTGATCCTGGGCCTTGAGCATGCCAGGCATGTGCTGTATAAGCTGAGATGCACCACCTATATTTTATTTGCTTTTAGTGGAACTGGGGATTGACCTAGGGCAGTGGTTTTCAACCCCTTTTTGAATGACCCTTTCACAGAGGTTGCACATCAGATATCCTGCATATCAGATATTTATATTATGATTCATAACAGTAGTAAAATTACAGTTATGAAGTAGCAGTGAAATAATTTTATGGTTGGGGGTCACCACAACATGAGGAGTTGTATTAAAGGGTCACAGCATTAGGAAAATTGAGAGCCACTGGCCTAGAGCTTTGTGCATGTTAGGCAAATGCTCTACCACTGAGGTATACCNCCAGCCCCCTGTAACTTTTAAATTTAATAATAAGACAAATGCTTTTAATTTTCACATTTACAGAACTTTACAGAATTACACATTACAGAATTTTCTCTAGTGTTTTAGAAAAGCATAAGAAACAAAGGATATTTAAAGATTTAAGAATTTATGGATATGTGAAGAATTTATGGATATTTTGAATAATGAAAACATGTATGGAATTTTAATCTGTAGATGGCTCTGCCCAGACGATTCTCTCCCATCTGCAGTCCCGCAGCCGCTTATAAAATAATTACTCAGAGGCTTATATTAATTACAAACTATTTGGCCTATGGCTCAGGCTTGTCATTTACTAGTTCTTAAAAATTAATTCAATGCATTTCTATTAAACTGTATCACCACGTGACTTCATAACCTTACCTGTGTTCCAGTACATCTTGCTCCCCTGACAGCACTCCGCATCTCCTCTGACTCTGCCTTCCTTCTGCCTCTTTTGCTTGGATTTCCTGCCTGGCTCTATTCCTCCTTGCCATAGGCCATAGCAGCTTCTTTATTAACCAATGGTAACGACATATACATAGCATACAAACCATCCCACAGCACTTCCTCTTTTCTATCTAATCAAAAAGGACGGTTTTCGTTTTAATACAGTAAAATTACATGTAACAAAACAGTTACCAAGCAAGAATTATAGTTACAATATCTAGTCAGTTTGTATCTAGCAAAATTAAAGAAAATACTCTNTCATCTATCCTATTTTTGTGAGTCTAAAGTTTCATATCTAATTTGCCTTTTATCATGATTAAGGAAAACTATAATTATAGCTATCTAGTCTTCAACTCCATCAAAGACCCCAGAAGGATATAATATTACCTCAGTAAACAGGGAGTGTGTTGTAAGAAATTTCCAAAATTCCAGAAATGACAATGACAACTGGCTGCCTAGACAGTCACCCAAAGTTCTTTTGTAACGTTGGGGCATACTTTACAATGCCTAGAGTAGGCCTAGAGTATCTGGCAGACTTTTCAGTGAAACAAAATTTGAAGGACTGTCCTGCCTGTATTGGGAAAGTTCGTCAGTCACTTTCCTCTGTGTCCTGCAGAATGTCTGACAGTTTCTTCTGTGAAGCAGGGACTTGAAGGACCATCCCGCCTTGTTTGGGCAAAGTTTAGCAATCACTTTCTTCTGGGTCCTGCATGTCTAGNTCATCAGTTGCTTTTCTGTGTGTCCTGTAGAATGCACAGGACAGCTTTGGTCTTATCTCTCTTGGTGTTCACAAACACTAGCCCCACATTTTTGAAGTCACCCATGGGCCCTGTGAAGAACTTCATCAAAGAGTATGCCAGCCCACAACTGGCCAGCATCTCCACAGCATTAATTTGCATGGATTTAACATGAGTCTACCAATTTGGAACAAATCATATCATCTCTGTAAAAGTTTCATTTTCAAAAATGATGCTATAAAATGCCTGTTAGAAATGTTGAATGAGAAAATTGCATACAAAAGCGCCTACCACTGTGAGAAGTTGTGTGCCTTCCAGTATTAGTTCTCTTTTTCTTCTGCCTTGATGTAGGAAGAATAGATAAGGATAAATGTGGAGTGATTCCCAGAATTCTCGGTGTCTCTAAATCTTTCATGTGTGATCAGAGCTCTTGTTGGATCAGGCTTCTTGAATTTAAATTGCAGCACATATCCTGACTTGGAATTCTCAATCAGCCGGGTTCTAAAATGGACATGGTTTTTCTCACTTTGTTTCCCTAGTTGTGAAATGAGGCTACATAGTATTTCCTCCGTTGGATTGTTTTGAATACTAAATGAGTTATTAAATCCATTTAAAACAGTGCTTTTTCTATAGTACTAGATATGTTAACTATTATTTCTTGTCTATCTTGAGATTACTTCTAGAAGTTGTGGCTACTACCAGAAACTTTATTATTCATTGTTAGAATAAAATTTTTGGTAAATTAAAATGTTTTGGTCAATGCCAAAATTTACTATTTATTTTAAAAACCCAATAATAAGATAATTGATTTAGAATTCCAGTCAGGGTTTTCTTTTCTCCTGTCCTACTCCCACTAGCCCCCTCTTTTTATTACCACCNTGTGCGTGCATGTGTGAGTGTGTCTGTGTGTGTGTGTGCGTGTGTGTTTAACTCAGTTTCATTAGGGTTGCTTACAGAGCTTGGGTGATGGATTATTTATAGGGGCAAGAACAACTTATCAGTGGCTATGCCACTGAAGAAAATGTCTCTCCTTCACCTAATAGCCATGAACTACCTGTAGATCCTTCACATGAAACACAGTGTTGACAGACCCAAGCTTGTGCAGATAATCCTGTCCGCTGAGAGTTCAAGAAGCTTTGGCTGTGCCATGCTTGAAAGACAGCATTCCACAAACTCTACTCAGTCCTCTAGCTCTTAGCATTCTCCTCACATCTCTTCTGTGATGTCCCCTGAGCCTTGGAGAGGGTACTATAGATGAGCATTCAGCGGTTACTTAT
Organism: Neotoma lepida; assembly: GCA_001675575.1. Classification (NCBI taxonomy): domain Eukaryota; kingdom Metazoa; phylum Chordata; class Mammalia; order Rodentia; family Cricetidae; genus Neotoma; species Neotoma lepida. The sequence goes on along the minus strand of LZPO01055109.1, from coordinate 2,068 downwards.
TCTCCTTACTTGGACCAGTAACTGCCACCCACTGTGCAAAGAAACTTCTTTGACCAAAGCTGACAGCAGCACTAGTCTATGGGCATAGGCATGAATGTTTAGAAGTCTGTTTACAGGCACATCATGGTCCATTTAGCAAAACAATGGTAGTAGCTGGGCTTTTGGCCAGGTATATAGAACTAGATGTGAGCTGACCCCGAATCCAAGCAGAGTGGTTAATCAGGCCTCTACTATTTATTGCACCAGTAGGCGTAACTTTTCTGGTAGGCCAGTAGTACAGCACACAGTGTCCACAGTTGAGTAAGATTGTTGATGACTTCTCCTCCAGCAGCCTGCGTAGCACCTTTTGGCACTATGAACATTAGTTAGCAGGGAGGCAGTTTCCAGCTCAGCTCCAGCTTGGTTTCTTTATGTACTATAACTAAAGCTTGTCTTTGGCAATAGGNTCTTAACCATTTAGTTCTGGTGGGCAACCAGAAACAGTGGCAAATAGCCTGTATTGTTTTAGGGGCCATATAGGCCTCCCTGGCCAATAGACCATCGAGAAAGGGCCCAACTATGACTGTCTAATTTTTAAATGTGCATTTTAATTTGCATGAGTTTTGTATGATCAGGTAGCCTAACTATTTGAATATATTTTGCTGAAAAGCTATTTCACTGTTACCACAATTCAGTTAATGTCTGTTTATTAAGTAGTTACCGTGCATATTGGGGTTGGGGAGATAGTTCAGTTGGTGAAGTGCACACTACACAAACATGAGGGCTTGAGTTTGATCCTTAGGACNCACATTTTAAAAAACAAACTGTGTAGGTGGTGGCATGCACTTGTAATCCCAACCCCAGGGATGCAGAGACTGGCATATCCCTGGCCAACCAGCATCTCTTACTCTGTTGAGTTCTAGGCTAGGGAGAGTCTCTTTCTCAGCAAGGTTGATGGCACCTTCAGAACAATACCCAAAGTGATCTCTGGCCTCCACACAAATGCACACACTCTCACACATGCACACCATAAACACACATATACATGTGACAGTTTTGCATATTTGTGCAGTTATTTTTTTCTTGCAGCTCAGCATAAATCTGTTACCTACATATGTTAAAATTGTTGGGCTCTGGAGGGGGAGGCTGTATTTTGCTGCTTTCATTTTTGTCTTCCTAGCTAACTTCCTAGTTCTCTGTGGTCACAAGGCTGAGTCTTACTTTTGCCTTTCAGAAGTTTTCATTGGTGAAATAAGTGTAAGTCTGCTATGCTAAGCTGAGTTCAGTCCTTAGGACCCACAGTGGAAGGAGAGAACTGACTCCTGAGTGTTGTGGCACATACATGCTCGCCTTCTTATACATACACATCATACAAGCATACAGTAATAAGAAAATTTGTTTTCATGGTAATAGAAAGGAAAGGAGAGGCCCTGCTTTGATCCCTGCCACCACCAGCACCACTAGGGAAAGAAAGGAGTAGCTGAACTGAGTCATTCATTTCATTTGGATTCTTTTGGGCCAATGAACGTGTACTAAATTGACATTTCAAGTGTAAATGTGACTATTTAAATGATAAGATGTATGTTAGGAAGCTGGTAAAGTGAATGCTGAGACACCTCATTTGTGTGTATTGTAGGTCATAAGATATAATCTTTTACCTGGAAGTATTTACTTTTAGAGCAACCATGGTGACTTTGAGATGGAAAACTCCACTGTCCGTGAAGGATGGTAAATGACAGTTTTGTACTGAGAACACTTGACTGTTTCTCAAGCAGTCCTTCTGAGGGTGGAGATTTGACTCACATTCTAAGCAGTTCTGAAGGACTATTGTCAACTTCTGTCTATTCGTTTGTAGTTTTCTTTTTTTGGGAGGGGTTGGTTAGTTAGGTATGTAGGTGTCTGTATGTAGGTGTCTGCATGTGAGTCTGTGTGTCCTCTGCAAGGACAAGTACGTGCTCCTCACCACTGAGCTGATTTTTTTTTTTTAATCTGTTCCCTTTGTAACCTTATGGACATATTTTCATGTGCTCATTTTGTTCACAGAGTAGCTTTCAGAATATTTAAATCTTGAGGAAGGAGTTAATAATTG
>LZPO01055108.1:494165-504698 GCA_001675575.1 Neotoma lepida | reverse complement strand
CACAGTGAGAGGAAACACTTGTAAATTACATACTTAGTAACTAACACCACTTCTTCCATCACAAGAACCAGAGAAGTTAAATGAACTGGAGTAAACAGGGACTTTGGAGGCACTGGGGATTGAACTCTGGACCTCGCACACAGCAGGTGAATCCTTTTCCACTGAGCTATTCCTGCAGCCGAATTCACAGCATTTTCTATGGTATCATATCTCTTTACCTCCTATTCTCTGCAATAGCTTAGAGCTTTCAGCACCCTTTAAAGTACCCTCTTTTCTCTGTTGCACTATCCCAAACATCTCCCTTTTCTATGATTTGGGAATTTTTTTNCTTGTAATTCTATTGGTTTCTCTAGTAAGATCACACAATCTCATACTTAGAAAATACCTTTTTTTTTAAAGCACTCTTACTATCATTTTACTAAGAAGAACAGGTCAGGAACTGTTAGTCATTTATTTACATTTCAACTATTTCTGGACACTCTATTAACACTTACTGTGTTCCCAATTCAACAGACTCAAAAGAATATCTGGTCAATTAGTAAATCCTACTTATTTTGTTACATATCCTAAGCAGTCAAACTGAAGACACCTCTCAGACACAAGCCAACAGTCATCAACATATGTGGTTGCTTTATCACTGTCCCTTAAGAGCAGTTCTCACAAGACACTTTTCATGTCACTGAACAGAAGATTCAAGGCTCACAAAGGAAAGGCCCCTTGTATAATGTTTATAAAATAATCATTCTCTAAGAATCCTTCTGGACTCTTCCACTAGAAAAATCTATAGAGGATATGTAATGGTCTAAAATTTATGATGTGTTAGGTAAACATTAGAAAAACACTACCCAAATCACATTCCAACTAGCAGTCCCAGTTGAGTGACAAAGGCTGAGTGTCACTGCTAACAGTGGCCCCTGGGAAATGTTCCTGATCANCTACCACATGTGAAGCCACATTTTTACATCTTTCAGATTTAATACCAAACATTTTCTGTANAGACAAATACGTACAGAGAACTGAGGCACTGAAGCCTCTGAGCCTTAGCTATCTACAAAGCTCCTTTGGCCTGTCATACAGGATCCTTTTGAGATGAGAGCAAGCCAAAAGGCTGAGCCACGCCCAGGACTGTTGGTGGGCTCTCCTGGGGAAGGAATAGTTGGGAAGGTCCTGACAGGTCCTCACTCTGCAGCTTACAGGACACACCAGCCAGTACCTGTTTCTGNTTTAAGATCTCCAGCTGCCCACTGCTCTTTCCCACTGCCAATGAGAGGAAACAGCTTTTCAAAGACTTTGTTGAGGAGATAAACCTAAATCACTGGAGCTACAGAATTTATGGAGCTTTCACTAAAAAATGCTAAGCCTGAGTAATNGCTTCTCAAGCTCTGACACATCCCCTCACACTGCAGCATCACAGACGCACAATGAGAGAGATCCGTTCAAATCCAGGAGGCTCTGAGGAGTGTCTTACCGCAGCAAAGAGAAGACATCGTAGGAATTGCGGACACAGTTCTGATCCACATGAAGGTTGTTGGTCTTCTGTGCGTTTTGATGACCCTGAAAGACATTGGTGAAGAAAGTAAAGAAAAAGAAGCAAAATCTATGCATAGATCAACCACATTTGCCTTTCTCTGGATATGACTTATGAAAGGCCTGGGTCCACTTAAAATGTCAGAGACTTCCCAAAGTGAAGTGTTATCTCTGTGGAGCCGCTGTCAAACCTTTCAGACGAGTGCATTTAAAATCAATTCTTTCTCACCATTCCCGCATAAGAAGCAGTTCCAGTTGAGGACTGCGGCTAATTTCCCAGGGGCAGTCCAGGAGTCTTTCAGTACATTACGTGACTACAGAAGGGCATGCTACTCTTTACTCTCGGCTGAGCCCCAACACCATGCTTCTCTGGAAGCCCNAGTCCTACCAGGAAGACAAAAGCAAGTGTTCCCACCCACGCCAGCACCGTAGTTTCCAACAAGAACACAGTGANGTAGGAACAAGGCAGGTATCTCTGAAACCTGAGAAAGGCGGTATAAATTGTAGGTAATAAGAAGACAGGTCACAAAAAAAAAAGAAGACAGGTCACAGAGGCTATAGCTGTTGGTGTCCCGCAATGTGCAAAGCCCTGGGTTCCACCGGCAGCACTTATAAAGGAGATGTGATGGTGCACATGCAACCATCACATGGGAGGCAGAGGCAGGGGGATCAGAAGTTCAAGGTCATCCTTAGCTACACAGCAGTTTGAGGCCAGCTTGAGCTTCTTGTGACCCTGACTCAAACAAGCCTCTGGACTCAGACTATCAGGATTCTATTTCAAGCCCTTAATACACCAGCTCTGAGACTGTCACCTAAACCTTAGTCAATTGTTTTCTCTGCATATAACACAGAAATGAGAGCAGAACACACCACATAAATGTTATAGGAAAAGTTAATATTCACAAAGTGAGAAGCATGCAGCAAACACTAAGTATNGGCTGTAAACACAGAATAGACAGTTTTAATTAATAATAAATACTGGCACGCCAGGCAGTGGTGACTCGCATCTTTAATCCCAGCACTTGGGAGGCAGAGGAAGGCGGATCTCTGTGAATTCGAGGCAGCCTGGGCTACAGAGCAAGTTCCAGGACAGGCTCCAAAGCTATACAGAGAAACCCTGTCTCAAAACAAACAAACAAACAAACAAACAAAATAATAATAACAACAACAACAACAATCCAGCTCAAGCTCAAAGTCTTAAGAGGAGAAAAGAGAGGGAGGGCAAGGGAAGGAAGGAAAGGGTCGGAGGGACTTCTTAAGCCACTGTATGAGATCACTACAACTCTTACATCAAAACCAAAGCATAAGAAAATCATATACTATTTATAAACACTGAAATCTTCCACAAGATACTACAAAACTCATTTAGCAGCATATTAAGATGATTATTCCATGTACTCTGGCAATTGTTTCTGGGTATATCCCCAAAAGGAAGCAAGGATTTGAATCTAAGATTTGTGTATCTGTGGGCATAGTAGCTTTATTCATAACTGTCAGTGGGTGGAAACAACCCAACAGTCCACAGACAGAGGAAAAGACAAACAAAATGTGGGCTATTCATACACTTAGCCTTGAAAGACATCTAGCACATGATCCAACCTAAGTTCTAGCCAGAACAATTAGGCAAGAAATACAAAGTACCCAAAACTGGACCAAAATAAAATGAGAAAACATCTCCTGTTCTGGATAATGTCAAGGCAGCAACAATACCCAAGTCCATTCACTGATTCAACACCTCTCTATCAAAATCCCATCTGCCTTTCTACAGACATGAGAAAGCCAACTTTAAATCCACATGGAGTCAGAGGAGGCTGACAACAAAAAGAACTATTGAAAAGAGAACCAAGGAGACTTACAGTTTCTGATTCTAAAATGCACTTAAAAGCAACAGCAATCAAACCAAGATGGTACAAGCAGAAGGACGGCCAAAGAAAGGAAAGAAGCAGAACTGAGAAGATGGAGGCTGAACCCATGTATTCATGATCAACTATCATAGCATATCACTAGCAAGGTGCCAGAACCATTCAGGAGAGAAACAAGCTCCTCAGTAAACAGTGTTGAAACAACTGGATAGCCAAATGCAAGGAGGAAGCTGCACCCACCTCTATCAGTCAAGAATAAAATTACCCCAAATTAACTAAAACCTTAATAATAAAGCTAGTAAGCTTAAAACTAATAGATTCTTATCTATGACAGCCAAAGCACGGCCAACAAAAGAAACAATTAATTAGATTTTACTAAAATTTAAAACTCTATATACAGGCACATGAGTGGACACTCTCTTGGCAGTACNGGTACCAGAGAAATGCAAAGAAAGCTACAGTAAAATGTTACTTCATCCACCATAGCATGGCTATACATATAATAATAATTAACAGCTTANACTAACAAGAGCAGAAAAATCAGAACCCTTACAGATCAATGTTGTTGCCATCGAAAAGGAAAATTCAGCAATGCCTCAAAAAGTTAAAAGCGGAATTACAGGATAACAACAACTTTACCCCCAGGTTCTTACCTGTGAGACCTGAGCATGGATGGGCACTCAAACAAGGATTGCCCTCAAATGNTATGATAGCACCAACAATCAAAAGACAGAACAACCCAAATGTTCATCCAGGGCTAATGGATAAAGAAAGTGTGGTACATCCTCAGGAAAATGAAGTGCTGTTATATATAATATGTAGATAATATATATTATACACAAATACAAAAACACAAAAGTAAAAAAATAAAAGATGCTAGACCCGAAATATCACACACTGTGTGATCCCACTTACATGGAATACATAGAACATGTGAATCTGTAAATACNAAAAGCAGATTGAGAGCCATCAAGGGGGTGGAGAAAGGCACAATGGAGTACCAAGTTTTCTTTGTGATTAACTTTTACCGATGTGTCTATGGCTGTATGTGTTTATGTGCATGTGAGCGCAGATGCTCGCAGAGGCCAGAAGAGGGCGTCAGATCTCCTGGAGCTGGAGCTACAAACAGTTGAGAGCCACCTGATGTGGGTGCTGAGAACTGAACTCACACCCTCTGTAAGAGCAGGAAGCATTCCTAACCACTGAGCCATCTTTCAGCCCTCTAAGTTTTCTTTAGGATGACAAAATGCTTTTCAGCTTGATAGAGACAGTGGTTATATGAACAGAACTTCAATTTCATGAAATTATGTACATATCATGAAGGCAGAGGAGGAGAAATGGGGCCGACAGGAGACAATGTATTAACTAACTATAAAATGATTTTGTTTTCTTATTTTAGCCAAAAAGCTTGCAAATAATNTTTTCTGGCTATAAAAATCACCCAAGGGCTGGAGAGGTAGCTCAGCAGTTAAGAGCACTTGTAACTCTTGCATAAGACCTGGGTTTGATTCCTAGTACCCACATGATTGGCTTTAACCCCAGTTCCGGGGGATCCAGCAGGCACACATGTATTGTACATTAATGCATGCTTGAAAAATATTCATACACGTAAAGTAAAATAATTCTTTTCAATCATCTAAGCCAGTTACGGTGACACAAGCCTGTAATCCCACCACTTACGAGGCTGAGACAGAACTGCGAGCTTAAGGCCAGCTTGAGTGAGTTCCTGTGTGAAAATAAAAACGAGGGGCCAGGAAGATGGTTCAGTCATTAAAGTGCTTGCCACATAACCATGAGGCTGAGTTCAGATCCCAGTACTGGTGTAAAAGCCCGGTGCAGTGGTGTGGGTTTGCTAACACGAACACTAGTGGGACCGCAACAGGGGGATCCGTGAGGCTCGCTGGCCAACCAGCCTCCCTGAATCTGGGAGCACCAGGTTTAATGAGAGACCCTGTCTCAAAGTGGAAAGTGACTGAGGAAGATGCTGGCATCTACCTCTGGTCTCCACATGCATGCACACACATGTGCACATATATCCCCACATNCTTTAAATCGACACCTGTTAAACACAAATCTACAAGCAACACATGGTAACAAGGAAATCCTGAAACAAAAAGCTGCAGCCAGGCTTTAGCCCACTCTGCCTGTCAGGCAAGGAAGAAAAATAATTTAACTCTTCTAGTCTTCAGTGTCTGCAACTATAAAATGAGACAACTACTAAAAACACTAATGAAACATGAATGCTTGTGAACACATGCNTGTGCCGAGAGTCCTCTTCCACAGCCAGCATTGCCGTTCAAATGCTGCTATGGGAAATGTTCACGCTTACTGCAAGCCCAGTGGCTAGGTGCTATTCTTAGCCCCACTTTAAAGGTGAGGAAACTGAGACACAGGAGGATTAAGGGGAAGAGCCATGCAGTCTGGCTCGCAGCCCCCGCTCACTCTTACGGGGCTGAACTTGATGATCTCTCAGACCTTTTCTGATTCTAAAATTCTCAGTCTATGTACATTTAAAGCAGCTTAAGGACATTATGAAGCCCTTTGGCTTCAGCCCACACTTAGCAATTAACATTCTTCAAATATGCTAAGAGCCTCTCTCTCACCGACATCTAACNGGACCAGCGGTGTGATCCTTCAGGCTCTGGTGAGGGATATGATGGACAGGAACNGCTCATTTGTATCTGGTTATCTGTGGGAGATACTGTCAAGTGCCAAAGAGCCCAGGGAAGATTTGCATGCCACTCAAAACTCTTCTGAAACCGGGCCTAAGGATTTTTTTTTCCACAGAGGCAATTGCTGTCTGCCCGGTGAGGGCCTGGTAAACTGTTAGGGAAGCAGATAGTTTCCCATCTCCAGTGAGCAGCAATCCCAGGCAGATCAGGTGTATTTCTAGACTAGTGGTCAGCAGACTTCTTCCATAAAGGGTCAGAGGGTATTTTTGAGGCTGGGAATACAGCTAAGTGGCAGATGAGGCCCTAAGTTTGATCCCCAGTCCTGAGGCAGGGGGTTGGGGGGCACAACTAAAACTCAGATAATGTTTTCCTCTATGCACAGTTGCACAGACACCTGTCATATCTTGAACACATTCTTCTTTGTTTTCTCTTTCAAATTCTTGAAAATATAAAAACAAAGCATTGTGGTTTACAGACCACACAAAATATATGCTATGTTAACACTCCCAGCAAGGTCACCCTAAAACATGAGACATTTTAGCTCTCCTTACAACTACAAAAGCAACATTGAAATAACTCACTTGCTGGGCATAGTGGCACACGCCTTTAATCCTAGCATGTGAGCAGGTGAATCTCTGTGAGTTCAAGGCCAGCCTGGTCTATATAGTAAGTTCTAGGACAGCCAGAGCTACATAATAAGACCTTGTCTCTTAAAAAATTAAAATAAATAAGTAAGTAGATGAAAATAAAGATAAACTGAAAAAAAAAAGAAAAAATTTCACTTGGTAGATAACTACTTGTAAAGCCAATCAGCTTACATATATATTTATTCATTTCCTTTACTAAACACCTAATACACAAAGACCATTAGGCTTGCTTCTCACCATCTTCAGAAAGTACATATGCCAGCTAAAGGCCCAAATGAAATAAATAAATACAGGGGTCATAAGACTAGCTTAAAACCAAAAGAAGCTACACAGGCATTGTGATGTGACGAGGACTCCATCTAGCAAGTACAGAACATCAAAGGCTGCGGAGGTGGCAGTATTTGGGGTAGGTTAAATGGTCCTGAAAAGCTGAATGGTAGGGGAGGAAGGCCCCACCCNGACTGAACACCTTTAGCCAAAGCATGACNTCGGGAAACACAAGCTGCATTCAGGGAAAATCAAATAGTGACCTGGTTTGTTCAGCTTCAGTAACATGGAAACTATTAGGAACCCTAAAGATGAAAGTAGTGGGAGACACGGCTGAGTAAGCAGGTTGGGGGCTCTGATTCCAGGCCAGAAATGGAGACAACTTACAGGCAACAAGACTCAGGAAGGGTTTCCAAGCCTGTAGCGTGACTATCAGAGCTGCAGAGAAAGAAGGTCACTTAGGGAATGACTCATGTGATGAATTAGAAGAGGCAGAGTGCCCAACCACCAGTTAGTTGGCTATAATAAAAGTCCACAGGGGCCAGGGAGATGGCTCAAAAAGTAAGGTGGAGAACGACTGAGGAAGACAACCTCTGGCAGAGATAGTTACAGTTTTTCTCAGTTTAACCTTGGCTGGCGCTCGAAAGTGCATTAGTGTCCGTGCACAGGCTGTAGATTCAGCATGTAGCTATTTTAAGAGTAGCCATGTTCCTATAGAAACACAAACATGTACATATGCCACACACACAGAGACACACCCCGCATGTACTGAAAATTCTGACCCCAATAACAGTAGCACTGAAAGGGTCAGGAGGGAGAGGCAGAGCCAGAAGCTAGGGTGGAGCACAATGCGGGGAATCCAGGCTGTTGAGATGGCAATTAGAGCAGATAATGGGACACATACACGCAGCAGACAATGACAATTTACTCTGTGCAACTTTAAAGCAAAGGAATAAAAGAACCCAAGTGCCATGGCAAGATGTGGTGAGCAAGACAGAGTAGGCACAAGCAGCAGGGGCCACAGGTCCCCAGCAAACCGCTGCAGGAACCCAGTCCTCTGGGGGTGGCAGGCTGAGCTAGGATTACAAAAATGGAGACCAGTTGTTTCAAAGGACTCAAAGAGACCTAGTGGCTGCCTGAATAGAACAAANGAAGAAAGAGAAAGAGAGAGAGCCAAACCTCACCAGAGACAGGAGGCCTGGGATAAATGGAACAANAGTTAATGATGATGTGGAAAATTGGACAAAAAATAGTTCTAAAAGCTGAAAGGAAGAGCTCCATTNATGGTATAATAATTTACAAATGACAAGTGTCTATAAGAAATGGTCAGAAACCACTGAGCAAGACAGAATTCTGGGTAAGAAGCTTCACAACTGCTAACAACCTCGCAGGGGTCCCCGCCACAGATGCGCCATCCACTCTTAGCAAGCATTGGTTATGCCAGCACTACATGCCAGGTGCAGTGCTACACACCAGCAATAAACTATACCAAAGGCTGACGTTCGCTCTGCCTTCACACACAGGACAGTCGGACAAGAAAGGTGAGTCAACAGGCAATCAAGACATGGAAAACTCCAGGCATCATGGGAGCTTAAGAATACCCATTGCTGAATGTGGTGACATGCCACAGGACAAGAAAACTGTCCTAGGGAAATGGGTCTAAGTCATAAGGACAAACTTTAGCATGAGAAAATGTTAAGGAGGTTTAGAAAAAAGGAATCAAATTTTGGCAAGACATTGCAAGCCACTAATTAGTGAGGACAGACAGATGCTATTGCCTTGATTTGAAACAAGTAATTACATCAGCATCTTAGAAATGCAAAAACCAACAAACAAACGAAAAAAANCAAACAAACCCACAGTAAAGAAGTAGGTGNTGACCTCCATCAGCACTGGTTCAAAGAGAAAGGGGATGATAAGACTGCCCTTATGATCTGCCCCAAGAGAGGAGATGCACACTGGTACTAGTCACTAGTTAAGGGAGGAGATGCACACTGGTACTAGTCACTAGTTAAGGAATGTAATGGGGGAGAGGAGAAAACCTGGTTGAGTTTGAGCCGGAGGAGGCACCAGTCTCTGAACCATCCAAGACTTGACCAAAGTCCAGCTGGCCAGAAAGAGAGACTTGGGTGCGACTTGGGCAGGATGAAACAAACTGGAGTTGAGCTCCTAGCNCCAGGTCAAAGGCTCACAACCATCTGTAACTCCAACTGGGGAAATCCAATGCCCTCTTTTTGCCTCCAGGGGCACCCACAAACACAAATACATGCATGCACACACACACACACACACACACACACACACACACACACACACACGTTTTAAAACTTCAGATACAATGTGCTAAGGAGAACAAAGGTCCAGTGGAGCCTGAAGACAAGCACAAGAGTTCCACTGCAGGTCTGTCCAGCCTCAGCATGGGTGTGCCGCACACTGGCTTCCTGTGGCAAGTGAGCTTTGCATAGCCCAGACTCACCTAACTGCATAGAATAAGGAATCAAATAGGCAAGGAAAAAAAAAAAAACCAAAGCTGGTGGCTTGTCCCACAGACAGGGAAGTGTCCTTTCTACAGCACAGTCTGCATATGGGTGGCTACCTGCTGAATCCACAGACAGCCTGTGTTCCAAGTGCACATTTGCATGGACACTAATACGCTTTCAAGTGCTGGACAAGTTGAAACTGAGGAAAAGTGCAAGTGTTCCTTCTAAGCATCTGCAGGCCTNGGACACCCTCTGCATGAGTTCTGATGAAGCCCAGATGCTAAGCTGTTCAGGAGNGAGGGAGAGACTTCTTCTCAGACACTGAGCTCAATATGGACAGTCCCCTGCCCCCAATTTGGCCACAGTTTCAGACATGCTTTTCCTCTCTCTTGAAACAGTGAGAAGCNCTGTGCAATAAGGACAGTGCTGTAAGCGAAGATGTGTGAATCCTAAAATAAAGAAATATTACATTTTAAAGAACACTCAAAGCAACAAGGAAGAGGCTCTTGTTCGAGGGGCACTTTAAAGTAAAAAGTCACTGCTATAAACACTCTCATGTCGAAAGTAGATGAAGAGTCTTGAGCACTACTCCTTGCAGAAGGACAGGAGGACCCTGCTAGAGTGGCCATCCCTTGAGTGCAATGTCTGTTTTACAGCAGAGTGGAGCGGAGACAGGAATATGACTCTAGTGAACTTCATTCACTCATGGAAAAATGTGCACCAAGCAGAGAAAACACTAAATCCTAAGACCATAAAAGTGACACAGAGGTGCCTGCCAGACAAGCATGAAGACTTGCGTTCAGTTTCTTCCAGTAACATAAAAGCCAGGCACAATTGTGTGTGTCTGTAACTGGTTTTAGAATACAGACACAAGATTACTGCCAGCCTAGCCAAATCAATGAGCTCTGGGTTCAGTGAGAGATGCTGTCTCTGATGATGATGGTGATGATGGTGGTGATGGTGATGATGGTGGCGGAGATGTAGAAAGCAGTGAAATAAGACACTTGTCACTGACCCCTAGCTTCTATACCTGTATACACGGGCCCACGCACGTAACTATACACACACCCACACCCAC
>LZPO01055108.1:445863-463065 GCA_001675575.1 Neotoma lepida | reverse complement strand
TTCTTCTTCTTTTCCCATTTCCATTCTTTTCTTCTCACATGTACACAGTAAGCATGCACATACATGTGTGTGGTCATGTGGGGAGTATTCCACTATTCTCTGTAAGGCAGGATATCTCAAACTCCAAGCTCCTCAACACAGCTAGTGTGGCCCGCCAGATTCCATCTCTGCCTTCTGAGGCTGGACTACAGGTAGACTGCCACACTCACCCAGCATCCACATAGGTCCTAGGGATTCAAACCCCAGCTCCCTCCCACCTGGGCAGCAAGTACTTTTACGGAGGAGCCATTTCCCCAGCCCCCGACTTCTACTGTTTAAGACAGATACTCTGCTCTTCCTCAAGACCTCTCAAGCACTCCCTCACAGCTGTGCAGAATAATCTAGAAACCAAGTGGCCTGAGCTTGACTTCTACTTGTCTCTAACATTCCATCTCTTCAGGTTCTTCAGGTCCAGTCTCAACTTGGAAAGTTCAGATAACTGAAGNTCTTCTGTAAGCATTAAAATGTCATGATTCCACAAACCTTCATAATATTAGTAAATGTTACAAAACCCAAAAACAAAATAAAAATAAGCTGGAGGTTCTGACAGACATTCTCCACAGCCACCTGCCCAAGTTACCTCCACACCACTGTCAATGCCGAGCCTGAGGGACTCCTGAGTTCCCTGCTGTTGCAAGGCAGTATTTCCCAAGTGTAACCCACACANCACGGTACTTGAGATGATCTCAGGTGGCACATGGACACACATTTGTTTCTACTAATTGAAATATATGCCTTGCACATCCTACTTGTAACTGTAGGCCCATAATAACAGTGCCTGTATCCTACAACTACCTTCTTCCTCATCACTTAGAACTGTCCCTGGCACAAGGTTAGACACTCAACAAATTTTGTTTTTATGAATGAATGAACAATCGCATGCCCAGGTGTTCACGTGTGCAGTCTTTGAGGGATAGAAAAGTGAACCTCTTTCAGCAAGCTCTTGTCCTTAAGGCATTTTTGTTTTGGTTTTTCGAGACAGGGTTTCTCTGTGTAGTCCTGGCTTGTCCTGGAACGTGCTGGCCTTGAACTCACAGAGATCTGCCTGCCTCTGCTGGGGGTTATGGCATTTCTTAGCAGGCAGGCTACCTGCATTACTTTATCATCATCTTCCAAACAAAAGGTCATTTTTATTGTATGTTTTGAGAACTGTTGACAATACATTAAGTGAAAGAACAGGTTCTGAGACGGGATTTACACCAGGATCCGATTCTTCTACTAAAGCTGACAATTTTCATCTGAGGTTACAGGTTTGGGTTACTTACATTCACTCGCTGAATGGTAGTTTTATTTTTTTATTAGGAATAACTTTGAAATAAGAAAATTCTATGTTTCTAAAGGGAACTACCTTGATGAGATCCAGCTGTCAGGCATTTTCTCAATTAGTGATCAATGGGAGAGGTCCCAGCCCGTGGTGGGTGGGGCCGTCCCTGGGCTGCTGGTCCACAGTTCTATAAGAAAGCAGGCTGAGCAAGCCAGGGGAAGCAAGCCAGTAAGTAGCACCCTCCATNGCCCCTGTATAAGNTCCTGCTCCCAGGTTCCTGCCCTGTTTGAGCTCCTGTTCTGTCTGATGTCCTCCAATCATGGACTATGATCTGGAAGTGTAAGACAAATAAACCCTTTCCTTCTCAACTGCTTTTTGGTCACAGCAGAAGCCCTAACTAAGACACACTCTAACTAAATTGTACAATTCCTTCATTTAGGAGAACACTTATTTCCCCAGTACCATACAACTTTATCCTTTTCATTCATTCTCAAACATTTAACCAATCACGACAACCACTTATCACATGACTGTAAAGTACACATGTTCATACATTCCTAGGAAAAAGAAATCCAAAACAGGATTTTAACGAGGTATTCTTGTGTCTTCATTTTGNTTGTTTGTTTGTTTGTTTTNGTTATTGGGTTTTTGCTCCTGTTTGTCATTGTTTGTGCTGTGGGGACCAANCTGAGGTCCTCATGTATACATTGCCAACATTCTACCAACTGAGCTATATTCCCAACCATAAGGCATTTTTTTACTAACAAGGTCTTTTTTTACTTTCTAGGTAGTACATGTTTTTTAATTTTTTACTACATTCATTTTTACTTCATTACCAGTATGTATTACTTTAAAAGTGGTGAAAACCTAGGCTGGGGGCACGATGGCTCAGTAGGAAAGCACTTGCCTAGTTTGCATGAGGCCCTCACTTCAACCCCCAGTAGCTCAAAAGATTAAAATGTAAAAATAAAATCAGTGAAAAGACAACAAAGGCATATTTTAACTCTTTTTTAAAAAAAGAATGATTTAGCTTCCTCTGCAACGTATCTGTATCAGACAGTTCTCACAACACAACTCTCCACTTCTGAGAGAGGAACAGGGCTATTTTCTCCACACTGTTGAGTGGCTGACTGTGTGAAGAAACCAGACAATTTGCCATCTCCATTAGTGCTCCAAACTGCACCAGCTGACTGAAAGGACTCAGCTCAACAGAAGGGCCAGACTCTGTAAAGAGACCAGAGGGTGTGAGCTGACCTCTAGCACACCAAGTCGGACCCATACCACCATCCTGTTACATCTACAATAACAGANAGGCAACAGGGGTTGAAAACAATGAATACAGAACTTTGAGAATAAAATAAAACATGCTCAGCACTCAGTCTCTCATGTGTAAGATTAATGACCTACGCAGGTCAATCATTGTCTCATTACCTTCCTAAAAGAACAGCACCCAGGAGATAAGAGGGTTGTTAGGAGGTTCAAATAAAATACTAGATTAAAAATACCTTGTGACTCATAATGCTTATTAATAAACTTCTACTCATTTTATTATTTCCATTTGAATAAAGTTATATGCCAAGTAGATCCTCAAAGGGTCCTATCAGAGCCTTATGTCCACATGAGCCACTGTATGCAAGAGCTTTTCTAGACGACCATGCTCAGACCTAAAGGACCAGACAGCCATGCCTACACCTAAAGGACCAGACAGCCATGCCCACGCCTAAAGGACCAGACAGCCATGCCCACGCCTAAAGGACCAGCAATGAAGAGACTGCCAAGCACAGTGCCCATGTAACATGCTGGCTGTTATGCCATTTCCTTCATTCAGTAAATGTTTTATGAGTGCCTCAACCTCCCACATAATAGAAGAAACACAAGCTTAACCTAAACTACAAAACTATTTTTCACCTATCAGATTGGCAAAGACTCAATAGCTTACACAGTCTATTGATAAGGTTGTAGGGGAAAGACACACATAAAACACTTCCCACCAAGTACATTTTTGTAATACCTATCAAAACAAAAAACATCTTCTCCATGTCCCAAGAACTCCACTTCCTAGACTTTACCCTAAAGGCTAACTAACACAAAACAATGCACTTGTAAAATTAGTATGCAGTATTACATACAACAAGAGATTGGAACACCTAACTGGCTGCTCAGGGCCAACTGAAGAAACTGTAGAGCAGCTAGTCACTGCAAAGCCAGAAACAGTCCACCAGAGACATCCTCTAAGACATGCTAAGTGCACAGAATCTATGCACACACTTGGTATCTGTGCAAGGAAACTGCTGGGAATGGACTAAGAACGTCTTATCTTCCTCCTATTTGTGCAAATAGTTCAGGAAAGACAAACAGGAAACATAACTGCGGTTACCATGGCAGACTGGGAAAGGAGGTTAATGGAACATAGGTGAAGCCTTCACTTATGCTTTGAACCACAGACTGCATTACCTACCCAAAAAAATTAAGTTGAAAGTACCTGGAGGGAAGAGGAGGAGAGAGAAGATGTGCCCAGCATCCTTCTGAGTATTAGAGACAGAGCAGTTAAAAATGTCTGTCCTGTGGAGCTTATGTCTACAGGAAGGAAAGAGACATTAACTAAACATACCAATGTCAAGTGATCATAAGTAACTACAAGAAGAATTAAGGGAAAAAAAAAAAACCCAAGCAAATAGAGTAGTCAGAATTTGTCAAAGGGTTGGTTAGTCAGCAATCAAGGAGAGCAGCTCTCGGGAGCATGTGGAGTAAAGGCCAACAGGAATGTGGAAGGGCTTGTCAGGTAGGGACTGGAGGAAGGTGCTCAGGCCACAGTGCAGACAAAGTGCCAAGTGTTCCTTACACGGAAGAAAAGGAAACAGACTCAGTGTGGCTGGAACAGAGAAAGCAGGAGGAGGACTAGACCCTCAGGGACTGATGCTTACCCACAGGAGGAAGTGAGTTCTGAGTGCTTAACAGAGGACATAAGGATCTTGGCCTTATTCAGAATGAGCTAGGAAACCACGAGAGCATTCCCGCCCCCCTTTTTGGCTTTTTTAGACAAGGTTTCTCTGTATAGCTCTGGTTGTCCTGGAAGTTACTCTGTAGGCCAGGCTGGACTTGAACTCACAGAGATCCACCTGCCTCTGCCTCCCGAGTGCTGGGATTAAAGGTGAGCACCACCACTGCCCAGTCCCATGAGAGCATTTTTTGGAGATGGATAACATAATCTTCCATTTGAACTGGGTCTGGGTTGAAGACGGGCTGGGAGGGAGGGTGTGGGCAGAGAGACGGTCAGGAGAGCACTTCGGCCATCCAGGCAAGGGAGGACAGTGGTATAGAGGGACAAAGAAGTCACCAGAAAAGCATCTACTGAAAGGCTGGATGTGGGAATTAAGAGGAAGAAGACAATCCAGGACAGGGAATGGAGTGGTCAGTCATCTCCTGAGAGAAAAACACAAGGTCAGTGAGCGGGCACCTCAGAGACTCGGTCTTGAACACACCAAGTTTAAGTCACAAAGGGGACACAGCAGGCAACTGGATGAAGGATATGACCTCAGAGGAAAGGTCATCAGAGGATGGAACGTGGTGAGATCTCAGGGACCACACAGAGCTCTACCCCTGATGTAGTCATGCTAGCTGGTATTCCAGAAGAGGGCGGCACTTAGCACTCCACAGGTGAGGAAATAACTATGGCCTAAACAAACTAGAGGGGCTGGAGAGATGGCTCAGCCGCTAAGAGCACGCAGGATTTGCTCTTGCAGGATTTGAGTTCGCCTTCCAGCACCGATCAGGTTACTTACAACACTCCAGTTCCAAGAGACCCGACACCTTCTTCTAGCCTCCCAGACACCTACACTCCTGTGCATGAAGCCCCAGACAGACACACAGACATATACACAATTTTAAAATAATGAAACTTGG
The DNA here is from genome assembly GCA_001675575.1 of Neotoma lepida. NCBI lineage: Eukaryota > Metazoa > Chordata > Mammalia > Rodentia > Cricetidae > Neotoma > Neotoma lepida. The sequence goes on along the minus strand of LZPO01055108.1, from coordinate 457,859 downwards.
AAGACAAAAAAACAAACAAACCCTCCAGCTGGGTATGGTGGCTCACACCTGCAATCAAAACACTTGGGAGTCCAAGGCAGAACTACCTCGAATTTGAGGGACGCCTCGGCTACACAGTAATTTCCAGGCCAGTCTGTGCTACAGAGAGAGACCTTGTCTCAAAAGTAAAAGAAAATTACAAATTTAAAAGGGAACAGGATTAGAACTGAGTCTCCATTCACCAACACAGGTTTTGTTCTGAACATATATCAAACACTATTTGATGTGAACTACCTTGAATGTAGACAATCTATGAAAACTAAAAAGAGGCCAAAAAAATGTCCCTTATCTTCTTGGGATCTACTCTACTATGAATTCAGGTGAGATAAAGAGCAACTGAAAAGCCAGCATTTCTGATAATCTGAAAAAAACACCTCTCTTGTAAAAGCAGGAGACGAAACAGATGGTCCAGGTGTTTAGGAAAAAGGGCCAGTTGGTCTTTTTCATGGTTATTCCACACCAAAGGCCAAATAAGGACCGTGAACTACAAGATGCCTATCATGACAGACCCAACCAGACAAGGCAACGTTAGCCAGGACTAGAAAGACTCCCCAGCTCCCACAATGAGAGGTACAAAAGCCAGAGAACTCAGATACAATTCATTCTGTCATGACTGGCTGAAGCAGAAAGATGTCTCAGAAGTCGTCAGTCATGAGTCTATTTAATGATGAATTAACTAAAGCTCATGGGAGGAAATAAGGCCCTACCTAAGGGGTTTCTGAGGAGGTGACAGGCTCTCTCTTCCATTGCAGACCAGGGGCATGCCAGCGCACTGGCACTATTTGTATTAAGATCTTTTCATTGGTAACCTAAAGAAAGTCTAAGGATTTTCAAAAGACTGTAATCACCAGGACAGGTGTGGTGGTACACACCTTTAATATCAGCACTCGGAAGGTAGAAGGAGGCAGATCTCTGTGAGTTCGTGGCCAGCCTGGTCAATGCAGTGAGTTCTTGGACCTGTCTCTTATACACATCTAGATGTGTATAAGAGACAGGTGTTATATTCCCTGTGGCTGGAGTTACTGACAATTGTGAGAAGGTGCAGGGAACTGAACCCAGGTCCTCTGGAGGAACTCTTGACCACTGAGCCATCCCTCTAGCTGAGAGAGAGGAAGAGAGGGAGGGAGGAAGGGAGGAGAGAAAGAGAGAAAGGGAGAAGAAGAGAAAGAGAGAAAGAGAAAGGAAAAGCAATCAGAGACAAAAGTAAACACGGTCATTCTGCTTCCATTTTTACATCATGTACTCAGAACTGCTCTTGGCCTATCAAAAAAATGTTAGAGCAGAGCTCTTGAAAATCAAGATTAAAACAGTGCCATCAGGCATCACACTCTCTCAGGAACCTACTAGAAATTTGACTGCAAAATCCATAACTCGGGCAACCTCGAAACTGCAATGCTTACTTCTGCTGCACCAGTGCGGGATCACAGTCACCAGCCAGTCCCATGGCTGCTCTTTTTAGAAACCAGTATAAATAACACTGCAATTCCTATAATAATGGCCACCATTTTCCAAATTCCCAGAATGCACTAAGTACACTCATTGTTGCTATCACAGTTGACACTGGAGCAAGGACACAGAAGTTTTATTAAGATAATCAAGGACTGGGGCTGGAAAGATGGCTCAGCTGCTCTTGCAGAGGGCCTAGTTTTGGTTCCCAAAACCCACATGATGGCTCACAGACATCTGTAATTCCCATTCTAAGGTATCCAATATGCCCTCATTTGGCTTCCAAGGGCACCAGGCACAAAGTAGTGCACAGAAAGACATGCAGGCAAAACAAGCATACAAGTAAAATAAAAATAAATGAATCTTTAAAAAGAAAAAAAAAAGATGAGCAAGGATTGAGTATATAGACACTCATCAAAAATTAAAACTACTTGCCAGGTGGTAGTGGCGTACACCTTTAATCCCAGCACTTGGGAAGCAGAGGCAGGTGGATCTCTGAGTTTGAGACCAGCCTGGTCTACAGAGAGTTCCAGGATGGACAGGGCTACATAGAGAAATGATGTCATGGGGGAAAAAAATATTCAACTGGGCCTGGTAGCACAGGTCTACAATTCCAGCTACTCAGGAGACTGAAGCAGGAGAATCACAAGTTCAAGGCCTGCCTAGACTACAAAGCAAATTCAAGGGCAGCCTACACTACTTAGAAAGATCCTGTCTCAACATCAAAAGTGAAGAGAGGGCTGGAGTATACCTCAGGGGCATAGTGCTCACAGAGCATGAGCTAAGCATTATATTCAATCCCCAGTACCACACACACACAAAGTTAAAACACTCCATTGTGGTCATATAATGCAGTAATATAACCAATCAGCAAGTGTGAATTAAAGATATTAAGGTCTACAAAAAATGCTTTCCCCTTAAACTAGTGAGCAAACTGCTACACTTTGCTTTCTGGGTACATAGGAAGACTGTATTTCCCAAGTGCTTCTTCATCTAAAAATTATAATCCAACTAGTTCATGACCAGTAAAATGTGACGGTAAGAATAGCAACCATTTCCACTTCAAATCTCTCTCAAATAATCCTTCTCTTTCTTGCCTGCCAGAGACCACGTATAGAGGAGCATGGCATCGAGACCAAAGGAGCTGAGTCACTACCAAGTTGGCAGGAGCTGCAAAGCAGTACCTCATAAAAAGAACCTGCTTAGCATGCCAAGTTCACCAGGTTAATTATGATAAGCCCTGAGGTCTGTGTTATTTGTCATGACAACAGTAATTGTTTAGATTAATTGTGGTGATATTTTATTTGTGCTCTGATAAATAAAGCTTCCCTGGAGATCAGAGGAAAGCCAGCCACTATATTAGACATAGAGGTCAGGCAATGTTAGCACATGCCTTTAATCCTATCACTTGGAGGCAGGGATCTGTCTGGATCTCTGTGAGTTCAAGGCAACACTGGAACAGAGCCAAGCGTGGTAACACATGCCTTTAATCCCAGCACTAATCATAGAGGTCTAGAGGTTTGTACAGACTGACAGGAAGTGACAGAGCTGGGCAGGAAGAGGAAGTGATGTAGCTGAGCTGAGAGAGCCAATGGGAGAACAGAACAGAAAGGAATATAAGCGTGGGTAGACAGGAAGCAGGTCTCTTTGGAAGCTTTGGAGTTGGTGAGGTGAGGTTAGCTGTGGCTTTCCCTATTCCTCTGATCTCTCAGGTTTTCACCCCTATATCTGGCTCCATGTTTTTTATTTAATAAGACCTTTAGCGATTCATCAACAATTAATCGCTACTTTAAAATATGTAATGGTTAGGATGAAAAATAAGAATAAAGGCTGGATATGGTGGTGTAGGCCTGTAATTCAGGAGGCTGAAGCAGGAGGATCAAAGTTAGAGGCCAGCCTGGTCTACATAGTAAGACCGTGTCTCAAAAACCCAAAAATTAAACAAAATAACCTTCTTTCAAAATAAGACTTGATTACCTCTCATTAAGGTATTCATTACCTTTTGTTTGCATAAATTGGCTAGTAAACGCATCTTACCAAGCATTATCACATTTTCTCGGTTGATCCTCACAGAAACCCAAGTTACCTACTTTATAAGCCAATGTTATCTTGGTTAGGTCTCAAATCCCAGACAAACTGCTCAGGCACCTATTTAATATATCAACACTGGCTGCCAGGTTCTCCCTGCGGCCCTCANTCACAACCAGTTACAAGACCCTCTTGGCTGGCATACCTCACCCCTACCCTAAACTTCTCCAGCCCAGATACTGGGCTAGGCTTCCCTGCCCGAAACTGTCCTTTACTGTAATAGTCCAACCATTTTGGTTACTGGCCTTTCTCCATCTGCCCTTTACCCTCCTGCCTCTTGGTCTGGCTCTCCCCTCCCCCTCCCCCGTCCTCTCACATGGCTCAGGTCACGTCCACTCTGGGCTCTCTCAGATGTCCCTGCCTCTGGCTACCTCTCCCTTTCATCTGCAATAAACCTTCCTCTCCACCACACCTAGGAGCCATCATGTCCTTTCCTTTTTACTTCTTTTTTTCAATCTCCAAAAAAACTTTCAGCCAAAGCATGAAGCCAGTGGCTGAGACAGAGTGACTGTCCTCAGTCTTAACCCAGTGGCAGAGCTAAGCTACACTGCACCCTAGTCCTCTCTCACCATCCCACCTAACCCACTGATGGCACTCTAGTACTTTCCACTCAGTGTTTGTCCCAAAGATGATTGTGATCTTGACTCAAATAACTGAACTCCTCTTAAAACTGTCGCTTCTAGAAGAATCCTCAGCATAATATGTAAAACTGAATTGGGAGCTGGCAGGGTGGCTGAGTGGTGAAGAGCACTTGCTGCTCTTGCAGAGGACCCGGTTCGATTCCCAACGCCTACATTGTGGTTCATGACTACTGACACTCCAGTTCCAGGGGATTTGATGGTGACCTTCAAGGGCACCAAGCACACATGTGGTATGCATACATACATGCAGGCCAACTGCTCACACACAAAATAAAGTTAATAAATCTAATTTAAAAAACTGAATTGGGGGGCTGGAGAGATGGCTCAGTAGTTAAGAGCACTGGCTGCTCTTCCAAAGGTCCTGAGTTCGATTCCCAGCAACCACACGGTGGCTCACCATGTGAGCCACCTATATGGGATCTATATATAGATCTATAATCTATATAACCATCTATAATGAGATCTGGTGCCCTCTTCTGGTATGCAGGCATACATGCAGGCAGAACACTGTATACATAATAAATAAATAAATCTTTAAAAAACAAATAAAAAAAAAACTGAATTAGAAGAAACCAAGACATTCTGAAAATGACCCTGTATGTAAATATGAGATCTAAATATGAGAATATACCAACTTGGTTACATAAACTTGGTCACTGGAAAGGGCAATATTTTAAAGAAATATAAAATTAGTATAAGATACTGGACTCACATCATTTGTTTTTAATGCTAGGGACTAGAATAGTAACATTTATAAAGGGGGAACAAATTTACCTAGCAACTGGAATAGTAACAGTAACAATAATAAAGGGGAGACAAAGGTACCAGTGAAAGGCTATTCCCCAGAGGACTGCCCACTGGCCATGTCTCTAACATCCGTCACCTACTTGAGATGTTTTCATGGAGCATAACTGAACTTTCTGATAGTCAGTAAAAGGAGAAGGCACTGCCAACCACTCATGTTACAACAGGACAAACGTGACAACCACCAAGGCTTGAGTCCCTTACCTTTATATATCTTTTCATTATCACACAAATGAAGAGTGAAGTAGGTATCAAGGAGCTGGTGGCCATTTCTATTGACGATGTTCCGAGCAGCAATGTTCCGGAGATGTCGAAGACGCCGCTAAAACAGAACCACAAGTGAACAGGCATTCAGCTTTTCAGTCCTCTATGTTTTGAAAGCAGCAGTTCAAAAGCAAATGGAGCACGACAGGTTGTCCCAGGTACTGCTTGTTGAGCCCACAACATAACCCAGGCTCTTACACGCCCTCCACTAAACAGGAAGCATACCTTCTTCCCACTTAAAGAACAGTTACAAGCACGGAACGGAAACAGGTATGAAATATTTTTGTTCTGTGTGCAGTGGAAACCAAAGATCAATGTTGAGTGTCTTCTTCAATCACTTTTTCACCTTATTTCTTGAGACATGGTCTCTCTCTGAACCTGGGGCTCACTGATTCAGCTGGATGGATTGGTTGGTAAGCCCTGGGGATCTGCCCAGAGCTGGACTACAGGAACACAGCACCACAGGGGCACTCCACCACACCTAGCTTTTTACATGCCTGCTGGGAACCCAAACCCAGGACTTCATGCTTGGGTAGCAAGCACTTTACCAACGGATCCATGTTCTCAGCCCCTGAAATCTTTTTGAAAAAGCACAAATACTATGTAAATGAAATCCACCTGCAAGAGTGTTCATATCCCTGGGACATAAACTAAACGGAGACTTGGCTTTTCCCCCACAGGCTTCAGATAGTTGTGACAAACATAAACCCCTGTTGTTAGTTCAGCCTAGATGCCAGATCATTTGTATAACTACAAGAGGCCACAGGCAAAGAAAAAAACTCTAAAAGTAGTAACTCGCTGGTTATTCCAGGCAGCCAACAGCCCCCTTCAGCAGCAGTCAGCCAGTTTCTATTTGCTAATGAAGGCTGATGTCTTTCAATTTCACTAGCCACAATGCTTGAATTATGTGGAGTCACCATGTAAGAAACACAAAAACTCCACAAGCGGAGCTTCAACAAGAATACAGAAGATGAAAAGCTAGCCCAATCATACCATAGCAGAAAGACCACACTGGCAGAGCCAGGCATGGTGGCATACACCTGTAACCCCAGCACCTGGGAGACAAGAGACAGGATCACCAAATGTCCAAAGCCAGTCTGGACTACTATCAAGTTCTGGGCCAGCCAGGGTTACATCTCAAGACAGTTTCTCAAAAGAAAAAAAAAAAAATGATGCCAGTGCCGAAGCCTGGGCATATCATGTTCACCCTCAAAGCGAGTTCTCTTAGAGACTGAACAGAGGCCAGCAAGATGGCTCAGTGGATAAAGCACTTGCTGAACAAGCCTGACAACCTGAGTCAATCCCCAGGACTCACATCAACTCCACAAAGCTATCCTCTGACCCTGACATGCCCACACACACATCATACACACACACAGTAATAAATTAATTTTTTAATAGGCACCTAGTACTCGGTGTTAAGCACACTTCATGCCCTCCTTTCCAGCTGACAGCCAGCCCGTTCTCCTGAGGAACATCCATGTTCTATGCAGGCATCAGCTAAAAGAGGCTAGACCTTTTGTCNATTCACATGCCAACCAAACGCTTTCTCCTTCATTCAAAACTTTGAACTGGGAGGCGGTGAGATGGCTCAGTGGGTAGAGGCACTTGCCACCAAGTCTGATGACCTGAGTTCAGCACTAGGAACCTTCATGATAAAAGGAGAGAACTGACTCAAAGTTGTTCTCTGACCTTCACACATGTGCCCTAGCAGATGCATTATTTTTTTTTTTTTTTGATTTTTCAAGACAAAGTTTCGATGTGTAACAGTCCTTCTTGTCCTGGAACTCGCTTTGTAGATGAACTGAGATGTGCCTGCCTCTGCTTTGCAAATTCTGGGATTAAAGGTGTGCACTACCACCACCAGGTGACAAGAATCTTCTGTAGACAACAATCACATTTCATTTGTTGCATGACCAAAGGAAAACACTTCCAAACTCTCTACAATGAAGTGCATAGACCCCATCATTGTTTGTGAAGCTTCTGCAATCTGACCTCTTCAAGAATCAATCCAAGGACCATGCAGAGCNCTTGCCTAGCATGCACAAGGTACTGGGTTCAATTCCTAGCCCTCAAAAAAATAAATAATTAGGACTGGAGGGGATGAGTCAGCCTCCTCCACTGGCCGTGAAGCTGGCTGCTGGCTGCCACCTTTCCGTCACAGTGCAACCAGAGAATAAAAGCGACAGAAGAGTCAAGACTGAATTCAGTCATATCAACAAGTAGTAATTACAACCCTATGAATTCATAGTAATTTCATCCCTATGAATCAGTCAAAGACCATGGGTTTGGAGAGGACTTAGTACAGTAACCGTTAACTAATTTATCAGGGCTGGGCATGTAGCTCAGTGGTAGAGCACTTACTTGCCTAACACATCCACACCCAACCCAAGGCCCTAGATTACATCTTCACCACTGCAGACAAAAAGACAGTTCTTTCTTTTGCTTTGTTTTGAAATCCCACAGTGTACTTAGTAGCAAAGTACAAAGAAATAATTTGATTTGGTTTGATTTGGTCTGGTTTGGTTTTGAGTCAAGGTCTCTCTCTTTATATTTGAACAGATGGGTCTTCAACTCCTGGGCTCGGGAGATCCCCCTGCTTCATCCTCGGTTCTAAGACTATAGTCATAAGCCACCAAGCCCAACTCAAATAAATGCTTTTAAATACCCCCGTTTCTGTTGGGAGAATCCACTTCTGTTATATGATTTGAACCTCAGCACACACAGCATACAAGGCTCTACAGTCAGTCAAATCACTATACTAACAGAAACCCAAAGTGATTTTTCAGTAGTGACAATATCCAACGGGGCTTCTCTGTCCCTGCCATGTGCCGTCTTTCCCTTCCTGGTACCTAAGTGTTCTGGTTTCTCAGGTGTAATGGTGCCCAAAGGAACTGAGGCATCCTTATCTTGTGCCTCATCACTGATGGGAGACTCACTCAGGGAGGCTAAGGATCAAAAGACGATGATTTTCATCCACCAACCCCTTTCCTGTGCTCCTGTTTAAAAGCCAAAGGACTGTGGGTCCCCAGCATCATCAAACAAAGCCATCTCATAGGCAGTTTCCATGACTCCCATTATGATTTGGATATGAACTGCCCCCAAGAGATTCATGTNCTGAAGGCTTGGTCCCCAGCTACTGTTGTATTCTAAGTGGTTCTGGGGACTTTAGGAGGTAGAGCCTGGAAGTAGGTCACTGGGTCACGTTCTTAGGGGTGTCTTATCTGATGGAGACATTGTTTTGTATGCTGTGAATATGTGTTGCTCTGATTGATTGATAAATAAAATGCTGATTGGCCAGTAGTCAGGCAGGAAGTATAGGCAGGATAAACAAACAAGGAGAATTCTAGGAAGAGGAAGGCTGAGTCAGGAGACGCCAGCTGCAGCAGAAGGAACAACATGCCTGTAGACCGGTAAAGCCACAAAATACGTGGCAAAACATAGATTAATAGAAATGGGCTAAATTTAAGTATAAGAGCTAGTCAGTAATATGCCTGAGCTAATGGCCAAGCAGTTGTAATTAATATAAGCTTTTGAGTTATTAACTTATAAGTGGTTGCGGGACCGCTGGGTGGGCTGGACCGCGTGGGGCCTGGCGGGACCCAGACAAAACATTCATCTACACTTATCCCTGTCTCAGTCCTGTCTCTCTCAGCTTCTTGTCTGTCATGAGGTAAATAGCTTCTGCCACACACCCCTGCTGCCATAAAAGCATGCTAAGCCATGGGTGCAGGATCAACNGAGCAAGACCTGTGAACTAAAACTTCTGAGTCAAAATGAATCTTTCCTCCTTTTCAGTTGTCCTGTCAGGCTGGACACAGTGACAAATGTCCTAGCACTTGGTAAGTGGAGACAATCAGGAGTTTGAGGCCAGCCTGGGCTCCATGAAACTGTACCAAACGGAGGAGGAGGAGGAAGGATGGACAGAGAACAGTTAGAATGTTCTGCCTGATATTTCATTACAGCAACAAAAGGTCTAACACAATTCTCAAGTCATCAGTGAGGCATTTCCAAAACAAACGTTGAATCCAATTTGTTAATTTACAAGAGCCATTACAGATCAACGACATACACAACANTCACTAACACAAAGCCCAGCAAAAAGCGGGGGTGAAGACTACGAAAAGACAGGCCATGGGAGAAGAAATAAACCATCAATGAACACATGACGGTACAATCATGACCATCATCTAATATATAAAAACCGAACACTCCTCTATGTGGCAGACTGGTTTCCAAGCATAGCTCCCTGGTGCATCCCATACCCATGCTCTCTTGCATACAGTGTGTTGTATATTCCGGGCACCTTTACACATGACAGGTCTGTCACCATGGCCCAAAGAATCCTAGGTGATTATGATGNCATGAAATCATAAACAGTTACAGTATGGCTTCCCCCATCCTCTTGGGATGTTCTTCCTGGGAATCCCATAACCCTACAGCACAGAGGACAAGCAGCTGCACGGAGGTACCTCACTGTGTTCTTCACAGCCTCAGCTGATCCCAGGAGGCAGCCAGACCTGCAGCCTCTGAGCCCCCAAAAGTGACACCCAGCAGACACAAGTTGTTTCCACAAAACCCTAGCCAAACTGCAGATTTAGGGGCAAAATAAATGGTTTAAGCCACTAATTTCTTTAGTTGTTACATGGCAACAGATAACTAAAGAGGTCTATCTGACTAAACAGGCTATTTTAGTCTCTGTCAAGGTCAACACAAGTAAGAAAACCAGTATAAATTGTTCACTTGAAGCAAGGACACTTAGCAAATAACAAAATGTTCCAGTACTGTTTAAAAAGCAAAAATTCAGTAAACATGCTTAAATGTAATACACCCATATGACGGAAAACATATTACCATTTTAAAAAGGTCACTTAAGTTTGGGTAGGAAATGCCAAGGGAAAAATGTTAACTATTCATAGAAAGAATACAATTATATTCCCCTGAATATCAGAGATCGGGGGTCTGCAAACTTGAAAGGGTCACAGTGACTTCTAAGCTTTCCAGGCCACATCCAGCCTCTCTGCAATTTCTTCCTAATCTGCTTACAGCCCTTTAATGATGTAAATACCATTCTCAGCTCACCGGCTGTTAGAAAAGCCACTGCTGGTGTGCTGGCTGCTAGTGCAGACGGTATGAGAAGGTTTCTTCACAGCGTTTGCATTAGAACCATCTTCACACTTGTCCCGGAGCCCTTCTCTATTCACACTCGCACTCCTGGCTTCATTTCTTCCTTGGTTCAGGCATTTATTCTCAGCCTGGAGACTGGCAGCCAAGGGCTAAGACCCAAGTTAGCTCAGGTAAACTCAGATTCTGGCTAATTTGTTTTAACTTTATGGAGGACAAGAAAATGAAACGTTGAAGAAAATTTGTTTTCCACATTTCCAAAGAGGACAAAGACACTCAATCACTGAAACAGGAACGTAAGCTCGTTATCAAGTCAGACTTCTCAAAACCAGAAACGCCCCTGGTTGCTGCTACACTTTCCATTTGTCTCTCCAACTCCAGTCCCACCTGAGTGACTCCTGGGAAAGTTCTGAGAGATGAATGCTTTAGAAACAAGGGCTTAGCCCTCCAGCCCTAANCAAACGGTGCCCAGAGTCACTGTCACCGACTTTATCCAACAGCACATCCTCCATGAACCACTTCCCAGTTCTTGTTCGTTATAGTTCTCGGGCACAAATTACACAGCTTCTCAACTGGAACCTCTAACATTACCTCTGCTTACCGACTTCAAATCAGCCCAAGCATTAGTTTAATGAAATCATTTACTGAGCACTACTAGGTTATGAGACAGACTTCTCCATGGCAAAAACCAAGACAACCTCNGAACATCGGGCATTTCTTTACTTTCTTACCTCTACCCTATTCACCTTCAATCTTGGCTCAAACCTGCCCTTTTCTTCCATTTGTCCTCTGCCTTGTTCTGAAGAACAGGGTGCTGAGGTGACAACCAGCACAGCCATCTACATCTCCTTCCCCTTCTTCCCCAGCTCTGTTCTCCCATCTCACTGATTTTGTCTTCACATACTATGCTTAGGCACTGTGGTGTTGTGGGATACCCGAGACTTGCCATTTATTGTTTATGTTAAATCAAGGGGCGGAGCCAGCAACTAGCTGAGAAGAATTGGCCATAGAGAAGCCAGCAATTTGAATAGAGAAGGNTCACAGGAAGGAAAGGGAGAAGACTTCAGCTTGGCGCTTCCTTTTAGTTCTGGGATGAGGGAAGAGACGTGTCTCTTGCAGTGTCTCAGGCCAGAAAGCAAGGTCAGCTAGTTGCTACTCAACCTCTCTGAGCTAGCAGGTTTTCATGCCAGTTTTATTGATAAATAGAACAATAAAGACTTAATTTAAACCTATATATCGTGGCCACAGCTCTGCTGTGCCAAGGGACTGGGAGTCCCGCCAGGCCGAGGCCTGACTGGTTGGCGGGGCACTGACTTCGGGGCCGTGGAGCCTAAGATGATAATTAAAATATCAGTAGATTCATGTAGCCAACAGAAAAGCATCACTGTGGGTAATAAAACATGGCNCTCCCTCAATTCACAGTATGCAAGGTATATAAGGAATAGAAATTTGAACCCAGGTGTGGCAGTACACACAACCCCAGGAAACCCAGCACTCATGAGGCAGAAGTAGAGGACCAAGTTGGAGGACAGCCTAAGAAACATAGCAAGTTCCAGGCCAGCAAGAACCTCTCTCAAAACACTTATTAAA
>LZPO01055108.1:397958-408709 GCA_001675575.1 Neotoma lepida | reverse complement strand
TGAGATGCGTTTATTCCTGGCCAACACCTCTAAGCCCTAGACTGCAGCCTTGGAAGGGACAGTAAGCAGAGGGCCCTGTAAACCATCAGTTCCTGCTTTAGGATGGTGAGGACAAATGCTTGAAGACATACTTTTTTCTTTAAAAAAAAAATATGGGTATTTTGCCTACACGTGCCTGCTACACAGCTTGTATGCCTTGTGCCCACAGAGGCCATCAAATCCCCTAGGACAGGAATTACAGACAGTTGTGAGCTTCCATGTAGATATTAGAAATTTAACCANGGTCCTAAGCAGCCAGTGCTCTTAACCACTGAACCATCTCTCTAGCCCTGTAGGCACTAAATTTTGAAGCCAGTTGTTACCTAGCCAGTNAAGNCCCAAGGCTAACNGAATCCAAAGGGAGTGCAGTGGGGACTGGAGTCTGCCCTGTGCAGTAGACTAGACAGTGTGTAAGGACAGCATTAAATAACAACTAGCAGGCAGTTCTTGTTTCCATTTATTAGTCTAGGAATATACAAAAGTGTGACATGGCACAACAATCTCATGGAGAGAAAACAACACACAGGAGGCGGTGGCTTTCTTCCCTGCCCAATGCCTCAGGAANGCACACAAGCTAGGCTTGGGTAAGGGGGCCTCCTGTCCTGGACCCAGTGTGCTACACAGAAAGCCAGGCCCCTTTGTGAACAGAAGAGAGACCCTTCCTCACACCAGACTTGGGGTGTGGCTCAGGAGAGCTCAGGCGCCTAGGAGAACATGCTCCAAGCCAAGGCTGAGCTGTGCCGAGTCCATGAGTAAAACCAGCCAACAGCAACTTGATAACCCAAGACGGTACCTGTGAGACATCCTTGTCCCTAGCACAGTATACAGGAGGCCAGTGTAGGCTCAGACTGGAGAAAAGGGATGGGGTGAGGAGCAGAGAGGAGACTCAAATTGGGCATTCCAGATGCTGTCTACCACCTTCCCCAAATGGGGCCAACTCTGCCCCCTGCAGCCCCCTTGGCAAGAAGGACGAGACCTGCAGGCACATGTCGGGAGGTGGGAATGGAGATGTTTGTTAAACATGGCCTCTGCCTCTTGAGAATCCCTGGAGCAAAGAGGATTATCTAAGAGTCATAGGGCTGTCCTTCCCCGGTTAANCAGGGCCAAGTGTCTGTTGTTTGGAGAACCCTAGAGAGGGTGGATAAGAAATCAAGGCCCAGAAATGTCAGCCACCACCTTGAGCAGGACACACTATAAGTGAGAGCTTAAAATACTGACTCTTCCCTTCTTAAAAAAGATCTAACATTGCAATGGTTTAACAAAGTATAATTTCTTTTAAATAACCCACAGACACCCGTGACGCTTCCAAATTTACAGAACAGAATGTGCTTGAGAACTTGGCAGAAAAGGACTTGCAGTCGTTCGTTCCTTCCAGGGCTGCCCACGGCTGGGTCAGTTCACCTCCAGCACCTCTGTCTCTGGAAGGCCGAATTTGGTCTTGTGGTTGTCAAAGAGCTTCACCAGGGCCTCCATGTACATGGCGTGGTACAGGTCGATGTCCTTCTGGGTCGGGTGCTCCATCTTGGGGATGGTGATGGGCTCACCCACTGCAGAGAGGGGCAGAGGCACAGGTCAGTCAATGTCATGGAGTATCCCATTCNTGGGGGCCCAGTGTGANAATGACCCTGGGCTGTGTGCTGACCATGTGCTAGGGACTATCCTTTTGTCCAGATGAGAATACTACNGTATGGCAGCACGAAAACCCCACCCAAGTCTGTGGCCTCTGAGTGGGGGAGACCCAGCTCCACATTCCGCTACAAACTCCAGTGTGATATGTAGGACTAAGCCCAGGGATTTGCTTTTGCTCTAGGAGCCTTGGTTTCTCATCTGCCACCTGGCATGTCTCATAGACCTAAGGATTCTGGGAAGAACAGAATACCCTTGAGCAGCTGGTAAGGGTGTGTGGAAGGGAGAACACCCTCCCACATCTGTGCTTTGCTTTATTTTCTCATCCTGCTTTGTGTTCAAGGCCAGCCCACGCCAAAGTCCTCAGCACTGTTCTGAGCTTTCTCCCAGATGNNTACCCACCCANCTCCACGGCCACTCTTTCAGTCCAGGCTACTGAAAACCGCCAGAGTGGCCTCCTGTATTCTCCCATTCTAACCCTTTATTTTCCCCTCTACCTAGCAGCTCCAGGGATCACTTAAATTTGTAGATAAATGTAGCTCTCATCCCTCATCAAAAAAGCTTCTCTGCAAAGCAGACAGAGATGATTACAGAAAGCCACAACTAGTCAAAATCTGATCCTGGGGTGCTCGGCCCTAACTGATACATCTACAACACAACCCCCACACCTAAGGCTCAGGGAACATCTCAGAAGAGGAGACAGAAAGACTGTAAGAGCCAGAGGACCAGGAAATCTGCTGAGAGATTCTGTTTCCTAAAAATGACAGGGAAGCTACAANCATGATACTTCAACAATATGGCTGCCTGAACAAGACCTGAACAATGACAAAACCAATAGACACNTTAACACGGAAGGGGAAATCTTGAGGGTAGCACTCCTAGACAAATAAATATAGGCAACTAATGACTGCTAAGAGGAACACTNAAGTCTTCCCCAGGGATAAGTGTCCTTACTGGTAAGCAACACCAAGAGAGCAGCCCTGAAATCATTACACACAAGTAACACTAGAATGAATGAATAGTACCCAGAGCTCCCCTCTCAACTGTCCTGCAGCAGCTTTCCAGCTTGCAGTTGAAGAGGCACTAGCATGGAGCATAGGCAAATAAATGCTTGCCTGAGATACTCAGGCTTAGATATTTCAGTCTCTGGCTTGTGACTTTAAACACATGCCCACATACATGTATACATGCTCACACCCTTGACAGGTGATTTTCTCAATGTTCTAACTGTCCCAAATACAAACATACAACACTGTAAGTTTTTTTCACTAGTTCCCACAGGTCTGTGCTCTAGTTATATTTTCTTTTCTGTTAAAAAAAAAAAACTTGTTTTTGTAACTTTTGTTGGGCCATTTTTTATTTTATTTTGAGACAGGGTCTATGTAGCCCTAGCTGGCCTCAAACTTGCAGCAATCCTCCTGACTCTGCCTTCCACACTGGGGATTACAGGTGTGCATGACTATACCTGGTTCNTCTCCCCCTTTTCTTCTGAGAATTCTCATCGGCCAGCAGTGTAGGAGCTGTCTCCTGAGAGGGCCCACTATGAAGAGTAGAGGAGCAGCGTAATCCCTACAGCACCCTTCCTTGTTACAGCCGCNTGGCCACTGCTGCAACCTTTTCCTAACAGGTTTGTATTCATCACTGCCATGGTGCCCTGGCTCATAGCAATGGCTCAAACTCCACCTCCCTCACCACTCCCACCAGTATCCAACTCATCAAGGTCCTTTAGACAAGGTTCTCATCTGAGCCAGGTGACTCNCCCAGGATCCTACCATGCTCAGGATAGCCTTCAGCATGCAGGCTAGGGACTCACCAACAGTGGTGATAGGCTTGGAGTAGGGCACCAGCCCCCAGGTGTCAGAGGAAAAGAGGCCTCGGCCATGGAAGATGCATGGGGCAAAACCAATATACTTCTGGAACTTCTTCTGGACCCATCGGCCCCAGGAGCCCTCCTCAAAGATCACCTGCTTGTATACCTCATTCTCTCCAAAGGAATAGGTGGGAACCAGATCGGCTCTGCAAGAAAAAGGCCTAGATTAGTCAGACCACAANCNNNNGGTTCTGTTCCTTCTATCACCCTAGAAGACCTCGTCCAGCAGGGCCTGGCTCTGCTGTTTGCCTGTCCAGCCCAACTCAACTCCCTCAGCCTGATTCACCTCATGTCACAGCCTCAGCANACTATCTGCCCCTGTCTCTCCTGCCACTGGTCTGGCCTGACTTGACAGCAGACTGTAGGATAGCCTCTCCTGAAACCCGAGGGAGATCCTGGGACACACAGAGAGAGCTCTGTTCACAGCTATGTTCCAAGATTCACGAGGCCTCAATGACTTGGACTATTGTGTCACAGCAATTAATCTGCCTCACAGAAGTCCATCATTCTAGGACCCTACAAGGTCTCCCAGGGCTGAGATGTGGGAGGAAAGCAATGACATAGGGTGCAAGGAGCTTGCTCTGCCCCCCAGATCATGTATCCTCAGTCTTCTCCAGTGGAAAATGGGCACTCAAGTCTCCCCATCTGCCAGGACATCTAAAGGAGCCTAGAAGGTGGATTTGCTTCTCAAACAGACATGTTCCTTGGTTTTCTACAAATGTCAGGGTTCCAAGCTGCCAGAACTTCTNATCTAAAGGTCACCCCTCCAATAGGCAAGCTTTCCTTGGTGCTTCAAGTGATGCCATCTCCTTCCTGGTCTCTTGCTCCTTTTGGCCCTGAGTGTGTGTGTGAGTGTGTGTGTGTGAGTGCATGCGTGCACTCACATACATGCTGGAGATTGAACCCAGAGTTTCGTACAAACCAAGTATTTGCTCTACCAGAGTCTCACATCTCCGACCCCTTAAGTGATAAGTCTTCTCATGTGTTCTACATATAAGCCTGGCCTCTCAGTTACTTGCAAGTGCCCAGGGACAACAGATCACACATATCTTTGCACCAGCTACACTTGGACAAGCCAAGCCATGCAGTGTGGGCTCCAACTTCTTTCATTGCCTTCCTAGGTTCTGGGCANCCCCTCCAGAGACCTATTGTTCTGGGTAGAGGAAAATACCAGAGATGTGTGTGTAGGCACTTACCCATGGCGCAGGGCCAGTTTTACAAAGCCTTTGCGATTCCGCAGGGTGACTGCATTCTTGCCAGGCATGGAACTCAGGGACTCAGCTGCACCTCCCACCACGATGATGATAGCATTGCCACTCCCATTCTTAGAAAGCAAGTAGTCTATGGTGTCTCGGTTGACAGGGCAGATGCCTGGGTGAGGGGACACACAATCAGGATTGCTCATGGATGCATTCCCTGTCCTTATATATAATTGAGGATAAAATAAAAATCTCTATAGGTGGATACCAGACCCATTACCCTCTTCGAAGATATATGATCCTTCCTACCTAAGCAATTTATTTTTCCTGATTCTCATTTTACTTATCTATGAAATGGGGGGAATGATAAGAAAGTCAAGCTGGTGGGGACCATGGGTAGGTGGACACAGACAATAGGCAGCACAATGGCTGGTCTATCTAGAAAAGGTGAGAGAAAACTCCCTTGAGGTGTCNTCCATGATGAATCCTGAGGCCTAGGACAGCTCACCTGACCTAGTATATCTGCTGCAGTCTTTCTCTACCTGCATGGGGCCAGTAGCTCTCATGGGAATGGTACTTTAGTTCCCTGAATTGCTATGCTCAACAGGGAGGCTCAAGCCTCAACAGTGGAGCCCAGGTGTAGCTGAAGTGGATTCTCACCTCCAGACATCAAGTACTCCCGAAGCACAGGCATCCGGAAGTTACCAGCCAATGTGGCCAAATAGGGCCTTATGCCAGGGAACTTNTTGCTAACTTCGGTAGCCTCTGTGCTGAAGTTACAAAAGGCGCCCAGGCCCATGATGCCATGGGGATGGTATCCAAAGATATAGTTCCTGGTGGTCAGCAGGTTGTGTGTCTTCACCAGCTATAAGGAAACACATGTTAGAACTGGCTGGGAGAGGAATACATCCAACAAGTGGGAAAGGGACCTGATGTTTCATGCCCTGTTATGCTAGGAGCCCAAAAGACTGCAGTGACTTTGCAAACCTGTCCTCAGACTCTCATTATTGAAAACGCAGTGCTAGTGGCTGGCAGTTACTGGGCTATGAGTCCCTGGTTGGGTGCTCTTCTCCTTACTTCCCAGACAAACACAGCCCAAACCTACTAATTCATGCTTAACCAGCCTCCTGTCTTCCTGCTTCTAGGCTCTTTACACAAAATGACTTCCCTAAAACTCACATCCAAGCTGGAACATTCAGACCTAAAGAGGGCATTCAGCCTTCACTGGGTACAGTTTAGATTCTGAGTTTGGCAGTAGAGCCATGGCTTCAGGTCTCCCACTAAGAATTTCAGTGGAGGTNTGATCTGTCTAGTCCCTGCACACTACAGGCTCTTCTACAGATCAGAGGACAAGCCCATGCAGCCCACCTCCCACCTCTTTATACTCCAGTATGGACAAAAGGATGGTACAGCTGGACCAATACAAAGTTCTTGTCAAGTAGGCAGGCTCAGCTCAGGTTCTGAGNCAGGCAGGCAGGGCAGGACAGAACAAGACAAACATCAGCCCTCATGCCAGGNGGCCCTCTGGGAGGACGGGGAGGTGGCTGGTTGTGTGGCTGTGGCAGCTGATGATCTGAACTANTTGTACTATCAACAAAGCTGTCCTGAAATGCTCCAATTGATAACTGGCTTACTAAGGGCCCACCACCTGCTCTGAGGCTGAGTGCCTGTAAAACCCCAAGCAATGAGGGACCCCAAGCCTGAGATACTGAGACAGCATTGCCAGGAGCATACTGGGGATGGAGTGCTGAGAGGGAGGAAGAAGGGCTTTCTGTTCCTAAAGTATCACTTAGATTAGAAACATAAATACTTGGAATTCTTTGTTTATTTTGTTTTTTGAGATAGGGTTTCTNTGTGTAACAAGCCTTGGCTGTCTTTGTAGACCAGGCTGGCCTCNAACTCACAGAGATCCACATGCCTCTGCCTCCCAAGTGCTGGGATTAAAGGAATGTCCCACCACTGCCTGGCTAGAATTTTTAAATACAGGAAAGTTAAAACAAAAAAATGAATGTTTGCATTCATTTTTCATTCCATTGAAATAAACCACTTGGTCCTTTTCCTACTTAAATAGAAATAGGTCCTTAAAAAAATCCAGCTTAGTCTACATAGTGAGTTCCAGGCAAACCAGGGCTATACAACGAGATTCTGTCAATAATAATAATAATAATAATAATAATAATAATATCAAAACATCCCACAAAATTGAGGCTGTAGCATTAGTACTGTCTTCTAGGAAACATCCTATCTAGCTTATCAAAGCCTTCACCTCAGCATGGGTCTCCTCAAAGCTGCACTTCCCTACCCCACAGTTATTGGTTTGGGGCTACCCAGCCTTAGAGAGGNGCATTCAGACCATCCCCACCTAAGTGCTTGACAGTACCCATCCCTGCATTGGTGCTGGCTAGCAGAGGCCCTGGCTACTGGGTGAATATTAAAAGACCAAATTTTCCTTTACTCCAGTTATGGGAACCTCCTAGCTGAGTGAAGGTCCTTCTGCTCNATTTGGGGAAGGGGAATGCTGCTGATGGCACACTAAGACAGAGGTGGGGAGGGATGCCACAGGGCATCTGGCACTGTTCTCAGCTCTGTGGCTGTAGTATGTGTCCGTTGGTGTCATCCCTGTTGGATGGGACACTTGTACTCTTTCCTCACTTGCCTTTGGCAAGCAGGTCCATGTTGTCTGGAAAACAACTCTCAGCTGTCCACCAAATAACCAGGGAATGGCAGTGGGCTCAGCTGTCCACCAAATAACCAGGGAATGGCAGTGGGCTCAGCTGTCCACCAAATANACCAGGGAATGGCAGTGGGCTCAGCTGTCCACCAAATAAATAACCAGGGAATGGCAGTGGGCTCAGCCAGGGCTGGGGTGGGGAGTGACAGAACCCCCCCCCCCCGGGGGGGGAGCAGGGCACATCAACTGCTCGAGGCTGCGGCTGGGCTCTGCCTGACACAGGAGGTAGGTCTGCCCACCTAGCTAGCTCTTGTGAATCAAGTACCATGGCCAGTGCCCACAGCAAGGCAGGCACCAAGGGAGGAGCTGGGGCAACTGGTACTGGGTTAGAAACTCTATCGAGCCAGTGGCTGGAACTGGGAGCCAAAGCACAGAATGGATTGGAGTGCCCTGAAGATCTAGGTCGTTTCTTAATGACAAGCTAAACAAGTCTAGAGAAAGGAGTCATTCCCTCCCCTAGGGAAGTCATAGTGAACCAATTCCACATATGCACAAGGCCACTCCAGTTTCACTTTTCCCTGGACACTGTGATAGTGATGTCACCTCTTGGAAACCTAACTGGTTCTTTAAATAATTCCCTCCCTCCCCAAGGCTCTTATCTGATAGGACACATGGTTTATAACATCCTTGGGACACTGTNCAGTTAATGGCCCCTATGCAGTACCAAGAAGAATAGAGACATTTGATACAGCTTTGATCTGTCTTATGTCACTACTCTTCCCAACTGGACAGAATATCCACTCTGCAGGGAGGGCGAAGGTCACTGCTGCTGACTGTTCTGTTGACATGTCTGCTGGGTGGCAAAGTCCCAGCCCAATGGTGTTCAGGCCAGGCTGGTTGGTGAGCATAAGCCTGAACAGATTCCTGGCAGGTCACTTGCCACATCCTGCTCCCAGGACAGGCTTATTCTATCCNTAGCCCCATACAGAGAAAGACACCCAGTCCCAGAGAATAGCAACAGCTTGCCTACGCTTACAACAGGGCATGGCAGCAGAGTATCTTGTGAACTTGGGACAGTCTCTTCTCTCTGGGCCTCAGGCTACACATCTATGAAATGAGGAGGTTGGACAGATAGCTGATTTGAAGCCCAGACAGCCTTTCCTAGTCTCCAAAGGTCTTACCTACCCTTCAGGTAGAGGAACCCAAGGACATGGGCCACTTCTGTTATAGGCGGCTGTGGTCTCAGTAGCTGCTGAAGGAGCCAGGCCTACCACTGCCAATAGATGCCCTCTAGGCCAGCTAGATGACTTTGGAGAAGGGAGCTCCAGGAAGAGAA
Organism: Neotoma lepida; assembly: GCA_001675575.1. NCBI lineage: Eukaryota > Metazoa > Chordata > Mammalia > Rodentia > Cricetidae > Neotoma > Neotoma lepida. The sequence goes on along the minus strand of LZPO01055108.1, from coordinate 399,968 downwards.
ATGGAGAGGGTTGGTACANGGGTCTAGCTGGAGATCTCTGTTACATAACCCATGGCAGAAGCTCAGGAAAAAGGGGTGGAACAGGTAGGTCACACACAGCTGTCNGGCACAGATTATTAGACCTGACGTAAAGTGGCAAAGGGCAAGGGTAGAGTCTGTCACTCAGGGTGAGGCCCAGGAACCTCATAGGGCAGCTCACAGATGCCGTCTGCCTTGTGCCTCAACAGAACAGAGACAGTGAAAACACGGGGCTCAGATTTATTCATTTATTTATTTGAGGCAGCNTCTTACTATGTAGCTCTGGCTAGCCTGGAACTTTGCTATGTAGACCAGGTTGGCCTTAAACTTACAGAAATCCAGCTGCCCTTNTCTAAGATTAAAGGTATGTGCCACCACACCCCACTAGATTTATTTTTATTTTACATGTATGGGTGTTTTACCTGCATGTATGTATGTGCACCATGTACGTGCAGTGCTCTTAGAGGCCAGAAGAAGGCATTGGATCCTCTGGAAATGGAGTTACAGTTATTAGCTGCCATGTGGGTGCTGGGATTTGAACCCAGGTTCTCTGGAAGAGCAGCCAGCCATATTAACCACTGAGCCATCTCTCCAGTCCATCATTTGGGTCTTTTGAAAGGGTAAAGATCAGTTGGAGTAGAACACCTGAATGCTCAGGGCTGACCAACAATCATCAGGTCACTTGCTAGGGGAGGGGAGCTACCAGCCTGCAGGAGGCTTCCTGGAGTGAGAGACAGTGGCAGAAGACACCAGCACCTGGGGCAGAGAAGACAGAGCGAAGCAAACCTAGTAGTGTCTCCCATTTGCAGTTGAGGCAAATGGTACTCAGTAAAGCTGAGAAAGCTATATACAGAGTGAGAGGACAGTAGGATTCATTAGATCGTAAGCCCAGGGCTGACTCTCAAGTGAAGAGCCCTGCACTAGACAGGCCCCCAGATGGCAGGCCAGGAAATGAAATGGCAGAGCAAGAGCTTAAACCCTGGTTCCAAAGTCAAGGAGATATGGGAAGAGGGAATCTTTCTAGCTGGGGAGAGATGTGGGGCCAAGTCCCTCACAGAGGAATGGGCAAGTTAGCAATCAGGGAGGACCCTGGGTTGTATATCAGAAGGCTTGACATCACTGCCATGGACTTGCTGGACATCTTGAGCAAGGCTTTGGCCCTCTGGGGGAGGGAAGCCTAACTACAGGGGACAGGAAAATCTTGGGAATGCCAGCAGTAGGCAGAGCTTGTACACAGCCTAGGGCCACTCCCACAAAACAGCACAGTGGAGGAATGCAGGGCTACCTGACCACCTTCCCCAGGCAGCTCATCCGGATGTCTCAATGACTGACTCACAACAAACACNACCCTGCATCATGCACACACACTTTCACACTCACATACTGCCTCCGTTTCCAGCACTCTGCCTTCTGTGGGGTGGGGTGTGAGGGTGGGTCCACAGCAGCAAGGGTGTGTGCTAGGGCTGAGTGCTNAGAGTGCTGGCCAGACAGGCTTTTCTCCTGTGGGGAAACCTTCAGGCCCACTCACGGTCCTCTAGTGTATCACGGCTAGATTATTCTGCCTTACCACCCAGCCTGCGGACCAGGCAGGACCAGCTAGAGCCAAGAAGACACCAACATTGTTCCTGCTGGGGACTTAGGTCCATCCCAGAGAAGACAAATGCCCAGAAAAGCAAAGTGAGTGCCCTCAAACAACTAAGGGCACACTAGGAGGAAGCCCAGCGGGGACGAAGAGAGTCCCACCCTGATCATTCTGGCCTCCATTCTCCCAGCGTGAGCACCTGCTGAATGGAGAAGTAGTACCCCACGGTGGGAGGAGCCCAGGCTCTGAAGCAGGGCAGCACTGGAAGCTCCACTCAGCTTCACCACGCTTTGCTACTCTCTAACCTCCAGGTTCCTCCTCGGTAGAAAGAGGATCAAGTTAATGGCTGCCTTCCAGGGAGCAGTGTGGAAGATGATGGATGCTTCCTTTCCCTTCACACTCCCCACCAG